>VZZY01010453.1:75087-135140 GCA_013400335.1 Eurystomus gularis | reverse complement strand
AGGATAAGCAATCAAATCCATTACCAGTATTACCCTTGTCCCGTCCAATATACTCGTTCTGTCCCGCCATTGCTGGGAAATCCTGGTTGCAGCGAGCAGTCAGGGGGGGGCCTCAGAAAAACCCTGTGTGGTGCGTCCACCCGCAGGTCGGCTTCTTCCCAAGTTTGCTACAAGCAGGGCCAGCTTTTATACTGTTGGATAAACAATTCAGGTTGCACAGGCAATCCTCAAAAATAACTTCAAAAACAGGACACCTGCTATTTTTCTTCCTTATTGGGTTCTGTCCAAGGTCGGCCAAGCCTGGGAAGAAACTCAAAGAGGAGGAGGCACCTCTATCTGCTTGGGTCTGTTTCTCAGGATAACTGTGTGTCTGTTCTCCCAGCTAATCAGCTAATTTCCTAGCAGAGAAAAATCCTCTGCTGGTTTCAGTCATACTGTCCAGTTGTGAGATTCATCCATATGTCAACTTCAATTCAGGGCCTATTGCTCAGCCTTAACCCCTTTATACAATATCCCTGGCTAATGACTCTGGTGATTTCCACAGGGGGTAAGTTGGTCGAGGGGGTCTGTACTCCTGTTTCAGAGTCACCCAACCCTACTTGGCTCTTTAGTTTCCATTCTGTACTGAGACACCAATAGCATCCAGGGTGATGGAAGATTTGATGCCATTTGAATCCAAGAGAGTACTTTTTGGTGGGATAGAGGCTTATCTGCAGGGGTGTGTGTGAGAGAAAGCTGCTGAAATACAAACAAGGTCTTTTACCAGGACCTAAAATGGCACTGAGCTTTTAATATTGTAGTCTATGGCAATACGCCATTTGTCTATGTATATTTAAACTGACCATAAGCATTTACCCAGAACATCACTGATGGCATCTTTTCAGAGCAGTCACAATCCCTTCATTTCCAGCACTCAATTTTGCTCAGCCATTTTCAGAACCAGCTTCTTGCTTCGTGTTGGTGTGGGAGTAGCTCTGACTTTTCTCATTGCCATCCTACTTCTTCTATTAATAATTCCGTGAACTTTCAACATTTTCCTCCTCCCCAGCCTCATCAGGCAGGCAAGCAAGCCGATCTGCAGGGTGCTACAGGATGGGGGCTGCCTCCTGGACAGAAAGCTGGGCCCCTGAGCTCTCCTTGGCACAGGCAGGGTACTCAGAGGAGTCCACCAGCTGTGCCATACCATTTGTGTTCTGAGGTCATTCAGAGCTACCCCATCACTGTGGAATCTGCTGGCCGCCTTCCTGACAGTGCCGTACAGTGTCCCACCTCTCCTGCCAGCTAACACAACACACTCGTGCTGAGGCCAGACCCTGCTCCTCAGAGATGCTTCCCAGTCATGCTTTCCAGCTTCAGCAAAGCCTCTCACACCTGAAACCACTGGTCAGCCACTGCCGGGAGAAAGTGGCCAGAGTAACGATGGATTCCAATGTGGATAGAATCGTCCTCCCTTTATTGTTCAAATCGTGTGTATTTATAGCACAAAAGCGAAAGCATGCGCTTAGCCCTTGCACATAATTGGTTATGTTCCCATAATCATGCAACTCACCCCCTAACATAGTTGGTTCAGGCTCCTTGTTCACGCGTTCTTACGTTGCTCAGTCCAACCTCCTTTGCAGATAGAACTTTCCTGGGAAAGTTCTGTTTTCTTGCAAACTGCTGTATTCTTTCTTCTTCTTATCTCTCCTCCAAGGACGCTTCAGAGTCGTCAACTAAGCCTCGAAGCCTGGATTGTTCACTGTAATTAAGTCATGTCCTCTCTCACTCAGAAATTCCTCCACAAACCACTGCTACCACATCTGCTTCAAAACAACCTGCCCAGTTCCACTTCAGCCTTCTTCCTCCACATTGCTGTTGCGTGCACTGGGTGCAGAGTTGTTGCAAGTTGCTAATCCATTGGGATCCACGAGCACTGATCCCAGTGCCTCAGAGAAATGCTGAGGTGGTGCCCTCCCGCCCCAGCACAGAGACAGGGACTCACAATAGCTGTGTTTTTAACCTCTTTTATTGCAAGCTCTCCCAGCCTGTCTTCCATGGCTTAAAACAGTACCCAGTATCCAGGATGCACATTATCGTTCTCTCTGAAGCTCAGTGACTTACTTGTCACCACAGGCACAGTTAGGGACTGTCTGGGTGGCAGCTCAACTTGCAGCACCCACCCTATCCTGGTGAGACCGTATCATCACAGGAGGCTGAGCTGGCTGGGGCTCTGGAAGGCTTGGAGACAGGTCCTGGGGAGGGAAGGGCTGCGGTAGGGTTTTGCAGGAGAAAGGGCTGGACATGCAAAGGAAGAGTGGGACTTGGGTGGTGGGGCAGAAACAACATGTTTTGCTGGGAAAGCTTCCCCTAACAGAAGTTAGGGTGGAGAGAGGGGCCAGCTGCTCCTGAGCAATAGGGAACCAGGAGACAAGGGACATAATAAGGCTGGCAGGGAAGGACTCTCCAACCAAAGCTTGTCCCACAGTTTCCCACAAGGTGAGTGCAGGGCAGGCCCAGCCATGGACTCAGGTTTAGCTCAAAGTCCAGATCATCAGGTGAGCTTGTGGCGATGAAGCAGGTCCAAGGTCCAGTTGAGAAGTGGATTTGCAGGTCAAGGTCAGTCTCAGCAGTGGTAGCCAGTGCCAGCCACCGTCCAGTGACTGCCAGGCAGGTCTGAGGTCAGGCCAGGAAGTCAGTCTATGTGCCAGGGTTCAAATAAACAGTGTCTGTGGCCAGACACAGACATGAAAGCGATGGAGATAGGCCACAATATACCACAGGCAGGGACTGAAAGCCCAGGACTGAGCTGAAATGGGGCTCCTGGTCCCCTGCAAAAGTTGTAGATGGAGCTTCAGGGGAGGCTGGTCAGGTGAGACCTATCAGTGCCATTAGGTCAAGACAAAACAATGACTCCTGACTACCTCTCATTTTTTCAGCAGCTTCATGTCTGCCTCACAATGGGCTGGAAGGCAAAGTATACTCCCGCTGCCTGAGGAAGTCTGATCCCTCCTGTGCTTTTTCACCTCATTTCTACAGCTTCATCTTCACCGGACAGCAGGCCAGTGCCCTGCAAAGCATCTTCCACCAAACAGCCCCTAGGACAACTGCTGCTGGGACAGTGTCTCCAGTGTCAGTGTCTCATCTAACACTTAGGCACTGCATGGGCATCTCCTGGGACTGTTCACTAAATTGGGAGGCAGATGTCCCCCATGGGGTGTCAGCAGAGAGTGCCTGCTTTCTGACAGGTTTGGGTGGCAGGAAGCACTTGTAGATGCACAGTTGGGGCACACATGTCAGCTGGACTCTGGCACAGGCTGGGGGCATCACAGCTACGTGGTGCCAGGAGGCCCTTCTTGAGTTGTGCTTCTCAGTGCCCACCCCAGGGCTGCTTCAGCCAAAATAATTTCTGGAAAAATGTTTTGTCCTATTTTCTCTGAAAGACATCCCGTGACATAGGCTGCCAGCTGCCTGCAACACCTCCTTCTTCTTTAAAGAAAAGATGATAGAGGAGAGCAGCTGTAATAGCTATAATAAATAGGTATAATAAAACCCTGAGGCAAATAAATAAGATGAAAATAAATTACTGCTCACTGTCTCTTCAAAAGACAAGACACAGGCAGGTCCAAAACAAACACAAGGCTTCCTCGCACAGCATGCCTTCAGCCATGGACATCTTGCCTCAAGAGAACATGGGTAATAAGTGTTTACGTGGTTTCATTAAATAACTGCATGGAGACACTGCAGAGGAAAAGCACAATTAAATACAAAGATTCAACATCTGTCTCAGACTACTGGAGGCTAGGAGAATATTTGGGGGATTTACTACATAATTATTTGCTCTTATATCTTTCACAAGGAATTTGCCACTGGAGGATCTCACAGCCAGGATATAGCATTAAACAGTATTTTATTCTGATCTGGTTCAGCTGTTCTCATTCATTCCACTAATGGAATGCTGCACCCCTTGGGCAAAGCTAGGAACACAATAAGTTCCATGGCCCCACTCTGCAATCACTTCTCCCAAAACAGCCCCATACCTGCTATTTAAATACCTGGTGAATGATTGTCCTGGGCTAGCTCACCAGCTTTGCTGTGTCTCCCTGCTAACATGACAGCTTACTGATGGGTCAAGGTGGTAAGATGGAAGGGAGTCTGCCTTGTGGGTGGAACAGAGACCTCACAGAACTGAGAGTTTCCAGAGAAGGAGTAGATGCCAGCCCTAATCAGAAGCATCCTTGATTATTTGTCCTTTCTCTTAAAAGGCCACCTGTGAAGTCCTCTGTCTGTGGGAGAGTATCAGAGGAGTGGGCAGTGAGCCAGCCTTTTAGAAAACAATTCTTTGGTAACTGAGGCAAGCTCTCAGCTTCATGTTGCAGAAACTGGTGAAAGACAGATCTGTATTCACTTTATCCAACCACCTTCAAGATTTTATAAAACTCGCTCATAGCTTCTCTCAGCCGCCTTGTCAACAAACCGAGATGCAGCCTTTTCTTTAGTTCCTCATAAAACAATGATTCCATCCCTTTGATTGCTGTAGTTGCCCTTCCCTGTGCCTTCTCCAACTCCACCATGTCTTCCTTGAAACATGGAGACCAGAACAGTCCCCACTGCTCAAGATCAGGATGCATTCAGATTTTATGTAGTGCTAAAATGACACTCTCCCTCTAACTCTAAACACTCTTGCCAAAGATGTCCAACATTTATTATGGCTGCTGCTGCATAAGCCCACTTGTAGAGTAATAAAGGACAAATCCAGGATCTCCTTCCTGATCTGCAACTGTGGATCTGAGCTCGGACTTCAGCATCATGTAGGAATGTGCTAGATTATTTTCCCAAAATATATTACCTTACACGTACCTATGTTGAAGCTCCTCTGACACTTTTATGCCCAACTACTTAGTTTTATGGGATCCTTCTGAAGTTCCTTGCCATCAGAACAGTATTTGACTACCCAAGGAAAGCCAGTATCATCCTCAAACTCAGAGATTTCACAATTCTGTCACTTCTCCAGGTTATCCATGAAGATGCTAAATGAAACTAGTCCCAGGAGCAATTCCTGGACTATCCTTTGAGGGGAACCTCATTACCCTCTACAGATTCCTGAGGAGTGGAAGTGAAGAGGGAGGTGCTGAGCTCTTCTCCTGGGTATCCACTGATAGAACCCATGGTAATAGTTCAAAGCTGCTCCAAAGGAGGTTTAGACTGGACATTAGGAAGCATTTCTTTACCAAGAGTGTGGTCAAAAGGCTTCCTAGAGAGGTGGTCGATGCCCCAAGCCTGTTAGTGTTTCAAAGGCATTTGTACGATGCCCTTAACAACATGCTGTAACTTTTGGTCAGTCCTGAATTGGTCAGACAGTTGGACCTGATCATTGTAGGTCACCTCCAACTGAAACAGTCTAGTTCTGTTCTATTCTATTCGATTCGATTCTATTCTATTCTATTCTATTCTATTCTATTCTATTCTATTCTATTCTATTCTACTCTATTCTATTCTATTCCATTCCATTCCATTCCATTCCATTCCATTCCATCCTCACTGCTTATCCTTCTCTATGCTGAGAAGTATCCTGTGTGCCCTACCCTTTTCTTCTTGTCCTTTCATCAGCTTTCATTCCATAAAAGGACCTTTCCTCCAACCCTATAGCAACTTAGTTCCTTTAATAACTTCTGGTGAGAAGCCACACTGACTTTATCAACAGAATTTTATTCACATGCTCATCAGTCTTACTCTTTATTATAGACACCACTGTCTTACCACAGATGGAAGTCAGACTCACCAGTCAGTTTTTATGGTGGGAGAGTTACACTGGCAATCTACCAGTGCTCTGGCACAGAGAAGACATTAATGGCAAGTTATACAGCTTGGTCAGCAGTTTGTAGTTCCACTTTTGAATTCCTTCAGGACTTTCAGGCAAATGTCATACAGCCTTAGTGACTTATTAACATTCAAAGCATCTGTCTGGTCTTACTTCAAACTAATCTTTCTCCTTTGACCAATCTACTGCAGATATGGCATCAGGACTGGAAATCTCCCCACCAAATGAGGCACTGCCCAGGTGAAAGAAGCAACTGCATCCCAAGGCTTCTCTCCTAGACAGACATTTAAAAAAGGAGCTTTAAAGTTTCCTGACCTCTCTGGGAGAAACAGTTGAAGGATGACGTCTTGGCAAATCCACCTTTCAAGCTGAATTCTCTTGTCTCCTGGAAGCATGGCTGCCAGTGTGGCTGTTGATGCATCTTCAAGGTGATACTACTGAGAGGGAGAGACAAGAAATCAAAACTGGTCTGGAAAAATAGAATACAGGGAAACTGGACCCAAATGATGCTAGGGGGTGGTATTAAACTAAAGAGAAGTGCATTAATATGTCCAAAATAATATGTCCAAGATAAACACATCCTATTGTATCCTGAAACATTCAGGTTGTCATCATGTTCATGTTACCACGCAATGGAAAGTCTTTCTGCAATGATTTTTCTTACCAGGAAGCTCAGGCATTAAGATTATTTTTTCAAAGAAGTCTGTAGTTCTGGCTCCTTGCACTAAACACCTCCAGCCTAAACATCAAAGCTGCCAGCAAGCTGCGGTGAATACCAGAGGCACGGACAGCAAACAATGCTCATCATTTCTCAGATTCAGGCTTTAGTTTTTCCTAGCTGCACCCCAAAACTGTACTTGTTGTTAGAGATCTGAACACCAGAGATGTCATGGGAAGCAGAAGCATGTTACTATTTCTGACATATAGCAGCATGAACAGAAAGCTGTGGAAGGATGTACTGAACAGGTTTGGAAAACTCCTGAGGAGGTTTGGCCAGCAGGAGTGGACATACCATGATGCGAGACCATAATGTATTATCCAACCCATGCAAAATAGGGAACAGAAAGAGAGGTTTTGGCCCAGAGTCACATTTTGGTCTTTTGTACCTCCATCAATCCATAGTAACTCCACTAACTACAACAGAATTTATCCAATTTTCAGCACATTTTGGCTCAAATTGCACTTATATTCCAAAGGAGATAAGTTCAGAATTATTCTGACAAAATTATGTGTAGGATGAACAGAAACTAGACCTAGAATAATGATTTTAAAAACCCAACGCAAAACCAACCAACCAAAATCCCCCCAACAAACACAAAATAGTAAGAATTTGAATCCAAAATTCACTTTTAAAAGGAATTTAATTCCTGGACATTTCTAAAGCCTTTTTTTTTTTTTTTTTTTAAATTGGGGAAGCAGTGGTATCCACACACTTTCTAAAACCACAAATGCCAGTAATTTATGGAGGAACCCTGAGTACCCAAAAGTGACTGTATATCATTTTCCAACCATCTAGTTTCCTGAGATAAGTAGCATTGCTGCTCTTTAGCCTTGTGCACATTTAGGTCAGTACCAGCTCACTTCTGCTGAAAAACCTCGTAGCACAGCTGAGCTAGCAGAGATCACAGGCTTGCACTCCAGGAAACTGGTCTTCTGTTGTGGGCACATCTATATAAATTTTCAGAAGTCACCACTATCAGCATCAGTCTTTTCCTCAGATGAAATTCAAAGTGCTTTTTTCCGCAGCCACTGACCCAGACTTGTGAACATGGCCAGCTGTCAGTGATAAAACCAGGACATTAAGTAGATATATTCCTTCATTAAGAAAGACGCAGATCAAAGTCTCTTCCATATTGGCCATATAAACCCTTTAAAAACTATCCATCTCTTGGGGTCCCTGTGCTTTACTCTACTACTCCTTCAGAGGAGGAAATGGCTAGGATATTTGCAATGATCTGGCTGGAGCATGAACTAGGTGCCTCCATATAATGTTACCCAGTGGCTCTCAGCAACAGCTTGAAAAGCTGAAAGCTCTCCAGCTAATGCATTATTTTCTTTCAGTGATCTCACATTTAAAGCATCATTTCCTTAGTCTTAGACTCTCCCACAGGGCCAGTAAATTCCACATTCAAAGAAGATTTTAATTCCTTGGTGAGTGACAAGATGGAATGGCAATTTGAGCCCTAATCCCTGTCTTGAGTGGTGAATGGAACATCTCATCATTAGTACATCAGACAGATGCTATCAAAGATATCACGGGAACAGCAAACACTAGCAATCCGGGCCAGCTGGAAAACAATAAGACCTGAGATGGTCCCCTCTCTACCCCATCAGCTTGCAGGGTCTTTGCTGAGCACTTCCCACCTCCCTCCTACTGGTACAGCATGAAAAAACACAAATTTCTTTTCTTTTCTCTTCCAGCTCTTTTCCTTCCTTTCTTTAGACCCACCACTGCCCAGTTTGCCTGGAGGGAAGAAGGAATTAATCTTTATAACTTCTTCCACTTTATTTACTTCTGCTTTATTTCCTTCTCCTTTGAATTGGTTTCCAGTCCATTGTCTTTCTACTGAAACCTTCTGCATGTACCACTTGGCATCAGCGCAGCAGAGTTTGGGAAGGCAGTGAAACTAGGGCTCAGCAAGGGGAGGGTGTGGGTGAGATCCCAGAAGAATCCCAGATGCCCATTTTTCCTCAAGATGCTTTTATTTTACTGAGGATTAACTTTCATCATCGCACCAACTTCTCTGTCTACTTCCTGTCGCTATCCTGGGTTCAGCAATTCCTGGGAATTTAACTTTGTACTTTGGCATAAAATCTACAAATCACCCAGCAACAGCCATGAAGCAACACAAGACCACCTGTCTCCTACTGTCCATCACAGTGTGATGGAGAAAGGCTTAGTGACAGTGAAGAGTGTTTATCTCCTCAATCTCTGGGGCACCTGGAAATAGAAATGTCCCCTGCCTTTTCTCGCTCAGTGCTGACCCATAGCCTCTCCTTTGAAGCAGATTTCCCTTTATCTCTCCACAGAGGGGCTGTATCTCCCCTTAGTACTGCTGGCTTTTTGATCCCTCTCCAACCTAAGTACCTCTGCTGATGTTATCTAGTGTTCAGCTGGGGCTGATTCTTGGCCCATAAATCAGGAAGATGAAGGGGAAGGATACCCAATGACTTTCAGGAAGCACCATCATTGTCACTGTCTTTCCCCATGTGGACACTCCACTTCTGTGTGTCCTGCTTTATCTGGCTCCTACACCTTTCACTTGCCTATTTGTTTTTTCACCTCTCTGTCCTCACAGACAGACAAGACTTATTCAACAGATCCTTGGCACGCAAAAAGAAATCTGCATGGGTAAGGTGTACATGGACTAGGGAAGGTGGTCTTCAAGGGTCATGTCTCTTTTTGTCTTGTTCACAGTGTCTCTTTTCCTTCTTATTGAGGTTCTTGAATGTTCTACTTTTCCCACAGCTCTCTGATTTTCAGTGACCAGCACCACTTTGTGCTCCCTTCAGCCCATCTCCCATACTTTTCCCTTTCACAGCCAACCATGTGCTCCCTCTTCATCCCACCCGGTATTTCATCACTCTTTGTTTCTTCCAGTTTCACCAAAGACTCCATCTGCCTCCTTCTTTCTCACCCTAATGGAAGAATCCTAAAGCTGTGCCATCTCTTCCTATTCTGTGGTCTCTGCTGCTCTGCCTGTAGTCAGTTGCCATAGGTAGCTGCTTGCAGACACTTAGTCTGCAAACGGTGAAAAAAGTGCGAGTGAGATGTTACACAGATAGATAATTAGGGCTGGGCCTCAGCAGTGTTTTCAGAGGCAAAAAAGATAGGATTATGTGCACTATAGCCATGTTGCCAGCCACTGTAGTACAAACCCAGTCCCACTTGGAAGCCCTTTGGCTATGAATAATTATTTCAAACTGACATAACCTGCTAAGATGGTTTGAACAAAGCATGCTGCTGACAAAGCTACACAGATTTAGCCTGGCTCAGGCTTCAGCAGAGCAAGTTCACGGCTGCTTGCAACAGCCTCCACAAAGCCAAACACCAGAGCGTTGCTCTCTGCCTTGGTGTTACATAGCAAAGAGGCAGCAGCAAAGAATAGGCTGGAAACAAGCAGCAAGAAATAACTTGTTGCAGGGCATTGCTACTTCTGTTTTTCTGTCTTAGAATGATTTTAATGACATGACTTTATAGTTGCATTAGCAAAGAAGGTTCTACCATTCTATTTATTTATTTTCCACTATTTGTTATATTCCATTATAAAGAGAAAACATTTCTCTGATTATTCACATCTGAAAATACAGATGTGATATACATCCTGTATACATCAGGAATACAGAATCACACACAGAATTGCCTAGGTCGGAAAAGATCTTTAAGGTCATTGAGGCAAACCATTAACCTAACACTGACAAGTCCTTGACTAAACCATAACACTAAGCACTACGTCTATATGTCTTGTAAATACCTCCAGGGATGGGGACTCAACCACTGCCCTGGGCAACCCATTCCAATGCCTGCCCCAACTGAACAGAGGTGAGCTCTACGTTACCTTGCCCTGTGGAGCCAGAAGTTTATTTCCCCTGTAGTGAGTAACAGACAAAAGTGAGCTTGCCCCTTTAATTTTGGCCCAGGTCATCTCTGTGTCTCTCAGAAAGAAAACATCTGAGAGAAGTCAGAACTAAACCAGCAGGGTGCATGAAACAGGGAAAAGACACCTATCTGAGGTATGTTAGACTCTTTATATTCTGTGGCTTCTGGAAAAAAAGACCAAACCTTCTGCTGAAGAAATCTTCAACAGTTTTTAAGCTCAACACCTGGAAGAAAAATTAAAGAACAGTTTAATAGTGCAGTTGGAATAGTTTGCAACCCCATTAACAAGTAACATTATCATAGCTTTGCTGGAGTTTATGGCAAACTACCAGCCCAGATGCAAAATTTCCTCACCAGCTCTTAATATAGCAGTGGCATGAAGGGAAGGAAATGTATTGCCACAGGTGCCACCATCTGTTCCACAGTCTGAAAGGGGAACTTTGTTTTGGAGCTTTATTAGCTCATTCCACTCCCTGTTTTCTGAAATTCAGCATTCTGTTATTTACTGGACTTTGATATACTCCAGTGCCAAAGATGAGAAACAGGCAAATAAGTAAAATCTTCTGAGGGAGGTTTCTGAAGGCTTACAGAGGACATAGGAACCAAACTCTCATCACTCTTCCCATGGGAGCTCTGCAACAAAGTACTCTTTGGGGGTCTATCTTTATTTTTTCTTATCTGAAATTAAATGAAGCTAAATTGTTTTGTGTCCCTGTAACAAAACTACCTATCTGAAAAATGGTTCCCTCACTACGCCTTTCTAGGGGCTAAGACACCACTCATTGCCTGCAATGAAACACATTGAGGTGTCATTAGTTAAAGGTATGAAGTCCACTGTGATTACAACCTACGCTAAGTAGGCAACTATAGTTCTAAATAACAAGCTCAGGATGTGGCCAAAATGAGTTACAACAAGGCCCTCAGACGGACTGGAGCTGAATCTACAGGTGTAGTCACCCCTACCATGCTTTCCATCAGTTCCTCAAGTTCCCTCAAGTCCAACTTCTGGCCAGTCCTTTAGACCTGAAGCCTCACTAATCCAGCACAGCAATCATTCCGCTTCCTCTAGGGCCTGCTCTGAAGAGGGCAGAGACAAAAAAAATACCCTCCAAGACCTAGCAGCAGAGTTCCTTGGAGCCAGAGGTTGCAGCTGAGGAAGGAGAACTGCTCCTCACACTATTACAGCTGGTGCTGTGCAGAGGGACATAATTTTAAAGAAAGTGCATAGTCTTTTATAATCTATCATAAAGCACAGATGCCATCCTGCCTACAGGCCAGAAGATATTAGACTTTTTTTTTTACTGACTGAGTGCACATTTTTAAATTGGAATATTGGCACTGCTACATATGCATGTGTGTGTGCACAGGTGTGCGGGGAGTGCTTTTCTTTGTCCTTACCGACTATGGCATATACACTCAAAGCTCATTCCTGATTGGAATTTAGGAGTCAAAAAAGCTGGGAAAAAATTATTAAGATAAGTAACTATCTGATTTATACACTACAGTTTGAAAACAAACAAACAAACAAGCAAACAAAAACCCAGAAAACCAATATATGCTAACTTGACAGAGAGGAATGAAGAAAATGGAGCAGAGTCAAAGAGTCATCTTAAATAAAATCGTTGCCATAAAGATTAAACTGAGAAGCCATAAAAGAGTTACCACTCAGTGTGTATAAAGGGTAAGCAAATGAAGAAGAACTAGAAGTTAAGTCTGTGTAATATTAAACCACAGATATGAGATGCTACCAAAATACTTGTGCCAGAGAGCAGAAATCAGAACCTGGAATTTAACTTCCGAGAAGGCAGAGGATACAGTGGTTCAGATTCAAGCTGTGGTTTAGTATTTGCTTTTGTATAAAGGACCTCAGTCTTCTTGTGAAGAGGAGATTATCAGCAGTGGACAGGATGCGTGCTCTTGTTCTTCAGTACTCTGATTTCCACCATGTTCTGTTGTCCTATCAATCTGCAGTCCCTTAGGTTTTCCTCTGGGAGACGTCTTTCACTTTAGTCCATACAACTTTCTTCACTCAGGTGTCAAGGATTCCTCACATACCGGCCATTAACCTTCCTCAGTATAACACCTTCTCAGTGACCAAAATCCTACTTAATCTACAAAAGGTGACATTAGGGCTCTTCTAGGTTCTCCCTTCCATTTTGCCCATGTACACTGTGATTGATCCCAGCAGGTTCTCAGTTCCCCATATCCCCAGAGTTACCTTCAGTCCATTCCATCTGCCCTCCTACTCCCCTGCATCTCGGTTGCCCCCACATTTCCTTAGTCCACTTCCCTCCTGTATCCCCTGACAACCCCTACACAAGTAGTTCAGGCTTTCTGTGTGCTGACCAGCCAGGCAGCAACCTAAATAATACAATGAGCAGATGAATCCACGCCACAGTCTTTCGCTTGAGGCAGGGAGTCTGTCTTCTCTGTGCTGTCCAGGTTTTCTAGAAATGTAGATGAACTAAATAGCACTGAGGACCTCACTGGTTTGTTTAATTCGGTTGGAACTGATCAAAGGACTCTAGAGTTAATAGGAAGGAACTGACAAGACAATGCAACATCCAGGGGAACAAAAGTATCTGTGTGAGGTCCCCTGATCAGGCCTTACATATGTCTACTATGTCTGCTTTGCACTGACAATGGTCAAGGCTGCTAGATTTGGTAGAACCGAACATATACACCTATATGTCAGTGCTCTCTAGGCACAAAGGATATTCTCAAATGCACATTTTGAGAATGTGTGTGTGTCTTTTAGAAAAGTAAATGTTAACACTGGCAATAGTTCTACAAAAACAAATACAAAATGAAATGCAATGCCTGTCCTACAGCAAGCCACTCTGAATTCTCCAAGAACAATGAATTTTGACAAAGTACTCCTCAGTTTCACAGTCTTCTCCTGTCTCAGGAGAAATTTGGCAAAGCTTATCCTAGTTTCATGAGACATCTGTTCGTTCACATAAAAAAAACCAAGCTGGAATGGTTTGCCAGACAAGATACTACCTTCCAAGAGACCAAGGCTCTTTTATTCAAAATCCATGGAGATAATAGTTGTAGGGAGTCCAATTTCATCATCTCTGTCTGTTCACATAGCAAGCCTGATAAATTGGGCATGAATCTGTAGCTGGGAATTGAATTCACACTTTATGGACTATCTGAACCACATACCCACATTGCTCTCTTCAGCGAAGGTTTGTGCCTTGTTACCCTCCCGTTACCCCAGAGCTGGATAGGCACATGGATCAGGTGTGCCTCTAAAAGCAGGCTCATCTATCCTGAAATCAAGCAACAAGGAGATGGGAATATGATTTCCAGTGCCCAAACCAGAAAAGAGCACTAGTCACTGACCAAGGGCATAAGCCAATAAGCAAGAGAAGCTTTTGCACTTTTACCTCAGAGGTTGGCATGAAATCTTCTTGAAAAATGGGAGAGTTTCTTTTGTATCAACTCAGTGTGGTGCAGGGAGGACTATTTCTCATGGAAGATACATGGCGCATTGCAGGAGGAAGTGGAAGGAGTGATGCAAAGAAGGGGTTTGAGATGGAGGGGTGACAGAAGAATTGCTAGGGATGTTGAACCTGAGGTGGGACCCACCTGGTGGGAGACTCCATAGCAGCGTGGAGTTCAAAGACACACATGCAGCTGCAGCTCCATCACAGCCCACTTAGGGTTGGCCTGGCATGCACCTCTGGCTAAGAGTGAGCCAGATGGAAGGTGACTGCATGAGGGAGCTGCCAGGCATGTCTGGCAGAGGTGATTTCGAAAAGAAAAATATTGTGGGACAATGGAAAAAATTGAGGGGCTGCACCTTTTCTGTGAAAGCTAAGGGCTCCCTGGGCTTACAGGCATCTCACTGAGGGGAAATTGGGCCATGTTCAGTACAGTACTTTAACCACATCTATTCCCTCAGTATCACAAGACCTCACCTCATGATTACTGTCAATTAGAATCATAGAATTAATTAGACCAAGAGGGACCAAAAGGAGCTGAAACACAATGATATTCCCCTAGTCATTAGGGATGGGCTGTGCATTACCAATCCTGATACCAAATTAAATCACTGCAGAGAGAAACCTGACAATACTGGAAGGATTTGTGGACGTGAGAAGGTAATATTTTCTTCCAGGTTGGTTTAGATTCAACTCTGAATAAGGGGCAGAGGGTAGGACAATTGCCTGAGACCATGAGAGGTGATGGGATTTGCACCAAGCTGATTGTGAGTTGATGCAATGCACTTTCCTGAAAAAAAGCAAGCAGGATCAGGAACTCAGCTGGTGCTGGGGCTTCTGCTTAGAATATTGTGAGGGAGAAAGGAATGGAGGACTCCAGTGCTTAGGGAAAGAGACATTAATAAGTGTCAGATGATTCTGCTGTGGAGAAAGGGCAGACAGCATAGCAAGAGGCCATTGCAGCTGTATCCAGATGTCCACAAGTGTTTCAGGGTCAAACAGGAAGCTTACAAAGGGAGGAAACACAGGCGTGCCTCTGAGGACAGGAATGAAGGAACAACACACGCTGTTGGAAGGCTAAGGCAGCAGCACAGCTTACTGCTGTCAAGCAACTGAGAACAAGTAGTAAAAGTATTTGTAAATGCATAAAAAATGAGAGAAGGACAAAAGGAAAGTGCTGGCTATTTGCAGGAAGGAGAACTAATACCAGAAAGTCTGGTAAAGACTGAAGTGTCCAGAGCTGTTTGTTTCAACCTTCACAAAAGTTAATTTTAACCACATTCTGAATGAAATTAATTTTATAGTGCAAACAAGTACAGGTATAAGGGGGGGAGAAAAATTAAAACAGAATGACTAGATGTGGGCAGGTTTGAGATTCACCTTGGGGAATTTAAGGACCTCTGTGAGCCATGAGCTATGATGTTTGACTGTGCAGGCAGACACGCTATGTCCCCAGGGAATGGAGAAGCACAAACACAGAGGCCAGCCTCTATGCACTGGTAACACATTTAGGCTACCAGTGATGTCTGACAGGTATGAAAACAGATTATCCAGGAGTAAGTTGATAGACGTGAAGCAGGTAATAAGATGCTAAAGGAAATAACAAGGTGGCAGCCAGCAAGAAACTCCTGCCTGCCTGAGCTCTCCTCCTATTAGTCTGGAAGTGGAAGAAGAGGGATTGCGAAGTCTTTACTTGTATTTTCTTCCTAGGCTCTGTGTATGTCTGATGGTAGTCTCCTGTTCCTACCTTGTTCTTCTTTCTCTTCTGAGTTTTCATGCTCTTCACAGTCTCTTTGTGTCCAGCCCTCTTCCCACTTGTTCAGGTCCTTCTTCTCTGGTCCTGCATGTTCCGCTAGTCTCCTCACTTCAGTCATTCCCAACTTTTTGCGCTCCCTTTCAGTATGCCTATATTTCTTCCCATTGTCCTTCCCCTCCCCTCTTTATAGCTCTGTTTTTATGAATTCTGAATAGGACATTCTGTTTCCAAGAAAATGTCCAAGCCTTCCAAACCAGAACTATATTTACCTCAAAGCTGAAAATCTTGGAGCTGAAAATCTCACAGCTCAGCAAGTCTAAACATGGCTTTTAGCAAAGCTTTTCTCAAGTGTGAGGAGAGTTTCAATGATTATTTATCATAGTGACTTTAATATAAAAAAGCAAAATCTTCAGATTCTAGAAAATATCCCACATAAGGTTCTAATAATTTTAAGATACACAAGATCAAATTTAAAAATCTTTTTTACATTCATAGCTTTCAGCATTTGAAAAGTCATTTCCAAGCATCTACTTAGAAAATAAATGCAAATAAGCAGTGTTATTGCAAAAGAGTTTTACAAAATATTTAGATGGTTTAAAGAACATATTAATCAATATAATCTGTAATATTTTCTGATTTCCTACAACAATTGATTTATTTTATGGTATTTATTTATGCTAAAGATATTTATTCAGCCAGTTGATCATATCCTTTCTTCCTTCCTCAATATAAGGTTTATCTTGAGGATTGATATCTTCTCTTTTGCGATGTACAAAGCCATGCGTCTGTCCAGGGTAAATCTTAATTTCATAATCAACTTTACAGTTTTCTTTAAGCTTCTGCTCAAGTAGGCTGACCTGCAACACAGAATGTTCCATGTTAGCTGAATATGGAGTTAACATGTTACACATTTAGAGTCCTTAAATTGTCCTGGTTTCTTACTTTTCTGGGAGATAGACACAGTGTGTCCTTGCCATTGTCTTATCTTCTCATTTTATACTCAAATGCATTTCTGTTACTACACTTTCTTTATTTAACTAGGCTTTTTTTCTCCAGTAAAATAACAGCATGTAACTGTATAAAACTGAAAAAAAGTATATGGATTGCTGTAATAATACCTGTAAAGGTAAAAACGCCTATTGCTCAGTGTCACAAGAAGCTTAATATATAGTGACCACTGTACAAGTTAATGCTGCTAGACCTCACAAGAAACAATGGGGCAAGATTTTTAATTAATTTGACACAGAGAGGAGAGGCGTGGGTACAAAATCAGTAGCTTGAAGCTACTGACATTTTTGGCAGGAAAATTAAAGCCAACACCACTCAATGAAAGCATGTCTTCCTCTTTGATCCCCTTGGTAGGTAATAATCTTTCTCTGGTCATTCTCCACCAGGTCTCCCCAGGAAGGCTGTTGACAGAGTACCAGAAAGAAGATGCTCTGCAGGACACTGGGAGAAGGAAAAGGATAGTCACTGGATTTTTTAATTCTCCTGCAACTAGTGTTTCCACTGGTACAGGCGGGGACTTTCTGCTGATTTTATGCACTATCAGTATGATTAAAGAGGGTCTTCTATCTTAAACTTGACAGAATTTTCCTTTGGATTCTTGTCGTTTTCCTCCTAGGAACTCCTATGTATAAATCATCCATAATTCACAATAGAATCAGAAAACTTTTTTTTAGTGTCACTGTACAACATTTTGATTTGAGGATAAACAACATAAATTCATGCAGAACTACTGTAAGAGTTAGTGATAAGGGAAGAAAAGTGCAAATTAGTTTTCTATTTTATCTTAACTAAGCATCAAATTACAAAACAAGCATGAAAAGCATTACAAAGACAAACATCTCTGATGGGAAACTCACCTGCTCCAATGGGATGTGGTCATCCTTTTCAGCAAAAATGAAGAAGGTGGGATGAAGCAAACTGAATCTCTTCTCAAAGAACCTGATCACTCCTAGGGAAGGAGGAAAGGCACATACAATGAGTTATGTTACTTAAAGTGGTTAAATCACTGCCAAAGCTAATACAGCCAAAATAAAAGACATTCTGATTAGTTAGATCTGATCAGTTTGTAATAGAATTAAACACACTTTGCCTTCCCTTCTGTTGTGAGAACTTTATGTGATTTTGAATGTCATTAAAGATAGGAAGATGAACTCTGTCTGAAAAAGTCAGGGAAGAATTGTTACATTTTCCCCATTATTGTGGTTTTCTTTGTGCATCTGCTTCTGACCACTGTCAGAAACCAGTTCCTATATAAGTCGGACACTTCAGAGCTGCTTGTCTCTAGCCTGGCATGGCCATTTTTAAGGTAATTGTAAATATTCATAACTCCAGATACATGGTTAGGACTTCAGTGCACATATATTTATACTAATACAAATTTGTAACAAATTGATATTGCAATTTTGACTATTGAAAAATATTTGAATTTAAGTTAACAGTAAAACTAGCTGCCACCCTGGCCACTCTTTTCATTACTGAAATTATTACAACAGAAAAGTAAAAAATTAGCAGGTAGCATTATTGAACTGACTCAGCTGGTCAGCAAATCAGTGCAGCTAAATAGTCCCCATAAACTTTCTGGAAAAAGACCTTCAACTTCCTTTTACCTCAAACTAATATTAATTGTTCTGGGTTATATAGAAGTATAGTCCAAAAATATTAAAGGTAGTATAAATGCATTAAGAATGGAAGTGTGAGAGTGTAAGTGTTAAACCAGAGTTTTGAAATGGTTCATATTAGTAATGAGGGACCACTGCCAACAGTAACACTGAGAAATAAGTTGTTCATGTCACAACCTGAAGGTCTGCAACCTGTGCAGCCCCCAGCCCAGATGACTTATCAGTAAAAGACCCTGCGCTCTAATAGAAAGGCAGCAAAATGCTTGCAGCAGATCACTACTGCTGTGTCCTCCCCTGTCAGCCCAACAGGGGAACAGAGTACAGACATATGTCAGACTTGTTTTCCAAACAATGAAAACCAGACAGTGGGCAGCAATGTCTCCTGACTTATTCAGACTGTGGTAAGCCAGATACTGTGGCAAAGATCCACCTCATAGTAACTGCTGGTTCCTAAAAGATATAAAAGATGTGCCCAGAAACCATTTTGTCATCGCCAGCCAAGAGAAACCTGAGCCACAGTGAGGCCTTGGCATTTGGAGTCCCTTGTATGTGATGAAACAATTCTGGCCATGCCACCTGAATACATAGATCTCACTGGTTATGATTAAGTGCAAAATCAAATTGCTTTAAGATTTTGTATAATAAAATCATCTTCTTTCACAAGGTGTCACACTGAATTCTTTTAGAATAATCTCTTATAAAATAAGTTACTGCACTAGTCATGTCTGCCCAGATTGTAACAGGTATTTGAGCCTTACCATAGAGGGACACCCCCGTCTTTAAATCAGGATTTTTCAGCATCAGGTGTTGTACCGCTGCTCCACCCCAGCAAAACCCAATGACACCAATCTTCTTTGCACCACATTGTTCCCTTAGATACTTCAGGATGACATCAACTTCTCTGAGACATGTAAATGAAAGCGAATTAAGGCTCTAGCTCTATTCCCCTGGCCTTCAAGGTGGCTGCTGCTCAGAGACTGGCTGGGCATTGGTCTGCTTGTGGGAGGTGGTGAGTGACTGTCTTTGCATCACTCCTGGTTTTTCTCTTTCCTTCACTTATCAAACTGTCTTTATCTCAATCCATGAGTTTTCTTGCTTTGTTTCTCCTATTCTCTCCCCTGTCCCTCTTGGGGGGAAGTGAGTGAGTGAGTGAGTGGCAGTATCGGTGTTTGGCTGCTGGCTGAGGTCAACCCACAAGACTTGTTTACTATTATTCGCTTCTGAAATACAAGAGAAAATATAGGGGGAAAAGGAGAAGACCAGTTTTCCTAGATTACTCTTACTAGAACCTAAGGTGACTTTATGAACAGCAGTTCAATTAATTTCACAAATGGCAATAGTTGTTTTATAGGCTTACACAAATACAAGAGACACACAGCCAGTCAAAAGCATCCCATTATCACAAATGTGACTATAGGTAAACTATCCCTCATTAGGAAGAAAAATGTTTTATGAAACTGTGGAAGTAAATTTGAAATTCTTTCTTCAAAACCAGCAGTAACTATGTAATCCAGCTACGTCTCAGATAAAAATGGGTACCAATGTTCCTGATTTAAATAGTGTTTGGTGACTATGTTTACATCCTATCTGAAATCCATGGAACTTGTGCCTGCCTTTGGAATAGAATCAAACTGAAGTGGAAGAAGCAAGCTGTATTTTCTAGCCTTTGATGGTTCTTTCTTTTGAGTCATTCATGTCACTTTTACTCTCTGTACAGGTAAACAGTGGGTGCTTTTATTCTTGTTAAAAGTTCTAATTTTCTCCAAAAAGCACCCCTCACATAACCATGAGCTCAACCCACAAGTTGCATGAAATTTCTGTTTGTGGACATCCAGCTGTGTTTGACCCATTAGTAATTTAGGATCTAATCCTGCATCTTTGCTGAGGCAAGAATTCCTATGAAAGAAGGATGTCCACTCGCTGGACAAGGAACAATGGCTGTACTTGTCTATTTTGCCGGCATTTCGGGTTTTCAGCCAGTCATCAAAAGACGCCCAGTCATTAGAAAGTTTCCAAGCTTCTTGTCCCACAAAAAAATCTGGGCAGATGGCTCTGCAAGAAAAATGAGAACATTTTATGTCTGTGAATTAATACTGAGAAAGGATTAAAGGGAAGTCTGTGTGCACTGTACCACAAACTACGAATAAACATAGAATTTAATCTATATCAAAGCACTGTATAACCAACCCTTGTTATTTTTTGTCTAATAAGAAGACTTAACATAACTTCCAGATACATTTTGACTTGTTTAAATTTATTAATTAATTTGACAAATTGTTAACTGCAATTGAAAATTCTTAGTGCTTTCCTACAAAATTTATTTTAAAAACTCCTGCAAATTGCTTGCTATGTACATTTGAGCTAGAAGGAATGCTAACCCAATAATATAGGCAAGAGGATACCCAATATGCTTTTCATACATTAGAAAACTCATTTCTTTCTTTGGCCCAAGCTTCAGCTTCTCTAGAATTTTTACCGTAACAGCAAAGTAGCACAGATGCTACATCAGGAGAGAGGAAGCCAGCTGCTTTGGGCTCATGGAGGATGAAAGATGCAGAATAAGATTTTTCTCTATTTCCCCTCTCTTCTTTTGTGCTTGCTTACTATCTCATTACAGTAGGACTACTCAACTATGTTAGACTTCTTACACTGTATTAACAAACAGGAAACTCTAGAAAAACGCATAAGGGAAGGTTATGACATTACTTGTGTTTGTATGGTTTATCGAAAAAAGGAAAGAGTTGCTTCAACAAGCTTTCTTATTAAAAAGGCACTTTGAAAACAGTTGCATTTCTTACATGTATCCATTCGTTGTTAGCATATCAGCCATGTATCTGGTGTTTGGGAGTTGCCATCCAAATATATCATGAATCACAATCACAGCTTTGTCTGTGCTGGCAGGTGGTTTGCAAACATATGCCTTGATGTGTTCAACTTCCACTTCCTGCCCACGGCCTCCATAGTCAAACCTGTCTCCAATATCACAGGGGCAGGGCTTCAATTCATTAGCCATGTATGATACTGAAGAACAAAAAATATTCAGTTATGAATACCACAGCATACCATACTGGCAAAGATCAAAATACAGCAGTTTCATAGACTGTTGAATTTTTGAATTGTTACAGTAGTATTGTGAATATGCTGATTACTGTTAGACCCAAAATGCAACATGAGTCAATAAGCCCATTGGGTTGGTTTTTAGAAATAATAATCTTGCTAGAGTTACTTATGTTATCAACTCTTCAGCAGGGACCTGGTACATAACTAGGACTTTCATGCCCTACAGTAAGCAAGACAGTAAAAATAAAGTTATGACCAACCAGTCAGGCAACCATTGCAAATTATTTAAATAGCAATAAAGCCAGTTCTTTCACTCTTCATAGTGTGTAGATGCTTGTCAGGAATGTATAACTTCCTTAGTATACACCGCAAAGGCTTAATACATGACTTAGGATTTTGAAGAATAAAAAAACCGCAGCTACTCTGTAGAAAGGTATAATTAGACTTAGATTAAACATAGTATTTTCCTCCAGATCCTTAAAATATTCTGTGCTGCAGATCCTTAAAATATTCCATAGCTGACTTTTTCAATGTCAAGAAATCCTTTTTCTAAACCAGCTTTAGCCTCAGACATTGCAGACTTTTGAAGGAGGATTCCTAAAGAAGGTGCCAAGAAAAATATACTGGTGAAAGCCAGAGTATAAGATAATAGCCAGAGTATAAGATAATATTTATTTAATATTTAATAAGGAATGCATTCAAACTCCAGGATAGGAAAAAAGAAAACTGAACATAAGGAAAAAAATATTTAAGTTGAGCCAAGAAGGTAACTGTAGGGTATGCTTAATGTTTTACAAACTATTGCTTAAACGAAAATAAACAAATAGTTCACAAAGGTCAAAAAATGCCAGCAGAATCTAACACTGATTTATGTAGCTCTTTGGTCTAAAGTTTATGATTTTATGCCATTGACCTTAGGTTAACCAACTGGGTGAAACTAACTTCATATTTCTGCAAAGTAAACCAAATAACTTCTTTGAATATGCACAGCGCATGCCCAAATTATTAAAGAACGTGGAGAGAACTTAGATAAAGCTTTAACTAAACTCTCTACAGATAAATTGGGTGTACTACGTAAGAAAACTTTGCTTAGTAAAGAAACAAGTTTGTTCAAACTCATCTATGCCAAATATACTCAGAGAGAAATGGGAAAAAGCAGTCCCTGAACTAGTGGAACATAAATAGTTGTGGCACTAAAGGGACAGCTTTAGGAAAGCAAGCAAACAAACAACCAACCCTACAGCCAGGAGATTTGCACAGATTTCTGGAGACCAAGATGTTCTGGATTTGCAGACTTTAAAATTCAGAATATCCCAAACAGTGTTAGTAGGGCTGGGGGGTTGCAGATCCTGTGAGATTTCATTTTCACAGATAATTCCAGACAAACTGCATCTTGTTTAAAGGCTGTATTAACTCTGGGCAGATATTTATACTAATCCTCTGCCTTTTTTTTTTTTTTTAATAAGCCATATCCAGCGTAGAAAAGAGTTGATAACTGATTTTCCATTCACAAACAATTTCCTTTTGACTAGACTAAAAGCAGAAAATACAACAAAACCAGAAATCAAATATTAAAGGAACACATATTTCAGAACTCCAGAAACACAAACGCAATGTCCTTACCAGTCACTATATCCTTAAAGGGTTTAATTGCAAACATTTAAATTACCTGAGTAAAATGTAAAGCAACACATAAAACATGAAATATTTAAAGCTGCAGATACAACAGCTGAGGAAAAGAGCTCCAGTCACAAGTCTGTGAGGGGTAGTGCTGGCTTCTATGGTTTATAAGCCATACAGACTTGCAAGATTTGTAGCGTAGGCAAAACACTTCAGTATTTCTACATTTGCCATTGAATGCATTACATTCATTTTTCCATTTCTAAGATGCTACTGAAATATTCCTTAAAAATTAATCCCCTGCTCTTACATCTACCAAACCTATTCTTTTGGGAGGATCTGTAAACCTTGGTCTTGGTGTTCCACCATCTCCATCTGCAAGCACTTGACATTTGAAGACCAAACAATAACTTCAATTTTCAGAAATTTGAACCTACGACCAGAAAAATCTAAAGATATTGCTGTGTGGCTCTTTCCCTTTCAAAAGGCTTTCCTGAGTTCTCCTCCTGAGAGGTGTTCCTCACCTCAGGAGGGAAAATAAAAGGTTTCTGAACCACCATCTGAAACAATTAGGGAAGAAAGTATCCCCCCGATAGTATTTAAATAGGAATGCACTCCTTAAAAAAGCATGTAGATAAAATGAAAGTCCCCCAAACATGCTGAGTCAGACTTCAGCATGCACTTGTTTTACATTTCTCAGGAGGAAAAGCTGGAAAAGTTTTTAAAAAAATGCTAACAAAACCCACACATACCTGTAGCACAGCAAGTGTGCAAGATAGTAGAGGCAAGTCACAAGAGCTCAGTGTGGACGGTTACTGCTGAATGTGATCCCAAAAGAAAGTGCTAACTTATAAAATGAAAGAGGCGAGTGCAAGGATCAGGTTTCTTCAAATAAGACTTACGTAAGTAACTGCTTTTATCTTTGTGGATTGCAGAGTCACAAAGTTAAAAGTTCACTCTTTTAAATGCCATTGCTAGTGCAGGCTGAGTGTGCTACTGCGAGGAATGCTGCTGTAGCCGAGTACCAAACCTTCTTTTTAACATATAAAAGTGTAATTAAGCATTGTAGGTCTTTTCTTTTCACCTTAGGAAACATGTTGACTTAGCTGAGCAACTCATTTAGACAAACCTTTTTTTTTTAAAGGGTGTTCCTTTCTTTTTAAAGATTGGGGTAGTATCACTTTTAAACATTACATTGGCATTATTATTTCCTTAGACTATTCATCCATTAGTAAAAGACATCTCTAAAGTCCTCAGCAGGATGAGCTAGTGAAGTATAGACATCATGTCAAAGCTCTATAAAAGACAAAGCTTATATAGTATAGGAAAAATATTTTCTTTTTCAGACTGAAAATAAACAACATGTAAAAAGGTAACAGTTTTGTAGATTGCTGCACACATCATTGTAATAAATGTTTAAAATGCTGATATATTCTTATCCAACCACAGGACATTTTATACTTTTTTTTTCCTTTTGAATTAAAGTGACTGCCAGATCCTTGTGTCCCTCCCATTCTCTTTATGTTCTTTTTCTTGGATTATTAGAATTATACTTTGAAGAGGTTTATCTAAGGATATTAGCAATTCAAAATTCACTGCTTCCTCAGAGGCATATCTAAAAAGTAGCACTAAATGTACATGCTAGTCTCCCTCGCTTCTGCCTTGAGAGAGTGACCAGCCTCACAATTTAGTGCTCATATATAACCTGTTTTCCCATATTCTAAATAACTGTATCAATGCTATTTATTTACAAGTTCTAAGATAAAGTCAAATGAATGAAAAAAAGCCTACCAAAGAATTTTAATGAAGTCATAAGGTTCCAAACGCAACCCTTTTGTTTTGGTTTGGGTTTTTAGCTTTTCCCACTTGTATACTACAAACAACAAGTTCTAGCATGAAGGGAGCTTAGACAGCATAAGCAACTTCAAAGAACAGTAGGAAAATAAATGTGAGAAAAAAATGGCAGTTTAAATCATTGCTAGAAAAGAGAAATGACAGCAATGCCTGCAGAACCTTTTCTCCACTGGAATTGCTTAACCCCATTTCAACTCCCTTAGTCGCAGCTCTGGAAATTCTTCTTTATACATAAGACTGTTCACTTGTACCTTCATATTAACATTAAACTTTAGAAATTAGATGGCTTTTAACTTGATTTCCTGTTGTTTCATGTTCCTTGCTAGGCAACCCATGCAGTTTTTTTACTTAGATGTCAAAACAATTCAACACATTTATGATCTCTGTATGTGCAGCTGGTTGCACTTTGTACTGTAAACACGGATCCCTTTTGGGCCTCACTTTTCCAGTTCTAACTCAGTGACTTACAGTCCATCTATCACAAAGATTTAGCTGTACTTGTAGTAACTCGCAGCTACCCTTTCACTTCAAACAAATGCTGCATCTCAGGTTTTTTTCCAGTTTGCTTAGTCACGGTGTTAGTGTTACCGCCCACATGCCATTTCAGTATTTGTGAATGACTGCTGTTCTCTAAATATATGACCTGATTGTCCTCTTGCACATTCGCTAATCTTCTAATGCTAATGGAACTCCCGTCATATCACGTTATCCAGGTTTTACATGGGTGTCACTAAGGTACAATAAACTTCCAGACCTCTGTCTTCTCCTGGAAAAATGTGTTATGACAGCTGTATCACCCAGGTAAGGGCTGGGTTAATATATGACAGAGACGGTTTCATATGTAAAGCAATGGTTAATCAGCAGCCACAGGCCAGAATTCTCTGAAGATCTCCCCACACTAAAGACGGTGGGACATTAGCAGCATGTAAAGGAAGAAAACATGTACGGGAAAAAGCAAAAGAAATTAAAATCCCATTGAGAAATAGTTAATTAATACTATTGACTACCTTTACATGAGACACACCACAATGCATATTTCTATGAAGTATACTTAATTTGAGAGATTGTCATTAGTAAAATAAAGAGTTTCCTAAATGACATTTTCTCCCCATTAAATCACATAGCAGTCTTTATCAATAGCACTGAGAAGGTGAAAAGGGACATACATTCTTTTTTTCTTCTTACAACTTTAAAAGTACCAACACTCAGTGACAATATGAGTCAGCTGGTTTCAAACTAATGAACAAAAGCCTTTCTCCCCATGAGGCACAGTTCAACTGTGGAAGTAAATGTCATAAGATGCATTAGAGGTCATCCTTTCAAGCAGGCTCAAAAATCCACAGAAGCTAGGTCCATCCACGGCCATTGGACACACCACTCCAGTGGCAACATCCAGCTGAGAAAACCCCTGAATGTCTGGCCACCAGGATGGGGAGTGAGAGGGGAAATTCCCTGTGCAGCCACTGCTGGCTGTTGACAGATGCTGGGTGCTGAGGTAGGTGCAATCTTGAGCTGATCCAACACAGAGACTTTTGTCATATCATCAATGAAAAAATGACATAAGATACATTATGCAAAAACATGTAACTTTTTTCCTTTAAGCAGCAATCATGATTGTAAGGCACACATTAAAATGCCTTGTCTGCAGATTGCATTGTACTTTTGAACTCCTAAACTAACCAGTAAATGATCTATAGAGGTTCACAGAAGCAAAGGTAATCTGAGAAAGTAGTACCTCAACTGAATAACCTTAGGCACAAATTTTGAAAGAAGATATTCCACTTACATCATCCATTAAATATACAGCCTGCCACCAGGGTACAAGTCAAAGTGTCTCAAAATGAGCTTCACCAAACCAAGTGCTTGTGTCCCTAAATTTTGGACTTGTGATATATGTAGAACTTAGATGAACAGTGGCCATAATACACAGATAGATCAATTAACTATTAATCTCATGTATTTCAAGCATTAAGATGAGTCTCAAGGAACTGGAGAATATTTCACAGCGTATTAAAACCTGACACTGCTAGGTGAAATCTAAGACTTCTTCAAAACAACATAATCTGAAAGTATTAATAAGATCTACTGACAAAAACATCCAAAATATTCTGCTGGCTTATTTCTTTAATTTCTATTTCAACAAACTCTTCCCTTGTTGTTCTAAAATATGTTATCAAAAATCTCCACAGTCTGTTATATATAATTGCATTACAAATTATGTTGCTTGCTCTTCCATTAAATGTGTTTATTCAGCCAGTTTATTATATCCCTTCTTCTTTCCTCAATATAAGGCTTAATTTGAGGATTGGTATCTTCTCTTCTGCTATGTACAAAACCATGAGTTTGTCCAGGATAAATTTTAACTTCATAATTGACTTTACAATTTTTCTTAAGCATCTACTCCAGGAGGGTGAGCTGTGATATAGGGCATAGTAGTATATATATTAATATAGCCATATTCCATGCTGCCACTCCTCATCTTGTTCATAATTCAACTCCTGAATTTGTTGTTCAGGCTAAACACTAATAACCAAGCTCCATATGGGCAAAACAAAAAGTAAAACTATATAAAGAAGAAACACCTTTGCAGTAAGTGTCTAGAAAGCCTGTTAAAATACAAAGACAGATCCAACACTCTGCAAAGGTATGGATATAACAACAGTATTTCCTGTATGTGAAATATATGACAATGTTAAATACACCACAACTAAACAAAAAAGCTTTTAACAGACACCTGTGGATGCAATTTGGCATATCCTACATGGTTTATGTGTTCCTAGGACCAACAGAAAACAGTGTCACACAGCAAAGGATAGCTCCCTGAGTAGGGTACTCCAAAACAGCAATGGGATTTTGATAGAGCTTTTTTACCCGCATTACTAGCCATACTTTTATAGAAGAAAGAGACTTAAGAAGAAGAAAAAAGTCTAGATTTCATTCTTTGCCTAGGTTACACTAGCACTTTTATGTCTAGCTCCATTTTTCTGTTTATTTTTTTTACTTCAAGCACTATTATGAGGCTGAGTTTGGACTCCCAATTTAGGATGGAAATTTAAACATGCAGAAATGAAAGAAGACAGAGGTTATTAGTATACTTGATGAAAGGGAATGAAGTCATGTTTTTCAGCAAAAATAAAAATGTAGGGTTCAGGAGACTGGATATATCATCAGAATCCTTGATTAGTCCTAGAACATTAAAGAAACAAAAAAACCTCTACAACTGACTTTGAAGGTGAAATCCATATTCAAACACATCTCTCTGCTTCTGCAGTGAAAACTTTTCATGTCTCATGCAATATGCAGCCATACATACTAGCTTTACTTTCAAGCTACTGTAACCATAGCTCCTAGAAGAACACCTTTCTAGAACAAAACTCTGTTTAAGCCAGTTTCATAAGATATAGACCGACTATCTGAACTAATAAGACTTGAAAGGTGCCTTCTGTCCATACAAGCTTGAGTTCTTTTGAACTGACCAGGAAAGTCAATGCTTTAGTAAGTAGCCCAAAATTTACATTCCGAGAACATGAACAAAGGGCAGCTTAGCTATCCCAGCTTCTTGAACAGAGCATATAAGGCAAGCTAGTGTTAAAATAACTACAATCTAACTTTACAGAGTAGCTAGAGCAAAAATAACACTCTCTCCTCTCAAGCGAACTTCTAGCTCTGCAACTTGCAGGGCAGTATTAAACAGGAAAAGGGAGCCAAACGGGGAAGGTGACCAAAGGACAACATGTGTGTCTTTCCAGACCTGAAATAAAAGACATGGCTGCTATGACCCATTCTGAAACTAGGAACAAATGTTCTCTCCACCATCTTTGCATAATATCCTTCCTACTCTGCTGAAAATATCGTTCTTCATCAGCTGACATCCTGATTTGAAGAAATAATGCCAGATCAAGTACTTAAGGTACACAAAATCTACATGCACGTGGACCTGCTTGTGTTACATCCTTGTATTTACCCACCATAGAGATACACCAATCTTTAATTCCGGGTATGTCATCATCAGGTGATGTACAGCAACACCACCCCAGCAAAAAACAATGACCCCTAACTTCTTTGCACCATGCTGTTCCTTTAAATATTTCAGAACAGCATTAGCTTCTCTGGAACACATAAGAAAATGCAAATTAAGCACACATACCAAAACCAGTATTTGAAAAGATGAAAATAAAATACAGAGATGTTTATAAGTGTCCCCATATCGCACTGCAATTATATTTTCTTTCACATACTTTAAATATTTTGGACAAATATTAGGGGTTGCTAATCTAAAATCATCAGAAATAGAAAGAAAAAGGAAAATAATTCAATGGAATTAAAAAATGTAATATGAATTACATACATTGATGGAAACCTAAACAGGCGAAAAATTGATGATTGATTAAACACATACATAAAAGTTAAAAAAGCTTAAAACTCTGAGAAGTTGAATAAATTTTTGCTTTGTAAGTGTTGACAGAAGAAGTAATAAAATCATCTCTAGAAAATACTATTCATGAAACAGAGTGGTGCTAACTCTAAGTTAGCATCTGACATATTTGCTTCAGGAAAGTCAATGTAAAAAACACGGTAGATGTTTTCAGAATATATAATGTAGCTTAAAATACACCTTGCCTGGATGCTGTATTCTGAAAACACCCATTTACCCCTGAAACAGGTGTCATCATGCAGGGGCAGTAAAGACAAAGAACTGGTGGGAGAGAAGTAGCCGTTAATTCTTTAAAATCATCCCAAGACTATATTTCCAGCCACAGCTCCTCACCCCCTGGGACATGCAAGCTATACACACCATTGATACAACAGCCCTGCAAATACAACATTATACACCCCCACACGCAAAAGCTTATTAAGTGCCAAAAAATTATTTCTTCACTGGAGTTGACACTTGAAACGTGAATTACCTGTAAGAAATGCCATGCAGAGCCCAACCCTTCCTTCCCATTGCAGCAGAGAGGGGTCAAATTCCAAACTAAAAAGTTTCCATGACAAGTGACCCCTCTGAGACAGGAGCTTTCTGGAAATAGTTCAGTTATGTCTCCCATAACCGTCCCACCAAATGCCTATGCCACGCAACCTTCAACACAGCTATTCCCAACAGTCCAAGCAGCGGGTGCCCAGTGTGGGCTTGGCAGAGCCCTCTGCTCTGGGAGGTCTTGGGGCACCACTCTGTCCTATCCTGCTGGGGGCATGGGGGCCGTGCCCTTGACCTCCCTGCTTCTCCTTACAGCCTCCAGTGCCAGCTCGGAGCTTGCCGGCCCCAGCTCCTCCAGCCAGGCGCCTGGGGGGCCATCCAGCAGCTCGCTGGGACCAGAGTCCAGCAGCCCCAGCACCACTAGCCAGCTGCCATCTGGGGCCTCCAGCACCTCCCCAGCGCTGGCCAGCGGCAGCCAGTCCAGCCACCCTGGGCCCATGCGGCTGCAGGACCGCTCCCGCCTGCGACGCCGGGCACAAAATCCTTATGGGTGGCCCGGCCGTCGCGGCAGGACGTGAAGTGTGCCATCGCCCAGCGCTGGCCCCGATGCTCCTCCACCGGCACACGAAGGTTGGTTGTTTATCTCTGCACTCTCCCCTCCTCGCCAGCACCGCACGTGGACCCAGCACTTCTCACGTCTCCCCTCCCTTTCCCCTTTCCCCCCCGCCCTTTTTAGGTCCTTCCTAGCATGGAAAATTTCTATCCCGGTACAATTTTGGTTATATTTCTTTTTCCTGAGAAAGTAATATTTTAAAATATCTTTGTTAACTCTTCTACAGAAATGCCTATGAGCTTTAGAAAACATTTATAGGTATCTATATAGGCTTTTTTCAATGACTAAACCACACAATATAATTTGTGTTACAAATCTGGAAAATATGAACCTTTTTATCCCTAGTATTTTACGTATTTTGAGTACATAATTTGGAACTATACACAGCAAAATAATAGATTATCTTGTAAAAGACGATCAAACTAGGTCCTGATTACAACTGTGGATTTTGCATACAACAAAATACCACTTAACATAAATACATCTGTAATAGGTTCCATTTAAACATTACATAAAATAGTTATTACTACAGAACACATCATTGGGCTTACTTACAAGCTAGAAAAAAAAAAAAAATCTAACACGTGATAGACTGAGGTCAGCAAAGAACAAGCGAAGGGAATGCGTGTGGGAAGAAAGGGAAGAGTATTCTACTGCAGACATCCTTTGGTGACTGGAAAAAGGGAAGTACAGCAAAAGTCCACTCAGTATTAAAGAGTTCCTGGATCACAGGGGTGCCTAAACTCTGGCTTGGGGTGACCTCGGCTGAAACATGTTGTGCAACCAGCAGCAGAATTGTGAGGGTGCTGTTGCTAGTGGATAATACAGTCTCCTCATGCAGAAGGAAACAAACAAGGACTCTAGACGCTGCCATCATTAAGTCCTCCCAGATTGAGGTGTGTGTTCTCGCAAGCCCAGCCCACGAAACCACGATCATCTTTCATTTATTAAATGCCTTTAGCCCTCTCCCTCCTCAGACACACCATATGTATCGTAATGGTAATGGTGAAATGGCTGGATCAATTTGGCCTAAAGCAGACCAAAATATGTTGCAAGCATTTTTTTCTACTGTGTTTGATCATTTCTGTGAAAAAAACCAACCAAACAAACAGAAAAAACAAACAAACAAACAAACAAAAAAAAACAGTGACATCCACAGCATACTTGTGTTTGGAAAGGTGTGGGCAAAATTTCACAGCCTTTGGGTAAGTACCTGTCAGAAAGGTTTGAAAGTGAACCTTCCCAAGCCCACGTGGAAGACCAGGTTCTTCCCCACTCAAACTAGCCTGATAAGATGCTACAAGCCATCCGTCTCAATGTGGTCTCTGAATTACAGCTCTCATAGCTGGAAAAATTCCGGCCCTCTCTGGTTGCCATAAATATTCATTAATTCTAGGTCAGTCAGCATAACCTAGGAGTGTGGTAAAGCCAGAATAACGGCTTATGTCAGCCCACCACTCCTAGCTTTGTGCCTGGAGCAATCCAGCATGTGATAACTACATTTCCACGTGATGTCCACACACACTGTGCTTCATGTGCAACCATTCCTCTTATGCGGAATAAGGCTGGCACCTGGTAGCCTCTTGCTGTCCCTCACGTGAGACCCCACCGTCAGCCTGTTCCTTTTCCGACTACTTTCTCCCTTTGAGTTTTCATTGTGGATGTCCCCTTTCCTTTCCTCCATGGGGAATCCAAGGCTGCTGCTGCTGCCTACATGCCCTTTGCTGGTCCCTTGTATCCCCTGCTGCATACAGCCTTTTCCCAGGGAACCCATCATTAACTAGCATCTCTGGAAGTTACAATAAAACAGCTCGAAGCTGGTTAACCAGCAAATGGTTTTCTTGGAGAGTTATACACTATGTAATCTAAACTGAGAGTGGTCAGATGAACACAGAGACATACACCAGTGTTGAGTATGTAACATACTCAACATGTATCATACATCACAGATACTTGACTTCTTTAGAGGTATACATTTGAAAGGACAAACTGGGAACTACTCCATTTCTCCCCAAGTGAAGAAAGGTTTCCAAAGAATTTATGACCTACTAAGTCTTCTCAGAAGAATCCCTCCAGCTCAGTGTAAGTTTTTGTTCCATTGAACTGGAGATAGACCACTGTAGCATCTTTTTAAACCCAACCAACTTTTGGTGTCCCCTGTTCTTCCCCCTCTGTCATACTCAGGTGGTCATACTCAGAGTCTTTTTTCTACCCTAGTCTGAGAAGCTGTTTAACCTAGCTCTGCTGCAGCTTTTAACTGATCAAAATGGCAGTGTTTGCTTGTTAACAAGTGTTAAGCTTGTCTCTTTGCCTGTAAATGCGTGCACTGGAATGATATTCTTTGGTCTGTCTGGTCCCCTCACTCACTAAAGTGAAATGCAGCATGTTGGCAATATAAATCAAATGCACTCCTCAATGTTCAACTATTTTATCTTGGAAATATATCTTAACCATTCATCCCCTTCTAGACTCTCTAACTAATTCAAACATGTCAAATAAGACTTTTCATACTCTTCCAATACTCCTTCCCCTCTTCAATTCCTCTGCTACTAATGTGTATAACATGGTAAATGGTATTGAAAAACAAAACAAGAAAACACAGTGAACAACAACACAAATTACTCCAAATCCTGCCTCTTTGCACCATTTATGCACTTTCCACAGGACAACGCACTTTGGGGTGAAATGTGGTGAGGTTCCCAGCACCCAGAGCTGGCCCCCTTTAAGGACATCTCTCAACAGTGTCTTTTTTGAACAAAGCCCGACTCCTGACCTTCTGCGATGAATCACCACATAGTCTCCAAATGATGCAGCTGGAGTTTAACTTGCCGGTTTGACTGCAGCTTTGCCAGCTTTACAGTGAGGCAGAAGCGCCTCTTCTAAATCTCAGGCAAAGCAAAGGCATGAGCCTTCAAACGCACTCTATAACTCACCAGATTTAGAACAATTCTCCTACTGTTGTTTTTGCTGACTGTTTCCCTTCACGAGCAGTTCATCTGAGTGGTAAGCCAACAAAAACTGATTTCTATTTAAGTAAAAGACTTGTTTCTTTTAAAATAAATCTGTTTAAAAATACATGTTGAAACACAAGCTGTGTTTAAACAAAAATAACAGTATTGCCAAGTTTTAATAAACAAAACCAACATGCTGCATCAATAAGGTCTTTTTAAAAACATAATGACTCAAATAATATTTATTAATTATTCACAGAAAGGGGTAAATCATCTTGTACTGCTAAGGCTATCCCTACAAACACATCAAAATTCACAGCATAACCTTCCTTTGAACAAAGTGAATCCTTAGTAAAAAAAATATTAATTAAACTGACACTGATGCAAATTTTCCAAAGTATGTAAGAATAGTTCACAGAAGAGATTAATAGGGATGTTGAGCAGACCATGAGCAAAACACTTTTTTTCTCCTTGCACCCTGTAGAATTTATCTGGTACAGCTAACGCATTTAAATAAAAATTGCAGGAACCTAGGACTCTAAAAGTTTCTTATTAATTAAATTCTAATTTTCACCTATGTGTAATTCAATCACCACAAATTTAATGAGCGGAAGGTTGTTAGTTTAGGAATCTGATAATATTGGCAGCTTAGGTCACCTCTTCACACTTGTAGGAGAGATCAGTTCTTTGCATTTGTGAAACTTCAAATGAAATGCAGTTTAAACTTGCCACGACACAGACACATGAAGACTTAACATATCAACTATGCAGGTTTGATCTCCACCTAAGATATCAGCTGCATTGCCATCTCTTTTGACTCTTTCAAAGCTTCATGTAGTGTGAATTCTATCACAACTTTAAAATGCGGCATGCCTTGCCTTTTTTCATAAAATCACTCACTATACTTTACAGTCTCACAGTTTTAGACACTTTGTCGCATTTTCTCAAGCCCACACATGGCATATTTACAGCCTAGATCTGGCATTTCCATTGCCTTGATACATCCTTCTCAGTTACAAGATTTAGGCTGTCACATAAGCCCTCTCTGTAAAACAAAACCAAATAGCAAAACAATTGTGGCAAGACCCAGTTTAGGCAGAGTCTGATCCATGAACTTTAAATATTGCAGCTGCAGCACAACATCATCTATACTGTTCTCCCACTTACAGTCTGGGTGAGCCTGGGGCTACAGCATCAATACAGAAATAGGTAACAAGACTCTAAACAGCTCTAGTTTGAAACACTTCTGTGCCTTCTCCATCACCCCTCTATTTATTCTTCCCATTGCTCAGAAACCCCTCATCAGCCCTTCTCCTGCTTCCTCTATGGCATTTCCCTGTCTTCTCATCCAGGGAGCTCTGATCTTCAAGTGACAGGACTGCCAGACACAAAACTGGAAAAAATGGTCTCCATGATAGTCCATATTACAGCAGGGGCTTCTTCTACGTTTAATGAGTGCTGGTGATGCCTGGATGGCAGAAGTTCAGAACACTAGTTGCTATTCTTTGAATGCCACTTCTTCAGTGAGAGATACTTGGGTTGCCTAAGGTGCATCCCCTCTGAATTCAGTTTTAGTTTGCTGAGTCATTTTAACATGATTTTGCACTGTTTGGCCAATTAAGTTTAAATACCAGAGAACTGCAAAGAGATTAACTCAGTATTTTGGAACTACACTGTTTATCATGGTTAAAATTCCCTTAAGCAGCTCAGTATACCTCTATTTGTTTGTAGGAGAAAAAAGATCTTACTCACAATGAGCAAGCATAAACAGAATACCCTTGGTACAATTCAAATCATGCTTCTTTCAACTCATTGGCTTATCAAGTTTTAATGATATCCCAAGGCAATTTGATTTTGCCACGTACAGGAGATAAACCGATAAGTATTCAGTAGTGCAAAATAAAATGCAGGGTGTGACAATGTTGTATCACAACCAGGGCTCCCTCTGAAGAACCCAGTAGTCCTAAGGAGGAGATGACATTCCACCTTTCAAAGTAATCCAGCAGGATGCAGTGCCTTGCTGCACACAGAGACAACGTTCAGCAGCTTTGCTTCATACAGCTTCCCACTTGATAGGAAGCCAGGTTTCCTCTGACAGTCGTGTACCTTTACTGCAGGATCTGACAAGGACCATTCTGAGTGTTGATTATTGTAATTAGAGCCAAGTCCCCTAAAAGTCTTCTCCGTGACAATCAAGGAGAGGGGCCCCATCTTGTGGACATTTCCTGGAGAGAGGACGGCTGTGAAGCTGTTAACCACAGTGCTTTTAACGCAGTCTTGAAAAGCTAGCTCTAGAGCGATCTGCTTCAGATCTCGGCCAAACTACAGTTATGTCTGGGCTGAGCAGCTAGTGGTCATGGGCAGAAAATGCCTCCTTTCTTCCTCCCGAGGTGAACCCCTCCCCTTTCTGCAGATGTGAGGAATTCTGCCTTGACAGAGCTTTTCAAGACCTGGAGGAAAGTTTATGCCCTGCCTGCAAACTCCTTACCTGAACATCGAAGAGGTGGGATAAGGGCAGAGGGGAAGAAACCAGGATGAGGTCAGGGCATCCACCACCACCAAAGTCGACTGAGCAAGCCTGGGAGCAATTTATCAGGGGCCCCGGAAAGCCTGTGGTCACCTGTGAACAGCAGGAGACCCTGGATCTCCAGTGTGGCTGGAGACACCCTGCACCAGCCCAGGCTGGTGACCCAGGCTCAGTAGATTTGGAGAAGAGTATAGGCAGACTTTCACATCTCTTCTAGAAAAGCTGTTTACACAACCTGCAGTTGCAGCTCACATGTGCTATCTCACAGCTACAACACCCGGCTCATTAGCTTCATCTCAGGAGGCTCCTCATCCAATGCTTCTTTTTAAGAAGCTCTGTAGTTTTGGTGAAAACAAACAGGAGAAAGCTGCTGTGCATGCAATGAGTGTTTCTAGCCTGCTTCAAATGGGTTTTTAACACCAGCAATACAGCTAGTATTTTTCAGCTCAGGACAAGGTACAGCAGAATCACTGCTTTCCCAGCTCCCTCAAATTAGTGTTTTCCTGATTAGCAAAAGCTTCATCATGCTCACCCCTCGTCTCCTACAAAAACAGTGTTATGTATGGCGCTGCCTTCACAAATCCACAAAACATAGAGGATTTCCTGAGGTCATGAAGGTGAAGAGAGACAGGAGTGGTGCCAAGGGCCTGGAGCTCTCCTTGGAGCACGCAGGAATGCTGCAGGATTGGGACCTGGATGTCTGGCTACAGAAGATACAGCTAGTGACCTGGTATGGCCATTTGGGGACAGGGGCTAACACTGACTCGGGTTATGATGCAGAAAGCACCAGGTCAGCCCAGGGATTTTGCGGGGTCTGAGGATGTTTCATGTTGAAGGTGCCTCTGTAACTCCTATAGTTACACTGATAGGATAGCAATGTGTGAAACTGCCAAACTTTCTGATACCAAAGGGAAAGTAACGTCCACGCAGATAGCTAGGCTTCATTTATGGCTACAGTAACAAGGCAAGAGGGTGAGGAACTGACAGCTGTTGTAGAAAATAAAAAGGGACATGGATCCATTAGAGGATCTCTGAGTAAACACAAGCTGTCAAGTCATTACCAAGTCAATGAAATACAAAAAAGACCAAAAGAAAAAAGGCCAGCAGGTCAACAAAAAGTAAAAGTAAAAGAAGTTTTTTAAAAGTTCAGTAAAAGTAAAGAGGGATGTTTCTTGTTCTTGGGTGATAAGGGTTCCTGTTTGTCAGCCCAATGCCTGATCACCACAGGTTGGACCAGGACAATAAACCCACTTTTTCCACTGTGTTCTGCAGCCAGGAGGGACTGGTTATGTTTTTCTTTGATGAAGATGGAGGAATACTGGAAGTGCCCTTCCTAACACTGCCAAGGGAATACCTGGAGGGTGCCACCTAACAACATCCTTCCTTCCTAACTCCTTAACACAGCCAAGCGTTCATTTCATGCATGGAAAGTTCTGCTCAGTACAGCAGTATATCTAAGACAAATTCTGTGTAGTTAATAAAAATATGTCTGTATGCAAAACCTGGGTATCTCCATGTTAACATCTATGACTACCAATCACCATACCAAAAAAAAGCCTGAAACTACTCAGGTAAAGTCATGATGAACTCATGCTCACTAGCAAAGACAAATGGATAAACAGTATCATTCCTACTGATGTCATAATACAGAATAATGAAACAAATAAAAAGCAAGACAAGTCCAAGCAACTTTTTAATGCCTAATTGTCCTTTAATCCAACTTTGATTTCACAATCTGCTGTAACTCTTGTAAAAAAATAAATACGAAATATAAATTAAAATGTCCTATTTTTATTTATGACAATATTCAAAACCAGGTAGTTTTCCCTTCACTGTTTTCTTCTCTCAAATCAAACACTAATCTTGAAGCCTAGTGTTACTTTATGCTTTTGTCAAATAAACATTTTGATCCAATCAATCATATCCTTTCTAGCTTCTTCAATATAAGGTTTATCATCAGGTTTCATATCTTCTGGCTTCAATTGTGCAAACCCATGAACTTGTCCAGGATAAACTTTAATTTTATATGGAACTTTACAGTACTGTTTCAACTTCTCATCCAATAAAGTGATCTGTAAAAGAAAGCGTTTTTCCATTATGTTGTGGCTTGTTTGCCAAACTCGCTGTTTCTCATATGTCTACATCTTTGTCTTTTCTCCACTGTCACACTTGAAGCAGCTTCTGTTGCTCAGCAGCTGAGAAAACATCTCTTTGGAATATAAGACTGAAACATTTTTTAATAGCATGGGTGAGTGTAAAAACCTCGACAGCTATGGCAAAGATGGTTTGGTAGATCTCATTGCCATAAAGGAACAGGTGCATTTCTACTCAGAGACTTAGGCTTGTAACTCAATTTTAAGCTCTGATCTTGACAGAACATTCCCTAAACCTCAGTGACTCCCAGTCCAAAATATTTTGATAGGCTTAGCAACAGAGTTGAAGAAAACACGGGTGGTTTTTTAGTTTACTGTATAACAAGAAGACATTGCTCTTGAACAATCTTTTAAGTATACACATCCTTACACACAGAATACTAGCCATATGATTATGTACCTGTATACATGTGTAGACACACTTATGTGTTCATTTTCATTAAAAAGTCAGAAAATAGGAGAATTAACAGTTATTTTGCCCCTGCAAACTTAAGTCTACCCATTGTGCAGATTAGAGACAGTATTGTAATTTATTTCATGTTTACTTTTTTTTTTTCACAGAGCCCTTTATTGCTTAGTGCTGAAAACTGTATTTGATGTTTTATGTATTTATTTTTAGTGCAGGATTTTTCCTACACAATCTGCACAGGTAGCTCAGGGAGCAAGCTTCAGGAGTAAAAGGTATCATTTCAAAGTGTAATGCATCACGGAAAAAATGTATCTAGGAAAATCATGGCCCTGGAAAAAAAGACACTTTCACCATAAAAGGGGACAGGGAGTGAAGGATTTCTTCTCCTGTGCAGAAGAGACACATATCTGAGGTACAGGTCAACATGCTGAATAAGACCATTAGAAGTAAATATTGATGGGCTTCTGCATTCCCAGAGCACATTGCCAGTTCCCCAGTTATACCCTGCTGCTACAGAACAAGCTATGCTGGAGGTGGTGTGTTATCCTTGCCTGTCACTGAAGAGAACAAAGTTGGACACAGAAGAGGGCACCAGTTTCCTACCCATATAATTATCCAAGCCCTCAGATATGCTTACAATAGGGTTATTTCAGAATATAGATGGCAGCTACAAGTCAAAACAAAGTCCACAAGTTGTCATCATCTTAGTTAAAATTCATGCCCACTCTTCTGACAGTTCATTTTGTCTTCTTGTAACAAAATCAATTAGCCATTGGCCAAATCTGTTGGTCCACCACAGTTAAGCTGAAATTAAGCTTAGTATGTTACTAAACTGAAATTATTTTTTTCCATTCAATGTCCAAAGTTGGTTTTTTAACTACCTATTCTCTCATCCATAGCAGTTTTTGAGATGTTTGGCTCATACCCGTTTGATCTCCCTGCCCAGCTTCACAGTCTGCTTTTCCAGCCACTCAGAGACCCATGACTGGTCTTTACTGTATTTCTCACCTTAACAAAATAAGCTTTGAATCATCTAAGCAAGATATGGGGAAAGTTGAAACATAAGAAAAACAATCCAGCCTGTCGGATTTTTCATATCTGAACATGGTTTCTAACAAGCTAGGGTTTCTGTGTGGGATAAGAGAACAATGGAAAAAGAAAAAGCATTTCCAGTACAACAGCTTACCTGATCAAAAGAAATAGTGTGGTCTTTCTCACCAAAAATGAAAAATGTGGGGTTTAGTAAATCGTATCTTTCTTCAGAGTCCCTAATTATTCCTATGTTTTTAAGAAACAGTCTGTTAGTGAGGTTAATGTTCTTGCAAGATAAAAGACATATTAAAAGACAAAATTTCTATTTAAGTTTACTCATTATGCACATTTTTTAGATCAGGACATTTTCTATTTAGATGGGGAAAAAAGCATTTGGAAAATATATTTCCCCAATCTCCAAGCACTAAAGCAAAGGTTGGAAAATTACTGTGCAAAGGGAAGCAATTTTTTCTGGTTTACAGCCCTCTTAAATTTTGATACCGATATAGCATATTGCTAAAATAACCATAATGAAAATCTGCAACTCTCCTTTGTGTATTTACAAAAATTTTATGAAGTAATAACTAGAGTTACAAACTATGCATAGTCATGTGAGCCCATGTAAGATTCCATGTGTTCTACAGTACCATAGAGGGACACCCCAGCAGGTAATTGAGGATTTTTCAGCATCAAGTGATGTACTGCCATTCCACCCCAGGAAAACCCAACGACACCAATCTTCTTCGCACCGCATTGTTCCTTTAGATACTTCAAGACAACATCAGCTTCCCTAAGACATAAACAAAAGTAAACTAAGGAATCTCTTGCAGAATCAATAGGTGACAATTTAAGAAGTAAATTAAAAGAGGTACATTAATTTTTCTGTGTCTGCAACCCCAGTCATTTAAAACAGAGAATACTTAAAAAACGCATTTCAGCCCAGAGCACTGGCTTCTACTCTTAAATGGAAGTTAACATCTCTGGTCCTAGCTTAGGGAAGGACAGGTGTAGGTACTTAAATACTTACCTGAATTGTGACCTGCTCCTTTGTTTTCAAAAGAGGCAACTTTTTAATTGAATCACCTCATCTAGAACAGGGTAACTAAAGACATGACATATCTGCAAGTAGGACAACGTCTTGCATTACGGACTGTAGGAATAGATAAGCTTCACTCTGCTATCTCTATGGAGTCCACCTATTTAGATAAAGATTTATCTTTAGTATGTCATTCCTGTTGCATGAGTTAATATTAAAATATCTTACCAAGTCCACATAATACTCACTAAAGTAGCAATTACTCAAAAGTAAAATGTCAGTTACTATAATATTTTAAAAAAAACCAGGTATTGCAGGCGGTATAATGCGAAAAATCTGCACATTGTTTTTAATGTAGGCCAGAGCAGGTTTGGTTTTTGTTTTTTAATTGCTATCTTCCTAGGTCTCTATAGTTTTTTTATAATCTACACAGTTTTACATGAATTTTAAATGCAGGCTGTATATACTAATAACTATATTTTCAAATATTATGCACATTAGTATGGTCATCACAGGTTTGGTTAAGCTGGCAAAAAAGCATTACGAGTGACACAATCAGAAGATCATGTCTTAGGCCTGTAACGTGCTTCATGAACAGATGAGCTCTCTCAGATTTCATTTGTTTGGAGGAGTACTAAATCATGGGCATGTTGCATTCTTTGTGCTCTGAAAGAGCAATGGATCTGATTCTTGAGGGCAGCTACAAGTGAACCCTCAAAAGACAGCACAGGCATGTTCTTGCAGTCTTAATTGTTTAAGACAGTGCCCACCTACCTGCTCAGTCTCTGGAGTAGGACTTCTTACAGGTGTTCATCATCTGCCTTTTCAAAAAATTTGGTCACAGCTTCTGCAACTATATGGCCAAAAGCTTTGCTGAGAGGTGTTGAAGTTAGGCTGGGACACCTTGAAAGGGTCAGACGAATACTTGTGGCTACAGCATGATAGCTGAGTAATAGGATGTTGCTGCCTCACTATCATCTTCTGAAGTTTTAAGCTGTGGTGATAGATGCTGAACAAACAGTAATGCGTCCCGTAATTCAGGGAAGCCTTGTTACAGGAACTGCTAGGCTCTACAGATAGTGGGCCTTCTATTTCATATTGAGAAAGAGTGTAGCTGATCAGATGTATCTTAGGTTTTGGGCAGTCTTGCAAATTTTGATCTAGTGCTACTCAGAATTCCATCTGCACCTATCATTATCTGAAAGGCAGAAAGCAAGATGGCCAAGTAACAACTGGTAGATAACATGAGCAGTTGTGAAGTCTTCCTCCTTATCTTGAGGAACTGGAGGCAGAATAAACACTTGTGGGTGAGAGCGCTGGTTATTTCATAGCCTGTGAATCACTGCATATGAGCCTGTGCAACCAGTATGACATAGTGAGAAGACAGCCCAGGAAAACAACAGGGGGACAATCAGCAGAATGTCTGATGGAGCAGATGATTCTTTCCAAATCCCAGCCAAGACAGCGCCCAGAACCACAGAAGAACCACCCAGAATAAGCAGCTGTATACATGCAGCCAGCTTACTTCGCTGTGAGGGACCAGTTTTAACCTTTCATACAAATTTCCCTCATTTGTTGGATGCAAACTTCAAGTACAAATATGCATCTTACTTGTCTACTTTCATAGGATCATGATCTTTCATCCAGTCAGCAAAGTCAGCCCAGTGATCAGTAGTTTTCCAGGGTTCTGTCCCCTTGAAGAAGTCTGGGCAGATGGTTCTGTGTGAGACATGGAATCAAGTCAAGTTTCACATCCAGGTAGGAAGAATGTGTGGATGTCTAAATGTTTCCTAACACCTTTCCTACTCCAGCTACCTGGTTACCATCTGAATTATTTTCTACTCATCCTGTTCTGGCAATCAGCAGGGCTAAAAGTATGTCTTTCTATGGAAAAACGAAACCAACACAACACGAATAAACTCTCATTATTTCCTTACACATACTTAATACAAAAGTAAAGGGATTAAGCAACACTTCTGATTCTATATAAACAAAAATATATCTCTTTGCCAGTAAAAGCTAAAGCAACTGTTCAAAAGGTTTGGTTCTGAAAAGCTTATACTACTTAAAGACAGGTATCAATGTTTGTCTTTTAATCACCCACGCTGCCACATAAGCACAACACCGGCACTTCCTGACTCTCCTTGTGACTCTGTGCTCAGGTAGCCATTTCTGATGGGTCAATTTTAGTAGCTTTGGCGGCCTCATGGGAATATTTTGTCCCTTGGCATTTTTATTCACTCAGACTGAAATAGTCTGGTTGCCCGATGTGTATGGGAGACATCATGTGCTATGCTTAGCTTTGGGCCTGGTGATCTATCAGTGCATTTAAGAGGAAGATTATAAAGACAGTCGCTTACATGTATCCATGACCTGCAATCAAATCGACTATGTATCTAATGTCTGGGAACAGCCATCCAAATATATCATGAATCACAATCACAGCTTTGTCTGTGAAAAAAGATGGTCTACAAACATATGCCTTGATGTGCTCAATTTGTACTTCATGTCCAAGGCACCCATATTGAGATCTTTCTCCAGTATGATATAGAAAAGGATCAGCCATTTGGAAACTGAAAAAAAAGAAAAACAAAAGAGAGCAAGAAAGTAAAAATAATTTGTTAACACAAATTATTAAGGGCAAATAAAGGCAAATATGATCTCCAGAAAGTAGTTAAAGAACTTCTGTTAATAACATTGACATCCTAGTCTGAAAGGAGAAAGTAGAAACAAGCAAAAGCAATGTTCCAGTGCAGAATAGCTCTTAGTCCATTATGTCTTATTAAGCTGAGAAGGCAAAGTGATAAAATTACAAACAACCTACACGTTTAGGTCCTGACTCTCATGTCACATTTGTTTTGCTCCCATGCCACTGATGTGAAGCAGTGAGGCTTCAAATGTCACTCTCTCCCCAGGCATGGGGCCATCACCTGTGTCTTCATGTGGAATCCCATGACGGTTTCTCTGAATCATGTGATGGGTAAGGATCAGAGCACTCAACTGCTACAGAAAAGTACAGTGTGTTCAGTGCTTCTCCGAGCGCTGGCTCCTGCTATCTAATCTGCTCTTGCGGCAGCAGCATCACACTGTTCTGGGAGCCAATGTATAGGCTGCAGTTGGTGAAGGACTGCAGTACAGATTTGTAAATTAGATTCCAATGCCTTGCGCCCATACGGCCTTGAAAAGAATTGCAAGAAAACAAGCAGATATGCAACTCTCATTCAAAATAAAGTGAGCATATTTGGGTTTGTCCTTTCTCCAAAAATAGCAATTACAGACAATGAGCCAGTAGCTGTGCTAGGGAGATTAAAGTCAAAAGTTTTTCTGACTCTCTATGTCAGGAGCTTGGAATGGACTCTGTGCAAAAAGTAGAATGGGATCCTGTAATTAAAAGTAGTGTTATAATGCATCTATACAAGGAATCCAATTAAGTTTGAAGGGGTGGTATTAATATTAGCATTTCCTACCCACGTACTGACTTTGAAACTGTCCTTGGGGATGCAGTACACACACCTACATATACATCATGACAGTCTCCACTTCATCATGTCTAAATTTTGGTAAGAATGTATGCTTTCCTCAGGTCTCCATTAACCACAACAGTGGAGTTACACTGAGTAATGGGAAATTTTGCCTAGGCAATATGGACATGTTTGGGGCCATGGTGCAGGCAGGCTGAAGAATGGAGTCAATGCACGGAGACTCACCACTTCCTCATGCCTTACACAACACTTACCAGCTTGCAGGTTTAGTAATAGCATCCAAATTTTATATGCATTTAGCCTGCCTTATACCCAAGATAATCAGTCTTCGCAGTGTATAATGCAGAGACACTGTTCTTCCTCACCTCTCCCAACCCTGGGGCTGCTCTCACCAAATCTGGCAAGGCCAGCACTGAGTTTGAGCAAATATGCTTGATTACTACCATAACCCCTGACTGATAAAGCATGGTGTAGAGATACAGGAACTGTAGAATCAAGCTGCCTCAGAAATAGCCATGAGGTGGAGTATCTTACATTACAACTAATCCTCTGTGCTGATAACTGAGAGTTGATAACATTTGTTAATTGTTCTTCCACTTCTCTCAACATCTGAATGTCAGGGTTGGTGCTAGGAAGCATGAAGTAGTCTGATCTTCAGGACTAAAACCTCCATTGTTTTGGCATCATATGAAAGTGGAAGCTGCAGCATGCATGGGAGAGTATCTCTTAGCTTAAGACCCCGTAACAGGCTCAAAAATGCTTGAAGAAATGTCTGTTCCTGCAAAAGTGCTTTCTACCTTTTTTTTTAACCTAAGTTGAATGAGCTTGTTGAAGTGCAAGAGACTGCCCGGAGAATTCACAGGCACTCCTAAAGATAGCTAACACCACTGGGTTCTGAGCCACAATCTTACTACTCTGTGGTCTTCTGTTCAGAAAGGCACAACCTGTGGTGTCCCCTTCAAGGAAGTAGTGTTTAGGAGTCATTAAGCTTTGCAACAGTTGTGAAACAGCTTACTCCCTATCTATTGGTTGATTCCCAGAAATCATATCTTTGGCCTGTCTTGATAGATGCCTAGCCAGCTGGCTGTCCTCCAGGCACCAGGCTGTGAAGAATGGAGAACGTTAGTAAATAGTCAGCCACACCTGAACTGCATAGAAGTCTTTGATGGGATCCCGCTCAGTCAGAAGCTTTATTTGTTCCCGCCTGCTTTGTCCCACGCAACATGGTGTGGCAAAGCAACACGCCAGGATATTTCCTACCTGTCCTGTCTCACCTCATTCCCCCTTCCCACCCATTTCAGCCATTACACTTTTCCTTTTCCTGCTTTCCCTGGGGCACGGTTCCAAGCAGGCAGCACCTTGCCTTTACACCCCGCTCCTCACCACTCAACTCCAGCACAGAGGAGACATAGGGCCTGGGGGCAAGCCAGGAACAGGGCCAAAACTGACTGCTACTAACAGGCTAGAATGACTGATATCCATGAGTCTGCTGTCATCCCTCTGCTTGTTAAGAGAAGGCCTTCACATAGCTTGCCCTCACCAGTGGTCCTGCTCTTCCTTGGGTGTCTCAATACCATTCAGCTTTCATGCAAGTAACATAAAACCAGAGAATTATTTACTGTTACCACAAGGCAAAGGTGGGCTCCTTTGGGTGGTAGGTCAAACCCAAACTACTACATTTTTAGGAAGCAACAAATCACATGGTTAAATCCTACAGAGTCTTAGTTTTCACTAGGAAAAAACAACTTTCTACTTGGCAGATGAAGATAAAAATCTTTTTTAAAAAATCAGGTAAAATAAGGACAAAGATAGTCTTGAGGATAATCCCCACTTCTTAGAAAGTGAGTATGAGCACGTGATCGCAAAGTGCTGTGCCCTTTGGCAGGACCTTGGACTAGTGATGCCAAGATGTGACATCTCTGCCCTTCTCCTGGGTCCAGTGATAACATTTAAACTCCAGCAGTAATTTATTTCATTAGTAAGTGCTCCAATGGATCAAACAAGGAAAAGAATGGGAATTCATCACCATAAGGGCAAAAGAAAGTATTATGGTCTTTGCGGACCAGTTTGCCATCACATACCTGGAGTACAGGATCCTGTTTTAGCCCAGTTTGCTTCTTCTGCTCAGTGAGATACCAGCTAAATTTCTCTAAACGCAAAAAGAAGAAAACCAGTTCTGCTGACAGTTTTGCTCCTGCTGCTGCCCATCCAGTTTCCAGGTGCTCTTCAACTCTTCTGCAGACTTTGGGATTGGGAGGTGAGGAGGAGAGTCTTAGCCCAGGAGTCATCCCAGCCGGAAGGGGTGGGGACAGATCATGCAGAGAGGCAGGGTGCAGCAGGCTCCACATCTGTTGCCTTTTACTCTACCTTTTATTTATTTATAATTTAAGGGGTTTAGAAAGCAAGATGCACATAAACATTATAGTGCATTTATTTTTTTTTCAGCTCTCTAAATATGTGTAATTCCTAACAAATAGTATAGAGAAGCTGAAACAAGGCTGCTGAGTTTTAGTATCAGCACACTTCAGTTTCCTGGGAAAATTCCCCTTCCAGACTTGTACATTACAAAGCAAATGATGTGTGTGATGCAGCCATTTAAGACACTGCAGAAGCTTTAGACCTCAGCATTTATAGCTGAGACATTTAGCATCAGAGGTGCTCTTGCTGATGCATTGTTAAATTCAGAAATGCATTTTCTTATTGTATATTCATGCACTTTTATTGTCTATAATAAATTACTTTAATGGAATTTGTGCCAAATTAAGATGAATCCACCCTGGTAGGCTTGTAGCACAAAAAAATTATGAAAGTCTTCCTAGTACATAGATTAAACATATTACAGCCACACCCACAAGTGTTCCCAACAAGTCCAAAAATGTTCCAGGTTCTTTTTTATTATACTTGCTTTCAACAAGTTAGAAACATTTGAGTCTGAACTGGTTGCTATTCATGGTGGCTGGTTGAAATTTTCTTTTCCTATTTCCATAATGGCCTGGAATGGCAAGGAACATTAGCTTAGCCCTCAGGCTGATGTCTATTACAGCTTTAATTTTTTCTGCACACAGTTTGTGTGTGTATGCATGTTGGAGGGGAGGAATGGGAAGGACAAAAGAGCTCAAAGAAAATGACAATATAATTTCAAGTCAAAGTCCAATAAAGAAATGTTGGTCCTAAGTATATATGGCAAACATAGATCCTCTGAGTGATAGTGACCACTGTGTAATCTAAGGACCATGTAAAACAGGTGAGGGTTGGATTCAGTTCACCAAACTTCAGACATTTACAATGAAGATTCTGCGTGTCAGCAAGGTGTCTACACTCCCATAGCTGTCATCAAGATTTAGGGTATGATTCACATTCTATGGGTGTCTTCTTTAGAATTAAATGGATAGTCCCTTAAATGCCACCAGCTGTGCTGACCATGGACTTTAATGGCAGCCTACCCACCTAGTGCAGGTGTAGGTTGCTGTACTTAGGGCATAATCACTCAGGCAAGATGAGTCCCACCTCTGTGTGCTGTGGGAGCTACACACAACTCAAAATTAAGGTTTGTCATGACTAGACAGAGGATGTTTGTCCTGTCATACCTGTCAGTAGCTTTGCACATCAGGATTGTATAAGAAACCATTAAAAAGATTGCTTGTGTTGCAAGGGAGGGATTGGGGAGACTTCACTGAAAAGATCCAGTTTATACTTTGAGATTAATGGCATCTTGCTTGAGCTTGTCTAACCCTACCTGGGTGGGCATGCTGTACTCCGATCAACAAGACTGAAGTACTGTTTTCCTACCTTGCACTCCCAGAACCTGGGACTGTCCACGCTGCCGTCCCCTGTGGAACAGATCAGGCCAGCAGAAGCAGACACGTGATCCCACAGGCATCTCATGACTGTAAATCCTGTCTTCATGCCCACCATCTCTAATTAGGGGTGGTTAGCGGGAAAGGAGAGCAAAGGACTCGCTCTGCTGTAATGCAAGCCTTTGCCTGTACACTGTGATGATGTTTGATCTGCAAACCCTAAACCGTTTAAATATGCCATACTTGAAGAGACTGTCTATTTTCCTTTAAGATATAATCACCTCTGTAATGGACTCAGGATTATGGATTTCACTGCACCCAGGCATTTCCTACAGTCTCAAGCAACCTATACATTTATTTTTTTAAGCCTGTTGGGAGCATCTCTATTTGGAATGAGCACAACAGATTCACTTGTTCAAACACACAGTGGTCAAATTTCCCCTTCACCTGAAACACACAGCTCAGTTTTGCTTGGGGTTTTTTTTCCCCTGAAATTTGCACCAATAATCCTCCAATTGCTCCTCCTGGTTTTATAGAAATGTGTGTAGAATAAAACCCCAAAGTAAATCCTCATGGCTTTCAGCTGCATTTTTAGGTGTATGTTAACATAAGAAACAGGATCCCAGGACATGCAAGCCTGCTGTCTCGAGGCAAAACAGAAAGATATTATCTCCCAGCCAGCCACTGATAGATAAAAACTCAGAAAGGCAAGTACTCTGCTGGCATCTAGTGCAGAAGTGAAAGAGTCCAACAGAGAGACCAATGGACAGGCTTAAACATGTCCCATTTACCACCACCTGGTACAGTATTTGGAGTGCTGCTGGGAGCAACAGACTTGTCAGAAAGTTGAAATCATTACAAATGTTATATTTATGCTGTGAAAAACCTGTTCAAAGCACCTATGATGAGTGATGCTCTGCTTGCAGCCTAGAAGCTGCAGATGAGGCAAGAGGGATGGCAAGGCCCCCCTCTCCTCTTGTGTGGGTCCTGACGGCAATAGCAGCCTTGTTAAGGCATTACCACAGCTGAAGGTACCTTATGAGGAACCAGTGGAGTGGATCCCAGCAAGGGTTAGAGGAGAGGCATGGTAGGATGGGATCAGAACATCTCAGCTCTGCAGGTCCAGCTGTAATGCCAGTGAGGGCTCTGTACCCAGCACCCGCCCTGAGAGCAAGAGCCATCCTTTAGGACTTGGGTGGCTACAGGAGGGAAGCATAGCTAGTCCCTCTCACACAACCTCACTGAAAAGAGAGGGCTTACTTAGCGAGCTTGTAATCTGGAACCAGATTTGGGGTGTTCCTGTATGTAATTCTGATTCCTTTCCCTCCATTCAGTAAAAGGCTGCACACCTAAACTTCTCTAGTGAGTCATCGCTTGGGAGGGAAGAAATATAGTTTAACAAATCCAATGTCATTTTACAGGTTTCTGGCTTTGGTCTCTAGTCAGTGTTTGAATAAAGACTCTGGGAAATTAGGCCAGCTCTTGTTATTGCAAATCAAGGCTTGGTGGGAGGTTTACATATACAGACACTTTCACTTTCATCAATGAAAACTAGTCTCACACATATGATTTTGTTCTTTACCATTTATCTAGTGTGGTACTCCGGAGTTTGTGGCTGCTTTTGCCTGGAGCATTAAAAAAATATTCCAGAAATTCTCTGATTCTCTTTCCCATGCTTTCCCATGTGTCTAAGAAGAAAGGCTCTGAAGTCTCTCCTGTGTGGGTGTGACCTTATCTTCTTCATCTGGTGCAGCACTTGGCAGGCATGGCCGTGTTCCCTGCACCAAGCAGAGCATCCATTGCTCCTCACAGGGCACCAGGACCCAGGCCAGGATGACTGCTGCTTCTTTGCTACTAATCTTTGCAACTCTCGCCATGCTCCCACTCGCTTGCATATTTTTTTTCTGCTAAAAAATAATAGACTCAATCTGTCATCTTCTCTCCCCTTTGGCCATTTCCCCCTTGCATCTGCCCCCTTTCCTGGCTTTTCATTCTGCTCCATTTCTGTAAGTTATCTGAAGCTACTGATGTCAACCGGTTTCTGATTGCCCCTTTTGCTGTCCCCCTGAGTGTCCCGTTTTCACCTCTCAGAGCATACAACTCCTTCTCTCCCTAAAATGAAAAGCATGGCTCTGACCACACAGACAGAAGGATGATCTGCAGAGAAATGTTTTCAATAGGTATGTTGCTAATCTGCTTGTAGGCATGTAGAAATGGCTGACTCAACAGCTTCTGAGCTTCTCATGCCTGGTTTGGATTAATTTTTACCTAAATTAATTCGTTAATGTTTACTCTCAAATTTCCCATTTTTGCTGAAAGAGCTTGTGGGATTTCAGAGGGTGTGTTTTGTGAACTTATTGAAAAAGGGTGGAGTATAACTTTAATTACGCCAAAGCAATAGGAAAACTATTTTAATATTGCAGATGACATGCAAAGAGGCGTATTAAAATTACCTAATACTGTTCAGGTGTTTCTACGTTATTCAGTAGCTCATCACTTTATTTAAAAACACTGTTATTGGAATTTCAGTTCAAGGCACAAGATTCCAAATATTACAAATAATAGTTAATGTTAATAGCAAGATATAAGGTATTCTGTGATTCCGTGAAAATAGTAAAATTTGAAGCAATGTCTCAAAAATAGGTACCCAAGATCAGAGGCAGCATCATTGTTGCACAGAATACTATGAAGAGAGACATGAGCTAGACAAGAGAATTAAGATTACAAGGATAACTGCATGGATTAAGGTCTTATTTTCTTACCTAAAAACATAAACATCTATTTTTTGCATAACATAAGGGTATGTCTATTATTTTTTCTTCCCAAATATTGTGTGGTCTTCTCTAAAATTGCAAAAATTCAGAACCCAGAAATGACTAAAAAATACTTTCCCTTTCACTTATCCACCATTCAGACTATTACCCTCAAGGATGAATTCATCCCACCTATTTAGTCATTGAAAGCTGAATTTTATATGCAGAATTTTCCCATTAAAAGTTGATTCGAAAATACATATATCTGGTCTGGTTTGTGCCAGGGCACAAGTCTTTTTTTTTTTTTTTTCTTGATATGAGTTGTCTCCTTAAACAAAACACATCTAATGCTCATTTTTTCTTTCAGGAACTTTCTGGGATCAATCAACTGGGAGGGGGTCATTTTGTTTGCTTGCAATTGAGACTGAGTTTGCACTAAGATACAAACACAGCTCCATTCTTCAGTACCAGTAAGTTGCCTTGGACAAAAAGCTGCACCCTGTGCCAGTAGAACTTATTCCACTTTTCAGAAAAGGTAACTTTGATGAGTAGAAATCTGGCTTCTCCTCTGTAAAATCCCAGTGTGCTCTTGAACAGTTTGATTTGGCTGAGATTTTCCACAAGATCCTTTTCAAAGGTAAGAGGACCCCAATATTCCCACTTACATATGATTCCCTATAGCCTATACACCTTCTAGATGAACACTTGGTGTTTTTTTCCTAACTGGAAAAAGGGGGAATGTTTCCTATTGTCACTGATCAATCAACAGTTCTAGCAAAAAATTACTATACTAAGTCAGTGTTTTAAACTCCAAAATTTTAAACAGACTGCCAGGAAAAAAAAAAAACAACCTTCTTCTCATGTTTGCTTGACTTTAAAAGTGTTGTTTTGCAAACATGTCTACGCATTACTAATCTTGGACTGGATCCAGGCAGCCTTGGACTGTATCCCACAAAGCAATACAGACGCCCAAGTGCAACATCAAAGGAGCAAGTTTAAGGAAAGTAAATATAAGAGCTTCTAATTATATCACTAGGTAATTACCATACATAAATCAATTCAGAGCAATCAAGGTACTTTATTAAATATGTTTTCAGAGAGCACCTGTTCTTACCCTTTCTCTAAAGTGAAATAATGAACTTTGTCCTAGCAGAAAGAAAATACATTTCAGAGTCATCCTGCAAATGGTTGAGTCTGTGCTGGGAGTGAGTGTACCCACCCTACAGTCTGTGGCAGTTGAACAAATTCAGTTTCTAAGAGACCATGGGTATATCCTGGAGTAAACACGTAATGGAGGATCTCAAAGACAGAAAAGGTCAAGGCAGGGAAATGGCCAGCCCACCACGTGTCTTCTGCCCAGTGCTGCCCAGGGCAGGCACAGGCAAGCACATGGGCAATGTACATTAGATGTGGAAGGGAATGCTTGGGCCAAGGAGGTCAACCAGACTGCAGTCACTGCCCACCCCACCTGCTTCAGAGAGGACATCTGCTGCATGTGCCATCAAACATTGTGGTGTGGAAGAGGCTGTCTGCCCCTGCCCACGCGGACATCTGCCCCTGCCCACCTTGACAGTTAAAACTTTCACCAGACCTATTTGTGCTGAAGCAGTTATGCCAACAAAGAGTGAATTCCCAAGCTCACTCTTCCACAGATAGTTTCTGAACTAGTGAGTATCAAACTGGAGGTTTGAGCAAGGAGAAAGCTTGAGCTTAAGCAGGAAATTTCAAGGCCTTATCAGATTTGCTCTTAAGGGCTGATATTACCACCTCCAGTCCCACCAATTTCCAACATACTGCTTCCTTCTTGTCTGAAACAAATGGACCTCAGTTGCCTGATAGACCCATAACGAGATCTCAGAGACATGACAATTTATTTGCCACCAGGCAAAAAGCTTAGGGTTGCTTTATTCAATCCTTCATGAGGTTGCTCTCTAAAGTGCTTTGATTTTCCCTTTTTTTTTTTTTTTTTAGGAAGCTATAGAGATGATGGCCTGTCTGTACTTGACAGAGCAGCGACCATGAGGTAGGCCCTTTCCAGAGCCCTTGTCTTGAGCTGCAGCTCAGACCTCAGGCCAAGCTTGTCTGTTCGTTACAGCCTGTTCTCCTGGTTCAGGAGGAAAAACCAAACCAAACCTGAAACCCTTCCTCAGCAGGCTGCAATCAAATCCCCAGTCACCTGCATATCTTCAAAGAGACCAACAGTCTGCACCACAACTTATTAGCTTCCCTAGATCTCCTGGCTTGCTTGTAGGCTTGCTTGAGGAGCTGAAATCCATTTTTTTGAGTGAAATCACCACTTGCTTCTACCAAGCCAGACCTCAATGGGTTTTCTTTCCTCCTTGTGCAAGCCTTCCTGTAAGCCCATATATAAACAACGAACAAGTTCTCCAGGGTGTGGATGACCTTCCAGCTTATCTGGATAAAGAAGGGGAGGGAAAAAAAGGGAAACTAGCCATCTTCTCTGCAGAAGGAGTTCATCATGTGTCTCTGATATCACATACTCTTTCTTATGAGAGAGTGATAGACTGACATTAATGGGATAGCATTTGTCTGAATGTCATTACAAAAAATATAAAGGAAATAGAAATAACGCTGTGGGAAAGACTCTTGGATAGGCTGGTCCTGAAAGAAGGATCCAGCACTTTCTATCCAAGACACATGCTCTCAGTGTGGCCTTGAAGATTTAAGATCGATATACTAGGTCAGAGATCCATGTTCAAGCTAGTGCTTCACCATGCTCATTCATGCAGAGACTGCCATACCCACATGGCTACTTCTTTAGCCTCTGTCTTCTCAGGCAGATCCTGCCTTTGTACAGCCACTTATGTTTTCATGTGAGCATTTTTCTCTCGTTCCAATCAGACACCAGCTTACCATTAGCTATTCCAACATTCCCTCCCTGGTTTTAAGCAGAAATCGGTGCCTGCTGTTGATCTCTTCCCCCGAAATGTCTTCAAAAGTGGCACCAAAACTGAATTTTGATGGATTTTTCTGATATGTATTTATCCTTAAAAAATCACAGCCAGCTCATTTCAATGCCTCAGAGTTTAGCTGACCACAACCATTTCCATATATTATGCAACAATTGTGATAATTTCTTTCCTGTGGGAAAAGACATAAATGCCAATACTTTCAAACTTAAAGCTCTGAGAGCCAAACAAATTCACAGGGACAAACACATATGATGTGATCTGAGAGCAAACAGTAAGCACGGCGTGACTCAGAAGAACAGCAGTGAAGCTGCACATTCCTCAGTAAACTTGCTAACTGCAAATGGGAAGTCAGAAATTAAACAGCAGACTCCTGCCTTAGCATTTGTAATTAAGGCTCTTCATTACTATGAAAATTGCTTTTATAATATAGCTTTATTGAAAGCCTTCTTTTATGTTTTCTGCTTTGATTGGATAAAAAGGTTTTGTGAAGTTTAGGAAACAACTGGTTTCCCTAAATGCAAACTAGATTCTGCACACTTCACCTCGGTACAGTTCAGAGTAGTTTTTAATGTGTTTACGTTCACCTTTCAGGCAGCTGAACTAGTGGCAGTCGTGTCGCTTACTCCTGGAAACCTCCCAGAGAATCTGCAGACTTCAAAGGGTGCTGGGAATTCTTCATATTCTTTAGATATTGTATCTTTTTGAGGAACTCTTCTTTCTGTGATCTCCCAACAGCAGCTGAAAGCCAACAATTATAACTTCATCATCACACTCGTAACCTTCTTTTCTCTTGTACTAAATGGCTCTCCATTTATTTTAAATGCAAATCTTACAAATAAGAAAATATCTTTTTTTTTTTTTCTGAAAACAAGAAACATATGGGGTTTTTCCAGCTTATTGTCTCCAGATTTAAAAAAACAAAACCAATGAACATGACTGAGATGATGAAGAAGAAGCCAAGCTCAGAACAGCTAAGCCTCAGTACAGGTCTCAGTCCTACACTGTGCACCACTTTCCCAAGGCCCCACTCACTTTATTCCCTGGGGTCCAGGAAAGACTTTGATTTATCCATGGAGCACGACACTAAATACATATGGCAGTTTTGCAAGAGCAATGGATTTAGCTCAGCTCCAGCTGAGCAAAAATTTGTATCTTTCAGCTTCCAACTTCCATTAAAATGTGGTCATATTAAATAACTGAAAATGAGTAGGCAAAGAGTCTTATTGAGTGTCTGTGATTATATGTGACACTGAAGTGCAGGACATAGGAAATAACTTCGAGAGATTGACAGAGATCAACTGGAATATAGCAGGTAGGGAAAGTGTGACAGAAAAATTGATAGAAAAGTCACAGAATTGTAATTACCGTTATAGTAAATGGTTTCTTGCTCTACATATTATAAATATGAGTTTTAAAAAATAAAAAAGAGGTCTTTAATGTCTTTCTTCTCATGTGTCTTTCAGTGACAATTGAAATGCAACCCTTTTTTTGGTCGTGATAGCTGATCTGGAATTGATCCTACCTCCAAAATCTACAAGCCAATCCAAAGTATACTGCAGGTCCAAGAAAATTTCAGTTATAATCATTAAAGATATATTAACACAAATAGATCAACATATTTAACATAAGCATACATTTTCAAAATCCTATTTTGGGCTGCAGTGAGAACATCTAAAGCAGAAAACCAAGCACAAGCTCTCTTTGCTCTGCAGAATCCCAATTCACCTACATTCACAGGTCCCTATCGCTCAGACAAGTAGACAGCTCTGGGTTCCCTCTTTCTCCACCTACTTGGACTTCCTCCTGTCATCTCTAGATAAAGGCTGCTGGTGAGGACACATCAGTCCACACATGCATGCTGCTCAGTAGGACTGTGCTGATGTGCCACCAGACTAGGTCCAATCCTTTATGGCCAGGCTCACACGACAGGCTCCTCCCGTGAGACCATTTGGTGTGTCAGTGCTGGAGTGCTCCCACACCCTGTCCCTGCCCCCTGCCTCCTTCCAGGTGGGGAGCTAAAGCCTCTCTCTTTCCTCTTGACTTTGGACTGCCTGATACTGCCAACAGGACAGCATTTTGCATAGAATTTCCCAGATTTGAACCAAAAATTCACTAAATGTCATTGGGGTGCCAGCGACCCCTACCTGGGCCCTCAACAATAAGACAAGATTAGCAACTCCCAGCATATTCTTCCCACATCACCCTGAACAGAGGGACAAGGGCCAGCCCCTGGGGCAGAAGCTGGGACTGCTCCTTACTGGGACTCAAGGAGCGTAGCACTTTCTGCAGTTGACTGGAGGCAGAGACATCTGCTACAGGTGCATCACCAAGGTGGGAAGAGCTAAGTCCTCAGATCTTTCACCCCAACCATCTCCAACCACAGCTGAGAACAGATAATGACTGACCCAGCTCAAGGAGTTCTGGCAGCCATGGGATATGATCTGGGGGTTATTCTAGTGAAGACACAGCAGGATACAGCAGCCTGAGGCAGCCTCACTCATTCAGCTGCCACCAGTGCTGGCAAGGGGCAGGGCAGCTATGAAGAGTGCTGCTTCAGATGTTGAAGGCTTCAGATACCCAGAAATGCCCTGGAGCTCCTCAGGTAATAGGCTTAATCAGGTGGCAGCATTCGAGGTAATAATTTTCCCCATATCGGCAGCTCTCATTTCATGGCCCATCAAATTGCAAGATAGCTCCAGCCGGGTGCATACCACTTTGATCCCTGACTGGCTGGCCCATTGCAGGCACCAGGGATGCTCCATCTCCTCTGCCACCCTCTTCTCAAAGTCGCTAAACCACGTCCTGGGGCTGGAACAGAGACGCCCTCTTGTGGCACCCATGGAGCTCTGTCACCTCTCTGGATCTGCCCATGCTCCTGGTATCCAGGTCTCTGTTGCCATGAGGCTCTTTAACTGCATGTTCCATAATCTTCCTGCAGACTGAGATTAGACTGACTGACCCATAGTTCCCTTGATTCTCTTTCTTCGCCTTGAAGATGGTTGTGACCTTTGCCTCTTCCCCGTTTTCAAGGATCTCTCCCCATTACCTGTTCTTGTAGACTCTCTCCTAGGCTCAGAGCAATGAACAACCTGATCTAGTTGAAGATGTCCCTGCTCATTGCAGGAGTTTGAACTAGATGAGCTTGAAAGGTCCCTTCCAACCCAAACTAGTCTATGACTCTATGAAAATGTAGATTTCAAGCAGTACATGTGTTTGATTTTCCATGTCAGTCACCCAACTGAAAATCTACATCACTGAGCCAAGTATTTTGCTCTCCTCTTAAGACATCAAAAGTGGTTTCTTCACTGAATTCCCTGACCCTACATTTAAAGCAGTACACACAGCAAATACATTATTGCCATAGGGAGACAAGCAAAAGCTGGAGTTTACACCCAAATTCTCAGTGTGCAAGCTACAGTGAAGTGAAAGTTACTACACAAATCAGACAACCTCATAAAACAGAGGTCATTGACTCTGACCAACCTCTAACAACTCTGACCTTCAGACTATAGCTCACTTTTCCCTGGCCATCATTTTTCCTGTTGCTGCAAACGTTTGAGATAAAGTAATGACAAGTCATTAGAAATCCAAGTCCTGTATTTCTCGGTCAGTGCAGCAGAAGCAGAAGTGTCCTTATAGCAAGTATCTGTAGTGACTATGGGGATCATTCTCCACGATAGGCACATTCTCTTTTTGGCAACGCTTACAGTTTTAAATGAAGTAGAACTGAACCCTGCCCTGAGCAGTTCAACTGAATTTGGCTGGCAGCCATAATCTCCAGTAATATCTGGGCGGTCAAGAAAAAGGCTTCTGGCAAAATAAGATTTCTCCTGCTAAATACTGAGGATAATCCCTAAATGCTGTCATCTGTAAGGATATTTTCACAGATTTTTTAAGACTTGTGAACCAACATGTCCTCAGAAGGACTTATAAGCTGTCACTTGACAATGGTAACCTGTTTCACGTCACATCCTCTATTACCAAGGAGAAGAAAAGGTTCACCTATCTAAAAGGTTCACTTGAAGATTATGGCAGTGTTTTAGGTAAAGCTCTGTATGCCTCAAATGATACTACCGTTACTAGGAATGGGTGGCAGCAGCTTTCACCGTGTGTTTCTGCAGTCCACAGACCTTTGTGCTTTCGGATTGTGCCAGGCTCATTTTCTGCAGGCCACACTTTGTGCTATAGACCAGTGTGCTTGGTCTACCAGTTTTTCTTCTGCTGTGGAAGCTCTAGACCTGCCTAGCAGTGATGCATCAGTTGTTCAGGAACCAGTTACATGTTCACTCCAAATACCGCCTGATTTTTAAAATTAAACTGGCATCCATTTGGTTTTCCCTCAGATAATATATTATGTTTTCCACATTTCTGTAACTTGCTGTTCAAAATCAGCTGAACCATTTTTGTGGTGGGAGTCAGGTGGACAGCCGAGGAAAAGAACTAGGGCAGCACTGAAAAAAAGCGAACTGGTTAAGAAGCTAAATGCACTTTGAAACGTTCAGCTAAAGAAAAACTGAAAAACATTATCTCTTGCTGTTTGGCTTTTTCAATGCTCTGAACTTTCAAAGTAACTCTAAAAGCATGCAGGAAACATTTTTATGAAGCCATTTTAAAATGAGAGAAAAGATGGAAATGTCACAGTACAAATGCAGGACAGTTTTAATTTTGCAGTATTTTGTTTTCAAAGCACTTAGACGTTACAAAAGCAAAATGTTTTACCAAAATAAAACCATGTCCAAAGAAAATCTTGTCTTTTTTCCACCCACTCTAAATATGCCCTTCTTTTTGCCATAACCTTCTGTGATTTGGGGTTTCACCTATTACTGTCCTGTTTCCATCTGTAAAATTTCTGTATTTCCTCTGCTATCCAGATAATAACTTATTTGGAGCTTTTTTTTTTTCCCCAGTATGTTTATTCAGTGCCTGTTGGAATTAATTCTTGACCTTGATGACAGTCAGAAGCTAATAACAATCTCCTAACATCCTCCTCTGTACAAAAATGTAAAAAATTTAGCTGTGGGTATTTCTCATCTAACATCTAACATTACCAAATAGACGAGGATTAATAAATAATATGTTCACCTAAACAACCAAGAAGGCTGAGAGAGATTTAATTTAAGATACAATAAAATACTCATTATTATTTTCTGTTTAAATTATAATGCTGTGCCTTCAACTCACATTTTCAGTAAGCTGCTGTGTACTCCATACTGAAACGAGTACGAACAAAAATTTGAGATTAATTTCTCTCTTCTCTCTAAATGCTGAGAAGATGATATACATGTAATGTTTGTTAGGTAATTTAAATGGCTGAATAGATAGATACAGACAGGAATGAACCTACTCGCTGGCAACATATTTCAAAAGTTTTCATCTAATTTTAAAAAGCCTACCATGAAAGACCAAAATGGGGAAATTACATGCATTAGTCCTTAGAAACATTTCTATGACATTCAATTTATATTTATCACAGCAGAGCAACAATGGTTACCTGTTTGGGAAACAGAGTGGGAATTAAGAATTTATCTGGAAATTGCCGTGCCCCATTTCTCTTTTTTTGCATCAATTTTTCCTTGTTCAGACAAGTAGAATACACTGCCATTTCTCACATCCTCACTACTATGCTGGCACTTTTTAATATGCTGAGATAATTTGTGAAGATGAAAATAAGCTTACTTCTGACATAAACTGTTGTAGGGTTTTTTTTTAAGTTACAGCTGGGAGTTTTTTTCACCTTGCCTTTCTGAGACGGAGGACACAGAAGACCACAATATGATAGCATAGCCCGTGATTACTTTACTGTAATCACACAGCTACTAGAGAGCCACATCAAGCCTTCATTTTTTCCTGATTTTTTTTGCTTAGGCCAATATCATATATCCCACCAGCTTGAAGAAGGTTATCTTGAATGAGTTATGAAATTGTAACTTGGGCATGTGCCACCTCTGCACTTTAAGTTCAGACTTGAACTGCCATCCACTCAGCTGCTGACCTGGTGGCCAAAGGTTTAATGCAAAGGGTTTAATGACCAGTTGGACAGCACGGGTCAGATGGTAGAAAGCGCTGAAAGTTGCTATGACTCATTGACCAACTAGAGCTGTTGAAATATCTGCCATAATGGAAACCTGAAATAATGCACACAGGCATCTCCTCCTCAGTATAGAATTTCTCTTTACCTTAATAAAATGAACTTCTGTGTTCTTCCTTAGTAAGATTCTTGCCAACTCACCAGAGACCATCTGATAACTTTCTGGGCAGAGTACAAAGTTTTCATGTTTTCTGGTCTCAGCTACTTAGGTCAGCAAGAATTGAAAGCATAAATGATTAAGCTACAAGAGACTTTTGTGTTACTGAGGAGTTTATTCTTTCTGTTGGAAATTCCAGGCTCGGGAAGGAGAGACGGGCTCTGCAGACGGGCATGGGTAGCGGGAGGGCTGTTTCCAGGCCTTCCCCGTCCCTCCGACACAGACCCTCCTGAAAGCTTGGCCGGCTTCAAGTACGGACGCGGTGTTTCTCTTCAGCTTGGGGTAGAATTTGGAGTCGTTTTTTGATGTATTTTGTCTGACTTGGGTGCTTTTCCCCACTGCCTCCACGACCACCAACCATCCCAGCCCGCTCGCCCTGGGCCGCCCTGCCTCCCCTGCGGCTCGCTCCCGCCGGCAGAGGCCGGGCCAGGGCCAGGCGCC
>VZZY01010453.1:35674-74633 GCA_013400335.1 Eurystomus gularis | reverse complement strand
GGGAGCCGGGGCGGGGGCGGGGAGGGCGGTGCTGCGGTAACTCCCCGGCGAGGGCCGGCCCTCACCGGAGCTCGGCCTGGGCATCGCCGGAGGGTGTCCCCGGCGGCTTTCCGTTCCGCTCCGCTCCGGTGCGGCTTCGCTGAGCGGCTCGGGGGCGAGCTCGGGGTTCTGTGGGGGGAAGCCCCGGCGCGGCAGGCAGAAGCCGGGGCGCGTACGCTGGGGCGGCCGGAGGAGGCTTCAGTTGTCTCCTTGAGCCAGCCGGCCCCGGGCCCTGCGGAGCCCTCCCCGGGTCCGGTTTTCCCTTGGCCGGCAGACGCGGCCGTACCCCGGCCTGGAACTGAGCGAGCTTTGAATCTCCGCTTTCGGCTGAACAGCAACCACCGCTTTAGCTGCTGCGGCTTTGGCAAGGTTAACTCCGTCATGTGTGCTGGAAATCCTGCCTGGGAAATGGAAATAGTGAAATGATGCAAGAGGTGACATGTTTCTCCTCCTTCCGCAAGAGACTAATACACAGTAATTTACCTCGTTGCATAAAATAAGTTGTCAAAGAGACTGTCGTCATTTTTTTGGTTTTTTTTTTTTAATGTGTACTTTGTGTTTTTAAGGATATTGCTTGACTTGAGCACATTTGCTCTGCTCTGGCAATGTCGAGGAACGCTGTAGTTCAGGCTGATAATGCAGAACTTTCATAAACCAGGACTTCATATTGTAGTTTAAACCAAAATAAATGCAGGATGTGTGCTGTGCTGTTTCTTGCAGTATTGGAGCTTTGCTTGTCCTCTTAAGCAGTAACTACAAATACATATTGCGGTAGCAGGAGGGTTCCAAGGAAGGTGTTTTGTGTCTTGGCTTTTGTTACTTTGGCATCATTTTGACTGTAGCTTTTTATCCAGTGGCACTTGATTTTCCAGCTTGAGAAGATCAAAAAGAAAAAAAAAAACTGGAAAAACATGAAACACCAGGTGAAATAAGACATCACTTTTGTAGAAATGTCCCTTGGGTTTTGTTGTGGACCTCTTTAGTACCTGTGGAAACAGATGGCTTATCAAAATATTCCTGTCTTTAAAACCACACAAGTTTTAAAACTGCTTGCTGCAGCTCTGCCCTGCCTCTGTAGACCGGCAGTTACTTGCACTGATAAAATGAATACAGTGAAACTTTAGTTGCTTGGCCTCTGGTTGTCTGGACTATTGCAGACTGTGAAATGGATACTCAGAAATGACTGGCTGAGTTCCCACCACCCCAGTAGTTGGTAAATCCCTCTCGGTGGATTTAATTCAAACGGTGTAGTTGGTAATTTGGTACAGGCTGTTGACAGTGGTAGTCTGTGATGATACCTGCTTTTACAGGGTTTGAGTGAACAGAAAGACAAGTAAGGGAAAGAAGAGGCTGTTAGTGACATCTTAAGGCCTTGTCTCCTTTAACTAAACCTTTGTGTTGAACTCCACATATGGAATTTGGTCTTTTTTTGTTTCATATATGTATAAACACCACCACAACAGGTATACGTGTAGCCTTAGTTATCATCTGGTAGCCTTATCAATGCTACCCTCCACAGCTCTGAGCAGTAAGGATAGAAGTAACTAGTCTATATATTCACTTTCCATAAATACCACTAGAATGTTGTGACTTCTACAGTTTCAAACTTCAGTTCCCACTGTTAGAGTTTCATGACACTTGGCAGAACACTGAAGAGACTTCCCAAGGTTAGAAAGCTTTCAACACCAGTAGCAGAAAAGACTGCGTTAGTGCTTTAAGGAAGCTGAAACCCATGCTCTAACGTTATTGCATGCCCAAAGTGCTGCTACAGAGCCTCAACTGGACTTTCTAATTGTTGATAGTCCATTGACAGTGTTATGGCCATTGTGTTTCTGGTGGGTTTTGTGCTTGGCTGAATTGTATTGTGGAGCTGGAAAACTTACCTGGAAGGTGAGAGCTCACATAAGAGGCTGTTTAGGGTAATAAGGGTCAGAGCCAAGTGGCAGCCTCTTCACCACTTGGAATGGGGGAGTTGCTTCTCTGTAGCACCTGAAAGCCCTAGTTAGATTTTGCTTATAAGAGGCACTTCTGTTTCTTCCTAGTTAACATATTTAGCAACAAACTTATTTCTCTTCACTTTTGCGTATTGCAGTGCTGAACTTTCCATTAGGAAGGCAGTAGGCAGAGAGTCATTCTCTGAGGGAACCAAAAAGAACCCAAGGTCATTCTTTCCAAAACTCATGCGTGAGGAAGTGTGTGAAGTGTGTGTGCAAGTAGAAAACCAGCCCCTGGCACACAGTGGAATTCCCTTAGAACATGACAGTAGGTCATAAGATTCATAGCTTTACATGTTGACCCTTGGCAGGGTTTATTGATTTTAAGCTATTGGCTACTTAACAGGTTGTTACATTCTTAATATTTATTTATATTTATAAAACAAATGGGAATGTCTAGAAATTCACGTAGCCTTTGAAAAAATAGGATTTAGGTTTAACTTACTTTAGTAAGCCAGCAGAGGAAAACCTCTTCCAAATAAAGAATTAACTTGCTTTAAGTAAAGCAAGTTTTTTCCCAACAATCTTGAGAATAAGTGAACAGTCTGCTGTGAAAGCCCAGGGACCATGAATGAGTGGGTTCAGAGAGCAGTGTGCTTTTAACTTGTTTTCCTTGGTGCCAGAGTATTCTTAAAGTGGCGCTTTCGCTTTCTGTCCCTTGTGCTAGCTCTAGCGTGTGTCCAACCCCATATGAGGGTGGTCGGCGTGCAAAGTTGCCACCTTGCTGTGGTGAAATAGCTCTATTCAAAAGGATGCTGGAAGAAGGTGGGCACGGCACAGCTTGTGGGTAGCTCATGCCTCTCACGATCGTTCTTGAGAGGTCTTGACGGGTCAAGAGACCTGTCCTGTGCAGCCATCTGGAAATACTCTCTATGATAAAATAACTGAGATATTATTGAAGTGGAAATTATGAAATAAGAGATAGAAAATGCCTTTCCTCTTGTGACTGCTAAACGGATGGTCTTACTCAGCTTGGGTAGCAAACTCTCAAAATATGGATTTCTGTTTATTATGATTTTTTTTTCTCCCTTTCATCAAGAGCACCAAGGAACATCCATGTTAGATTGAAGACTACCAAATGGTGTGTTTAAGTCATTGTTAGACATTAGTAAATGTCTTCTGCTCAGCCTCTGTTTAACTTGTTCAAAACTGAGATGAACTTTTCCATTTCAGAGTCTCCGCTCTCAGGAAGATTATCCTTAACCATATCTGTATTGTTTTAGTGATAACTTTTTTAGGCAAAGAGCACTGCTGCATGTAGTTTTACTGTGTCTATTTCTAGAAATCTTTAAAACCTAATAAGGTTTTACGTGTTTTGGTTTTGTTTTTTTAATAACGTCATCAGGCAGATAACATTCTTGTTGCTTCTTCTGGTGATCTGTCAGTCTTTGGGTCTTGCATAAGATAAAATCTTGTCTTTCATCCCCTTTCAGTTTATTCTGGCTTCATTTTGCTACACGGCAGTGTTTCTAGAGGCCAGTTGTGTGATTTGTCTTGTAAATTTGAATTCTTTAAGCAATAGTGTAATAAGCTTTATGTCCTTGTCAGCAGATATATGCAGAGTCTGTCGGTCTGAAGGAACTCCTGAGAAACCCCTCTATCATCCATGTGTGTGCACTGGCAGTATTAAATTTATTCATCAGGAATGGTGAGTTCTGTCTTTGTGAGGGTTTTAATATTTTTTTTTTTATAAAACACACCAACATGTTTCTCAAAACAGTATTTCCTGAGTATTCAGGTTAACTAGTGAGAAAATCCAGTTTTCATCAGATATATTTTGGGGGTTTTGATGTTTCTTACATAATGATTCATTACGGTTCACAAATAATTTAGTAATTATTTATTTTAAAAATTATAATTGTTTGTGCTTAGGACTACAGTCCTGCTCATTTGTCAGCAAAATGAGTATGTTGGAGATTTTTCTGCCTACTTAAATTGTGAATAAAAAGAACATCTAACCTCATAGCAAGAATTAAAAATATTCTAGTACTTATGGGTCATTTGAGGTGTATGTTATATGAGGGAAATGCTGAAGTGAAAGCTGTAATTCTGGTCTATAGCACATATTCCTTTTCATGGTGATTTAATGGCCGTTCTTTCACAAATACAACAGATCTAAATCTTAGCTGTGTGCCTATTTGTGTCACATCTTGAAATACCTGTGTAAGGATTGGTGTCACTAGTGAGTGTCCATGTCAGGATATATGCTTTGTCAGCCTTTTCAGGAATGTACTCAAAGAATGTACCTTATCAGTAACGTAATTGATATAATTGAAGAGTCATAGTCACCTTACCTTTTTTACTTTTTAAAACTTACTTGATGGCTTAAATGGACTCAATAAAGGCGCTCATTTAAGTCCTGCTTAATAGTGCCAATATCCAGATTTATGTTTGGAAAAAGAGAATAGGTGTGTTTTCCTTACTGGGGGGATAAGGTGGAGAGATACAATTGCATGTATTAATACAATCCCTTTGTATTGCAGCTTAGTTCAGTGGCTTAAACACAGCAGAAAAGAATACTGTGAATTATGTAAGCACAGATTTGCTTTCACACCAAGTAAGTATGTTTTACTGCAATTTTTTCAGAATCTTTGCTTTCTTCTTTTAGTTTGTATGAAGTGCTTGCTTTCTCATTTAGCAAGAGAGATCCAAACTTGTATTCTTGTTTGAATTGCAGTTCTTATGCATTTTATTGCAGACTGTGTGAATTGTTTAAATAATGGATAGTTGGATTCTTTCATTAATCTTACATGAGCTATAAAAAGTATTTTCCTGTACCCTTTCTTGCTGCCTCAGTCCTGTTTTTTTGTCACCAACATCACAGCGTATGGCATGTTTTCAGCTTCACTGATAAATTTGAGTGTTTGGAAGTCTGAATGTTAAGGCGAAACCACAGCAAAATTAGAGTTTGAAAATCAGTTTTCAGTTATGTTTGAAGTATCTGCCTGCAAGACTACCACATGACTTCTCTCTGTTTCAATTCAAATGATCTTGACAGATAATGCAAATTATAATTATTCCACTTGCATTTCAGTCAAGATACAGTAACTTCCTAGTATTACATCACATTTTGTGTTAGATTTAATGAAGTTAGGCAACTTATGATGAAGAATGACTGGGTCTTTATATAGCTTCCAGAGGAAGGAAATTCCTTACCCTGAGGGAGGTGAGACACTGGCACAGGTTGCCCAGGGGAGTTGTGGATGCTCCATCCCTGGAGGTGTTCAAGGCCAGGCTGGATGGGGCCTTGAGCAACCTGGTCTAGTGGGAGATGTCCCTGCCATGGCAGGGGGGTTGGAACTAGAGGATCTTTGAGGTCCCTTCCAACCCAAACCATTCTATGATTCTTAATTATGTTTTAACCGATAATAGTAAAAATAAGTGAAGCCCTTAGGATTGATGGCAAGCTAGGCTACATTATTTAGTATTGCCAGCTTATTGCCTGTTGGCATCACCAGGTGAAGTGCTTTGTGTGCTATGTATTTTTCTCATGAAATTTACTTACGCTGATTTATTCTTTACAGCTCTCCATGATGCAGATATGTAATTTTTTTTCTTTTTTAAAACTGATGGGTATCTGCACTGAAGAAGCTGTCTTGAGTCAGGAAAGATTATGAGGTTTGACTATTTTAGGTGTATTGTACAAAAAAAAAAATCAAAGCTCCTTTTCAGGATAGCTTGTCCGAGTTAGGAGGGTAAAGCACTGATCCCATCTCCTGTTCCTCTCTCACCTTTTTTGTTTTTTTTTACTGGTTTAGTAAAGGGCTAAGGAGCCAGATGGTTTCGTTTGTGTTTCCTGTTCCAAAAAATCCTGTAATCCACCTTTCTTCTATATATTGAAGCTCAGAATTTTTCATTTCTGCCAAGAATTGATTAAGCACATTAGACCATTTTCCACTGCTGGTTAGACCAAAAAATGGTCTAATCAGCAGTGAAATTACAGTATTAGCTCTTACCACTGTGAGAACAGTGTTCTTCATGTTGATCACAACAGTGCTTTCAGGTTATTCTTTTGAATTATTACAGAGACCTGTGTAAGGCATTTGAGAGAGATGTCGTCTGCTTGCAAATTTTACTTAATAAACATTTTTATAAAAGCATTGTATCACTTCTGTTTGGAAGCTTTGCAAATTAAGAGTGATTCTGAGTTCTGGAACTGCTTACAAGCTAATTAGCCACTTCGAAAATTGCATTCTGCTACTAGGTCTTCTACAGAATTTAGTGTGCAGGACCAGAAAACTGTATTTCAGTGATTTGCTGGTTGTTAAGAAGAAAAAGGACTTCCTGGTTTTGCCTGAAAAAAGACAAAACTATAGTGTTTTCCTAGGACATCCTTAGGATATAGGAAAAAGAGGATGGGAAGTTCTAAATGAAATGCACTTTATACGTGTGTTGCTGTTGATAGCAGAAAGCTTATTCACTGCCCTTATCAACAAGCAGAGGTGTTCCTGCAGAAGTTTAATCCCTGACTGACAGAGCTGTTACCAGCACAGCTTGTAATGTATTTGAAGATTACAGACATGTGAGAAAACATAATTGAATTACTGTGGCTTAACAAGTTACTGTTTGTCATAGGAGCCTCGAAATTAGTTATAAGTGAGCCTCTTTCTTCCCCCTGTAACAGAGTACTTCCTCCACACTCCACCTCTAGCAGAGGTCCACTTATCCTCCTGTCACATGCTGGCCACTCCCTAGATGCAGCACCCCCAGCTGATAATGGTTTCTTCTTGGCTTTCCACATTGCACCCTCTGCTTTTTTTCTATCAGGCTGCATGCAGAGGTGCCACGTGTCAGGTACCAAGCACAGATTCCTCCACCTCTGTCTACCCAGTGCGTCTTGTCTTGCTGTTTCCCTCACACTCAACACTCCTGCAGTTATGGTTTCCATAGTTTCTCTTATCCCTCTCTATTTGGAAGCTACTGTGGGTGTCCAGTCTGGAAGCTGGATCTGCTTGTGGGAGCTGGGAAAAGACTCACAGGTACTGGAGAGAGAATGATAAGGCAGAGATGGGGTTGATGTATATGCCAGTCATCCAAAATGAAGTTTGATCTGGCCTATAACCATGCCAGGTTTAAAGCACTTTCAGATAAGCCAATTCACCGTGGGATGTGGTAGAATAAACACGTTTACGTAATTAGTGTCTGTGCTTCAATGGGCAGGGGCTAAGTTGAGAATAACAGTGCAGTAATACCAGCAACTCCTCTTTTAGTTTAGCTTGATTTACTTGTTAAGGGTGTTGCTGTCACTCTGTCAAAAACGCTCCTTTGCTAGTCTAATTTTGTGTGTATGGAGCGTTGATGAAATATTCCTAGTGCATACATTCTTTAAGTCCTTCCCTGTCTTTAAGTTCTATAACATCTTGTGACTTCCTTAGCACCTGAGCTACTAGGTTAGCTCCTGCTGGGAAGGAAAGAGAAGGTTCAACTTGCATCTTGGCAGGAGTACAAAGGAATTGATTTTTCTTTTGAATAATAGCATCAATCTTTAAAAATGTTTAGTTATGTAGGGAAATGACTCGATTTTCAAATGCACACTTTTAAGCTAAATTTTATGTTTTTAAAACTCTTATGTTTAAAATTCATTTCTCTGCAGTTCAAGTTATGAATTAATAGAACTAATTAAAAAATAGTTTTATACTTTTTTGAATTATGTCAAGGTACTTGTTCATTTCTAAGTTGTAAATTTTCCTTCTGAGCTTTTAAAGAGCAACTACTCTGTTCTTTTCCTCCCCACACATGCACTACCCTTTGTTGTTTGCTAGGATGCACTTTTCTTGGTGTCACACTAAACATTCACAAGCTCTGATCCCTGAAAGAAGGTGAGGCTGTATTTCCCATGAGAAGACTGTTTTCATACTTCTCTTTTCTGTAGAAGGTAGCATTAACGCAAATGTTTTCAAAAATATAAACATGAAGTAGAAGGGCCTGATCTTTGGCTGGAGATTGGGGTGAGTTCATTCCTCTGCTTCCTAAGCAGCTGCATTGCTGTAAGTGCTTGATACAATGTCACCAGCTTAGTTAGACAAAGATTGTGAAATGGGAAGGAGCCATGTGGGTAGGATGTTCTTCAGTTTACAAATTATTGTGATCTGGAATCATCTTTGGATTTATGCATGCAAAGTTACTAATTCAAGGCTTGCATGCTCTTGGACCTCAGTGTTTGTGGTGTTGTAATCCTGATTTGTTTCTGTTCTTCCTCTGTCTTGGTGTTTGCCACCTTTGTTCAGGTGTAACTGTTAATATGAAAGTTTGTTGGATCAGGAACTATTTGTTCCTGTGAATTATTTGGGTTGGTTTTGTGCCTAAGCTATTCTATAGCATACCGAGATTCTCCACATTAAATACTTGTTTAATACATAAGACTTGATACTTCTTTGATCATCTTAAAACCTTCCAGATGTGACTAGCATATTTAGCTTAATGTGAAAGGGTTCATGGTTCATAGATGTTAAAGCAAAGAAAAATGAGTATCACTGACATAATTGTAATATATTTAATTATATATTCATATTTTTAAGTAACTTGTGCAAAACTCATCCCTTAGTAATTGCATGTTTTTTGCAGTACCACTTAATTTATTAAGTTCCAAACTTTTTGATCTTTAATTTTGTACAAAATTATCTGTAAGAAGCTATGTAATTATACTAAAATGAGTGACCCATTTTGTTGGGCTTCTCCTTCAAAGTAATTAAGGTTTTACTGAAGGATATAACAAGCTAATTTTTTTACCTGTTCGTTCTGACAGACTTTAGCACAGTTGTCTGTAGCTTCAGCATTTCTAGAAAGCCTGGTTTGGAAAAACAAACTTCTGAAACAAAATACTACATGCTGGCACAGAATTGAACGTGTCTGCTGCCAGCTCCAGGGCGTGGAGTAAATGTGCACTTGAGATGGATATGAGGTCACTTCATATGTTCTGTTGGGCTCATGGCTTGCCTGAGAAGGGTGCTGGTTTTCTCCTTTTCCCGTAGCAGTCTGGAGCAAAGTCTGTGTATGTCTCAAGAGTGTAAAACATAGCAAGGTTTGGATTGGAAGAGTCTTTTGAAGATCATCTAGTCCAGGGGTCCTCAAAGTTTTTAAACAGTGGGCCGGTTCACTGTCCCTCAGACACTGTCGGGGGCCGGACTATAGTTTGGAAAAAAATGAACGAATTCCTATGCACACTGCACATATTTTATTTGTAGTAGTGCACAAAAAACAGGAAAAAGAATGCCGTATCCGGCCTGCGGGCCGTAGTTTGAGGACCCCTGATCTAGTCCAACCTAAAGAATGACTCACAGCCCCTGTTTTACCAGACCAGTGCTTTAACCCACGAGCTATAAACCCCATGACTTTTACGAGTCTTATTTCATGATCATTGCGCAAGGATAGCTGAGGTGGCATATATATATATATCTATATATATATCTTGCAAGTGTAACAGTAAATAGAAAATCTATGGGTAAGCAGATGGTAAGCTTGGAGATTTTGTGAAGCAGGCAAAATGGCAGTTTTACTTAAGGTGTTTTGCTTTCTTCCACACTAGGCTTGCACCTGCTTTGGTTATGGGCAAATAAATAGGCAGATTTAGACAGGGAAAGAGAAAGAGAGGTGGAATAGCATACAGTTGCGTTGTGACAGCTGTGGAGAAAGATAATACCATTTTTAAAAATTGAGCCTTCATAACAAGTAGTGGTAGCAGGTATTTAGACAGCATATGTCAGAAGGCTGTTGCTGCTCTAGTGGAAAAAAAATCTACCCCTAGAGAAGAACCACCCAAACAAAAACCCACCCAAATCGTGTGTTCACAGGTGAAAAGACAGTTATGCTGTGCAGGTGTGACCTGAGTTTCTCAAAAGCTAGTAGTTTCCCATGTCCCAGAGAGCTCAAAGAGGTTGAACTAAAGCTATGAAAGCTCACTCACACTCAGCCAAGGTCTATTCAAATTTTATGCAGTAATAGGAAAAAAAAAATGCTTTAATTTGTCTCTAGTAGAGAGATTTTTATTTGGAGGAACTGTGGTAAATAATGCAGGAAACTGGTTTCTCAGACTGAGTTAGGAACAATTACTGGGGTGGGAATTAAGGGATGGAGGTAGGATGAGGAGGACAAGGTTGTGAAAGGGAATTAAGAGGATGTATACTGTGGTGGCAGGGGTCAAGGTCTCAGGCCTCACAGTGGTGGTGAGGAGTGGGTAAAAGGGGGTGGAATGTGGTGAGAAGGTGGCAACAGATTACAGACACGAGTGTGGGGAATAGTTGTGAAATCACTGGCAGCAGACTTGGGTGCCGCTGGAGTGTGGTTCCTGTCATGGTAGGAATTTTTGCATTTCACCCACCTATATGTTGTAGGACATTTTCTCCTCATCATGATATGAAGCTTCCAGTGGTAGGAGCTTTATCTGTTTTGAGGTGGGGCAAAACAGAGGAAAACCAGCAGTCTTCGTCCTCCCCCTCAGCTCATGAAATCACGAAATTGTGAAAATCTGGGGGGTGCAGCTTGTTTCCTCTGAGTAGTAGCTACGTTCTGTGTTTGTTTGAATGCTCAGTTGTAATCCTAAAGCCTTTAGGAAAATGTCTATATAGAGGTGCTAACAGTTATAACCACTTCAGCGTTACTGAATTAGGATGGGCATCCTTTTACAAACACATGTGAGCATTCAGTAATTCCTGAAAGATGTGTTTTTTTAAAAAAAATCATTGAACCCTCCCAACTTCCCCCTAACAAATAAATCATTAATGCAAAGTTGTTTTCCTTGTAGCCTCTGTTGCAGTTCTAAAACGTTGATCAAAATTCAGTTTTTGAAAATTAAGAAATAAGCGTCAAAGTATCTGCTGGGTTCAATGTTGTCTGAGTGATACCAGAGATGTGCAAAGGTCTGCTTGTCTCCTCTGATAATTTTCCATGCTAAGTGTGACTTTAGAGAGCATAACTCTTCAGCTGCCATTTTCTTTGGTGCTACCAAATTGGATGCTAAATCTGTTTCTGTAATAAAAAATATTGTAGATTGTTCTTAGTGTCAAAAGATGTTTGTCCTGCTTCCAATTCACTGCTCTGTTCTCATAGCTTCACTCCTCTAGTGTTACATTTTTAGTCCTTTGATGAATTCAGTTCCTTGCCAGACACCTGACAACTAAGAACCTGTGAAATTTAAGGCTAGTTTCTGTTTCTCTTATAGTTACTGTTTTGTTGTTACTTTGTGTCAAAGATAATCCCAATGCTGTTGAATACACCTAGCTCCTCCCATTCTTTGGCTACTGCTGCATATTGATACTGCTTTTCTGTGTTCTTGAGTTCTCTTTACCATGTGGAAACTTGGGGAAATATCCCTGGAGAGAAAAGAGGGTTTTTTCTCCTGTAGGGGCTTTCTCTGTGAGATGAGTAAAAGGATGGTTGGGAATGTAGGTAAAGGTAAGCAGGAATGTTCCCTGGAGAAAAGGGGGGATACAGGCAGATTGCATGAAGCAGTATTTCTCAGACTTCCAAGTCAAAGGATTGCCTGTGAGAGGGAAGGAAAACCTTTCTCTAGTACCTCTTATCAAAACTGAGTTTCCTCACGTAGTTAAAAGTATCTGATGTTTTAAAGAACAATCCATTAATTAAATGTGTCAAGTCCTCGAGCTCAGCTGTTTCCAACAGAACCGTTAAACATCCAGGCAGCAATGTCTTTGTGCAACTGCGAACTGTACTTCATCTTTATTCAAATCTGTTACTGACACTGTGTTACCACTTCTGGGCATCCATGGGAGTGTTTAGCAGCTAACTAAATGTAATTAAATTTAGAGGTGGATGTTTCCTAATTAATTGCAAAAGAAAAAGCCCTGATGCTTTTTCTTGGCTTTTGAGTAGGGATAGGTTTACGTAATATATAGGTGTTGAATTTAAAAAGTCAAGAAAATTTACAATTATGATGGTGTCTGTAGAGGCTGAGAGATTTGCATTATGTTCTGTAATAGGAGTGACCTCAGCAGAACTCTTGTGTGGTTTGAATTAGGTATCTGTTCAAAGTAACAGTCATTCTGTATAAATTTCAATATCTGCGTGCACTTAATTAGTTCCCTTCTGGTTTCCTGTCTGTGTGATGCTTTCATTTTGCTGATTTTTGTGTGTGTGTATCTAGTTGTGTAGCAAATGGGAATCAAAACTATACAGTGCAAGCAAGTCGACAGTATGCAAAATTGCTAATTGCTCCTGTTCCTTGTGGTCTTTCCTTGAACGAGGTTTATAAATAACAGACAGGGATATCTTTGAGGTAGTGCTGAGTGGGAGGGCTACTGAATTTAGAATCTGCTTTTTCCTACAGGTTTAAGCTTATTTTGAGATAATCAGAGTTTACAGTTGATAAAGCTGTTAAGAAAACTTCTCTAAGTCAAAAACTAGGGTGGTGTTTATTATCCCATTGCACTGAGTACACAATGTAACAAATGTGTCATGCTTTTTTGTTATTTGTTTGGGTCATCTCCTGGGACTCTCTAAAATATGCTTATTCTTTTAGTAAGCTTTTGTCAAATATAAACATGTTGTAGTTGGCAGGACTTTTACATAAATGCTTCTTTAAAGGAAGTACTGTTTCATAAGTGCCTTTTCTGCCCAGTTTATTCCCCAGATATGCCTTCACGGCTTCCAATCCAAGACATCTTTGCTGGACTCGTTACAAGTATTGGCACAGCAATACGATACTGGTTTCATTATACACTTGTGGCCTTTGCATGGTTGGGAGTAGTACCTCTTACTGCATGTAAGTATTGATTTTTTTTTTTTTTGTACTGTAATACTCTTATATGCATGAAAATACACCACTTCCTGCAGCAAAGTTTTGTGAGACCACCATTGGTTTATTTAAAAAAAAAAATAATACATTAAAAGGCATTATTTCACTAATTTTCACTCAGAAGTTCTAGCTATTTAAGCCAGTAATGCAACACAGGAAGGTGTTCAGAGGTAGGAGTAAAGGCATTTAAAAAACTGCCAATAATAATTTCCATTTATTCCAATGAAGTGTCTCTTTTCACTTTTTGCCTTCTTTAAAATTCTCATTGAAATTTTTATTTGATACTGTTTGTTAAGATAGAAGAATTGTCCTAGTCTTTCTAACCATGTATAAATGAAAATGCAATTTTTTTTGCACGAAAAGTGAAATTCCTTTACAGTCCTACGTAATCAGTAAAACTCTTCATAAAAATGTTAAACAAAAAAGGTAGTAAAGGAATTTAAGAGAAAAAGAGAGTGCACATTTAAATTACGCTAGTATCCAGTTTGAAATTCACTTTTCAAATACAGATGGAAGGGGAACTATGGATGTTTAAACAAGCTAAAAATATAGAGAAGATGAAAAAAGGCAGATGGGGTATAGTGTTCAGTGAGGGAAATTATTGGAAGTGCATCTTTACAAATGGTAATATACCCCTTGAACAAAAGAGCAGGGAGCTAGTAAATGCATCTCCCTCGGCAGTTTCTCAATATGTTCTGTGCTTTTATTTACAGCTGGCACTGGCTTAGTTTGAGAATAGCCCAGCACTGGCATCAGCTGTAAAAGTGGTCCTGTTTGTGCAGCCTGTCCTTCCTGTGCAAGAAAAAGAGCTTTTCTGGGCACAGAGTAAACAAGATTTACAAACCACTCTTCATTAAAACTAAAAAATACTTCAAATTTCATCGGGGTTTTAGGTGAATTAGGTTTTAGGTGATTTGGGTTTCTGCCATTGGTTTTCAAAGTGCAAATGTTTTACACTTCTCTTGCTAAAACTTCTCAAGCACAGCAATATCCTTCAATAGATTAAGATAGTTATGTTTCATGTCTGAAAAACTAATGATGGCCCTTCAGTAATACTGAAATGTTGCCAGAAGTCATCACCTACAACTTAGTTATATAAGGCCTCTTTTTTACTACAAGTGTCATTTTTTTGGTTTTTAATACTAAACCAATATAACTGATTGATTATTCTGATTTACGAGTGACCATTTCTTTTACTTTGTGTTGATTTCTAACATTGCATATGCACCTCTGTTCATGGAAGAATTAATGTCCTGTGAAGGGTAACATTAGCACAGGAAGATATCCAATGTGATAGAGCTATTCAGTCTAACAATCCTTGAAAAATCCATTTACTTTTGAAATTTGTCAGAATCTTACTTGTGGATGTGATTTCGAATAGGTCTTGTCTGCTTACATGAGTTGCCTTTAATGTAATCTTTCATTTTCTGTAGTATTTGAATACTTTTAAATGTAATCTTTTGCCTTCCCCATTTCTGTCATATCGCTCACACACGCACAAAAGGTGCAACATAAACTCATAAAACATATCAAAGGAGATGTATGGTTGGACAAATCTGTCTTCTAGATTAACATGCTGGTCATGCAGTTATCTCATGGTGGGATCAGTTCTACATTCTTTTTTGGCAATTTCACTTCTTTATTGCATACCCATCTTGTATGGTTGAGTAAAGGGGATTTCTCTCTCTGCGTACCCTCAGCCTAATCCCAGCAGGCCCTGATAGCTGTTGCTGTTCTGGGAGCACAAAGCATTTTTACATCAGTGGATGAAAAAAGCCAGTTATGCAGTTTGCTCTGATGTGTTCAGAGAAGCAGGATTAATTGGGCCAACTTAATTCAGAGTGGTTTTATTCTCTGTGATAACTGTATTTAGCTGTGTGGTTCCTAGACTGAAATACCCAGGGTAGCTATAGAGTACACAGGGTAAGGAAGAGGTGAGCACACTGAGCAAAGTGAATGTGTACACTGAGGCGGTAGGAAATGCTGGAGTGGTATTTGGGTGGTCTGAAGTGCCTCTTCTGTTTCAGATTGTACAAGTCACTGTTCACACACTGACACAGCATATGAATGTATTTTTCTGGAGTGATTCAGTTGCCATTTACAAAAAAGTAACCAAAACAACAGTGTAGCTGAAGAGAATGGTTGTATCAGTGTTTCATGTAATTGTGCAGCAGTGAAAATCGTAGAGATGTGTAATAAAACTACTTAAATTGACATGAGTAAAGTATGAATGGAATTGCGTATGTGAGCACCAGAAGGGCTAAAAGGAGTATTTGCTGTTTGCCAAAGTGCACTGTGTATATGACTTTGTTCAAGTCAAGAGGGAAAACAGACTAAAGATAAGATGTCAAGAAGCTGGAGAATGGGGCTGGAGTTGTAAGATACACAGATAAAGAAAACAGGAGAACTATGAATTTTGCCTCAAACTCAAGAGGGATGAAACAAACCAATGAGGCAAAGATCCCAATGGCATCTACTCATGAAGAGCACGGGAGGCTAGTCCAAAGTCAGGTCATTAATGCCAATCAAGAAGAATCCTAGAGTTACAATGAGGATTTACTAGCTGAAGTCCCTTGTCTCCACTGTTGTCCACAAGTGATCCTGTCCAGACCACTTGCGCATAAGTGTCTTAGTACTTGTATGAGTGAGCAAGTGGAAACTGTGAGGAAAATTAGCTCGCTTAGAGATCAGTTTGCTTAGAGATTTTGTGTGATAAAATCACCTTCCCATTCCATAAAATCTCACAGTGTTTTGTTACACTGAATTCCACCAGTATAGCGTAGTTGGAAGTTGTAAGGCTTGTGTTCTTTGACCTTTTTGCCCTGGCAGAGTTGACAGCAGTGTCTTGCTCCTTTGAAGTTCCCTCAGCAAACAGATAGATGGTAGGCAGGTGGAAACCGTTGAAACTCACTGGCAGCAAAGGGTCAGTAGCATCTTGCTAGATTTGATTCAGTGACTGTTCAACACAAAAGGTGTAAGTAGTACTGACTGCAATGAACATTTTCATTAGATCGGCTAAAGCCATTGTCTCTTGTGTTCTAACTTGCTGTAGACCTTTGAATTTTGTGTTATTTTGTATTATTTTCTGTCCAGCATCAGAATTTCAGCAGGAGGGTGGATTGCACTGAGGATGTAAGCATTAACTTCCTCCAGGTGCCGGTTTCCATATTCTTCCTTAGGCATCCATTGGTGTGGCCAGTGCTGGAGACAGGTCTGGATGAATCTTGAGTCTGACCTTGTATGACAGTTCTTACGCTTTGAATGTATACTTTCTCAAGAATGTACAGCTAAAATAGAATTTTGCTCCACGTGGTTGTATATGGTCTTGAGTTCTGCTAGTCCACTGAAAGCTGAGATTTTTTTTTATTTGTCATAGAGTCAGTTATGACACCAGGTGAAAAGAGGGTACCTACGGTCCTTTCCAAGTGAGTCTATAACCAAAAGTGAATTTTTACTGCGCTTCTGTTTCCTCATGCAGGTCGTATCTACAAGTGCTTGTTTACTGGCTCTGTGAGCTCACTACTGACGTTGCCATTAGATATTCTGTCAACGTAAGTATTGGACGGTTTGATAAAAGAAACTCTACTAGTCAGATTACCATGAAAATGGTTGTTTTGGACCTTAGTGTCCCATTCTGCTTGTTATCTTCATCATCATATGCAAGCAGCTGCCCGTTACCTTTTGCATAACGGCACATATAGCCAACAGTATTACAGCCGAAATCATTTCCCTTTGATGTTCTGTTATTCAGGTTGTTCAGAGGTGGATAACTGACTTTACAAAATGGGCTCTGGTTAAGGAAGATTTGTATTTGATGTCAATAAAACTTACAGTGCAAAATTACACTTAAAAAAAGTTCCTACATTAAATCAGATGCCGTGTATTTGTTTGTATTGCTAATAATATTAATGTCACATTCTATTTGTTTTGTTACACTTTTATATTTTGAATTTAATTTTATTCATCCTGAGCCTCTTATGTGATAGGGATCATTTTTTAATCTAATTGCCTTCTAGCTGACACCTAGATTTTAATGGTTCAATCACCATTGGCTATTGAATATTGTCTATCTCTGTTTTAAATCAGTTTTACTTAGTAGATACCAGCACAACCATTTCAGGCTGAATCTTACTTTTTTCATTATCTTGAACCTGAGGAACTGAAGCTCAATTTAAGTAGAATCCGTTGCACATCAGGCAGATTTTGCGTTAATGCCCCGTGTGGTTCAGCGAAGGCATCTCAGTTCAGCTGTCTGTCTTGAAAGATTAGGTCATGTTACGTTTAACTTTTATTAATGGAGCAAGGTGCTTGCTTGAGATTAATAACAGTATTTTTCCTGTTGTCTCTCAGTGACTGTACATTTCATTTTTATTTTTCTGAGAAGAATCAGCTGAACCTAGAGCACCTCTTCTCACATCTTTTCCAGTCTAGGGACAAAATAAAGGACTCAAGTATGTGTCAGACTTTAATGGCATGCGAAGCTGTACTTTGACATGTATTTCTTTGACAGAGTCAGTTTCAGTAGCATCTTGTGTCATCTTTTCATTTTGGATTTCTTGTCCCCATGGCATTCACTGTGCTGTGCAGGCACAAGTGTTGGCAGCTGCGTGGAGACCCAGACTGGTACTTCTGTGGGCATGGCAGAGTACTGTGGTGGATGTTTCTTACTTGTTTTTAAGAACATATTGGAGTTTCCTGGCCAAGTGCACTGTGGTCAAGGAGCAATGCAAGAGTGGAAACACGTGGGAGAGGGTACCTGGAACTGGGGATTAAGCCCTTTTTAAGTATCTCTAGCACTGCATGAAACCCTAGTTTCAGTTGGTTAATGGAACTTTTACTACTGCTTTACAGTTAACGTGTGACATGGTAGAGTAGGATTTTTAAAGTATAGAGATAATATCTGGAGTAAAAGACTCCCCAAAATGTTGAGCAGTCAACGACAAATGCTGCAGTTCCATTCTTTTGCTTAGGGCAGCTCAGCAGATAAAATGTTTCAGTGGACTGAATATTACGTATCTATAGCCATTTAAATAGATCTTTCACTATAGCAAACAATTTATTTAACGACTATTGTGTTTCCATTGCTATTCTTGAAGATTGTTTTTTCCTGAACTGCTCTTGAAGCTTTTTTCATATTGAGTCAGATCTTGTTTTACAGAAATATTTATATTTAAACAGTAGTAATTTCACAAAGCAAACCAGAGGGAAATAAAATCTCTTCCAAATTGGTGTTTATCTTGGCAGTTAAAACCATTTATACACAGGTAGCTACAGCCTTCCTGAAAGAAATATTCTTTGAACAGATTTTTAAAAATTAAATAAAATGACATCTGGATACTTTTTTCACCTAGACATTTAAATACAGATTTTTGCACAAATGCCAGTTCATTTGTTGGTTTGGACAAGGAAGATCTGTTTGTGGTAGGTAACAATTACTGAGTTTAGTCTTAGTAGCAAAATTACTAAGGTTTGGTTTTGTTTGTTTTCTTTAACAGGGAGAACTTACTGGCTGACTGTTTGCAGGGCTGTTTCGTGGTAACGTGCACTCTGTGTGCATTTATCAGCCTTGTTTGGCTGCGTGAACAGATCGTCCATGGCGGAGCACCACAGTGGTTGGAACAAAATCAGCAACAGCCACTCAATGGTGTGGGTCAGCAAAATGAGGTAAAATTTAACTGCTCACTAGTTCATGATAAATTTCGAAAATGTGTTTTTGTGAATAAAGACGTTGTCAGAACTCAACGGTAATGTTGTTTTACTGCAGCGTATCTTTATTTGTATGTTAGCAGAGGTTGAACATGTTCCTGTATAAGCGTAGTGACAGCACTGTTACATTTTTGAAGTTCTGTGAAGCAAAATGATAATGGACTTGTTATGATGTAATTTTTGTAAAGTAACTTTGACATTGTTTAGATTCTCATGTCAGTATCTTTACACTTTTTTAAAGATAATTTTGTGCATATAAAGCTGAATTCTCCACCATAGTCAATGAAGATGCAGTTTGCTTTTATTTTGTCTTTTTCATAAGTATTTCAATAGTTTGTGAGATGACAATTCACTGTTCTCAAAGTAGTTGGAAGTTCGAAAGCTCTGGAGCTTCTCTGCCCTCTGCTCACCCCCAACACCTGCATGTGCCCCCCTTTTGTGCTTACAGGAGCTTCTTGGGCAGGAAGCGGTGTTTTGGTTTTTTAACTGTGCAATTAACTACTGGAACAGGTTGCTCAGAGAGATTATGAAATCTTCATCTCTGGAGCTACCCAAAAGCCAACTAGAAACTGCACTGAGCAGCCTGCTGTAGCTAACCCTGCTTTGAGTAGATGGGTTGACTAGATGATCTTTGGAGGCCCTTTCCAACCTCAGCTACACTGTGAAGTCTGAATGTTTCCATTCCCCTTTTAAAAGGTTAAGTGGTCCCAAATTTAATGCTTATCTAAAAAAATGGAGTAACATTTTTAATACTACTCATTTTTTCTATATACAGGATGAAAGTACAGAGGGAGGTTGATCAGTTTAACTGATTATTAAATCCTGTTTCTGCAGGCTCAGGCTGTTGTAAATGGAGGTATTGAAAATGCTGCACTCGATCAACCTGCTAACCCAGGGGCTGAGAATGTAGTTGTAGGCGAGAACCCTGAAATTCAAGAAGAACAAGTAGATGAAGAGGAAGAGGATAATGAAGATGAAGAAGACGCTGTAGTGGAAGATGCAGCAGATGCAAACAATGGAGCACAAGGTAACAGGTGACTCAAACCGGTAATATTCTTGTTCTTTTTAAATATAAACAAAACCATTGAAAATAACTGTCATAGTTGGAGGAAGCTCTGTAAATTCCCACTTCTGCTTATTTATCTTGTCTTTGCAAATGTCATGTATTTCTTTTGGGTGCTGAAGCATTTTCTTGTTGAAAAGCTATCAGCAATTCTGAGTGGAATGTTACAAAGTTAAGTTTTTGTTCATTTAAAGCATGGCATGGAGTGGTTACGTGTTGTCTGAGTGAGTCTTAACAGCTGTAAAAATGGCCATTGTCTCCTCAGATGACATGAACTGGAATGCTTTGGAATGGGATCGAGCAGCAGAAGAGCTTACTTGGGAGCGAGTGAGTAAGAATCATTTTCTTGAATAATTCAGACTCACTTGAAATGATTTGTAGTATTGCTATGTTAGAATCCACTTGGAATGGGTTTGGATGCTGTTGTGAAACTGTGTGAACACTGTCAAAAAGTCATTGTACTAAAACCAATGTTATTATGCTTCTTGTTGACTATCAAAATGGCATTTCTTTGGTTTGAAATATAGTAGCACCTTAAAATGTGTTTTAGCACAGACTTTTCTGAAGTCTTCAACTTGATTAGGATTAGAAATTAATTGCAGCTTGCACCGAGGATGCTGGGCCAGACAGGAGCATATATGTGTTGTGTTATATATAGTGTAATGGTTAATTTTTGTATTCATGAAAGCATTAAACTGAAGAAAAGAGAGAACTGGAAATTTTGGTTAATTTATTTGCATATTTTCAAAACGCAAATGTATTTCTTAAAAAATTACACAGTGTTTTACTGGAACATTGCTTCTGTTTTTGTTTCTGGATCACAAATTCCATAATTAGAGCATGAGATTCATGAACAATGTAGTCGAAGTGTAGAGGCTCAAGAACTAGGTTTTTGTAGCTGGTTTAGAAATAGCCAGCAGATGAGTTCATGCAGCAAAATCTACCTGAAGGCAGATAGAGCAGCTTTGTGTGATTTACCAGTGTCACTAGTGCCTGTGACAGGCAGTTGTAAAGCTACTCACTATATTCCTAGGCTGTGATACTGCTGTTACCTTGATTGCAGTGTAGTAGAAATAGTGTCTTTATCATTTTTGTTTTGTATCTAGTTTGTATCTTCTTAGATTTTGAAAGATATTTAACGGAAAAGAGCTATAAAATCAGGTTTCTGAACCATTCTGCTCTATATCTCAAGACAAAATTGTTGTATTTCTGAACCCAATCGATGTGCTGGGACCTGTTGATGTACTCCTAGTTGTATGTATTTAATGCCTCTGCATGAATAAAGAAAACAGTTTCAGCAAGCACTCCTTTTCCAATCCGATGTGCTGGCACAGGCAACAGACATCTAGTTGGCATTTAGTATGAAAAGTGGGGTAGGCTTCTCTGCTGTTTCATCTTGTGAAAATAGCGTGCAAGCTTTCTGAATTTTCAAAAATATTTGCATCTTGGTTTACTTCACAAAATATGTGCAGCTGTAAGGTCTTGGAACTTGGTGCAAAATCCTGGTACAAAATAGCCTTGAACCTGGTACTTTGCAGCAGTGGTCGTGGAGTAGGAGCGTCTGGATTGAAATAGCAAGAAATCCTTGAAGTAGGGCGAAAGGAGAGCTTTTTTATCTTATTTTTAATAGATACTCTATTTTTGGCTGTTCTGTGCACGCTTCCTGTAACAGATGTACAGAGTAGTGGAGGATTTGTTTCCAGTCTTCCCTAGCTGTAAACCAGTTCTGTTCTAAACTTAAATAACACACAGTCTAGCAGCATTATCCTGTTACTAGTTGCTTTTATACATTGAAGGTAAAATTTGACTTTTCTCAGTACAAAAGTGGAGAGAAAAAAAAAAACAAACCTTTGACTGTTCTCAGTGCAACAAACTGATGCTTTGCAGTTAGGAATAAAAAAAAAATTGCTCTTGTATTTGAATAGTGAGTTATTTAAACATGTTTGTAAATAATAATTCAATCACTAGGATGTTTTGTAAATACAAATTTTCTGCCAGAGTCTTCAAAGTCTTGCAGAGAAATAGGCTATAAATTGACTGTATGTTTGGTTTGCCATACGTAAATACATGTGTATTAAGATATTCCATGTGTATATCACTGGCTTTGATCAACTGAATTTATGGTGTCAAGTGAGAACTTCTATTTTTATTTTCCTAACTTCATCTTTAAGAATTTGTGTCCAGGTTCCTTTGGTTGCGCAATAACAAAAACCTTTTGACCATACTGGACACTAAAATTGGTGTAAAAGAGGCTTTTATGAGGCTTATTTTAGATGCGTGTTGCTTAGCTTTTCTAATGAGTAAATAAAATTAACTTTCTTATCTTCACAGATGCTGGGACTTGACGGATCTCTGGTTTTTTTAGTAAGTGAAATCCTCCACTTCAATAATTCCTATAGAAGGCTCTTTTTTTAAGTAAACTATTTTTAAAAAATCATATCATTCTACTTAAAGTCCTTATTTTCATATGATATACGTTGTTTAAAGAAACTTTGATATGATGTCATGTTCAGGCATACTGTCTTTTTTAGGAGTTTCACAGAGTAGAGTTGTATGTATGTAGCATAGAAGTGGAATTTCTTCAAAGACATAGGTAACTTTGGATCATGTACTCTAAATAAAAATTAGACCCTTTAAAAAAAGCATACAATGAAAACACATACCTGCTCTAGCCTTAAGTTTTGCTCTTTGTGCTATGATTAAAATAGTGTCCTCATTCAGACTTCTCTGATTTGTCCAAATACCACCAGAACACCACTAGTGAATCTTTAGCATAGGCTAGGTTTTAAAATTCCAGGGTCTTGGGTTGTGTTTCTTGACTTTGAGTTTTGTGTTGGATTTTTTGTTGGGTTGGGTGTTTTTTTCATTCCTCCTTAGAATTTTTTCCCCTCTCAAATATTATTTTAGTTGATATAAGTATCAATTATTTCTTTTTTCTAAATCCTGACAACAGTCAGTCTTTTGGAGCACGTATCTTTTAAATTGGTTCCATATATCTTTGATTACAGTAATTTAGCAAAGCACCCCTAAAAAGGCTGTTGGCTCTTTAACACTTGTCTGGGCGAACCTGTGTTGATTATCTCCCTGACAAACTCTTACATATATAGTGCATACCTTGTAATGGGCTTTGTTATAGTTTGTTTGAAGGGCTCTCTCTCTCTGCTGTCCGTCCTACGTGACTTGATGTCTAGCTCTGACTTCAAAGTCAGGAGAGAGAGAGAGCACAAAGAGATGATGGCAACAAATGTAATGCATCACGGCTGCTTTCATTTGGTATCATCTGCCACCTCACTTATTTTTTTAAAAGTCAATTATGTATTTAAAGGGAAAAAAGCTCTGTGCTCTCTGCCAGCAGTATAAATTTTACTTCATTTAATGTAATAAATATAGTTCTTAATATAAATGTGTTTATGAGATACTGTAGTGGATAAATGTCTTGTCTGAAATTACATTAGAATATGAGGCACGTTATGTCTCATCTTTAAAATAATGTAGCATTATGTAATTAGTGATTGGCCTTAAATACTAGTATCAAAACAATTAAAATTCCAGTGGAGTTAAGGCTGAGTTCACATCTTAGCTAAAAGTGATACGTGCTGTCATTTCCAGAGTGAGAGCTGTCAGGTTTTTTTAGCAGGTTTCTTGTGACAAAGTCTAATAGTTAAAAGTCCAGATGAACATTTTCTCACTTAGAAAACAAGCATCCACATTTCATGTAATTGTTTTTGAGGGTAGAACTATTTATATTAATTTGAAAATAAAAGCGTTTTTTACAGGATAAGAGTTTTTTAAAGCAATATAAGTGCTCTAATCTAGGTAAATGTCCATGAATGTAAACAGATGCTTTCATAATCTGTCCTGCATGTTTTGGTCTTTGTGTTAGAGCAAATTTCTTGGCTCTAACATGAGATGTGCAAGTTCTGGTAATAGTAGACAGTTGAAATAAGAAGTTTAGATAGAGAAGTAAAGTGACTTATTTAAATGACTGACATTTATGTACTGTTTCCTGTCTTCCTTCCTCCTTCCCCCCCTACTCCTCACAGGAACATGTCTTTTGGGTGGTATCTTTAAATACTTTGTTCATACTTGTGTTTGGTAAGTATCATTTGCTCTTAGGTTTTGAAATGGTCTTTGTGGAGTGATAATACAGGTTCATTTTAAGGCTGGTCTCTCAGAACAAATTAAGCTGTGACATCTGAAAATGGAACCACAAATGAACTGGGAATATGATAATAAATCTTTATTGCTTCTAGTTTTGGCATTTTAATTCCTTTAACTGAATAGGTTTAAAATAGGAAATCTCCCAAAAGCTTAATAATAACCACCAAAGATGGAAAATAGTATTTGTTTGGAATACTGTTAAAGGAGGAACCTCCTGGAATTTAATTTGTGAGCAAATGCAGTACTATCAGGAATGTCTAGGATATTTTTTTTCTCCTTATAGTTTTCTCTATGTGTAGTTAACTTCCATCAAGTATCCACTTTTGGAACTCAAAATTGGGAGGGAGTGGGACATGCAAGAATGAAGCTGCCTGTGTAGAGCTGTCAAATATACTTGAATTTTGTGTCCAGAATTACTATGGAACAACTTTCCTTACTTCACACAGCTTAGACTGACTTAAATTTGAGAAAATAGTAAATTCTAATCAGTGGTGTGTTTTGTTTTATATTCTTTTCTCCTTCCGGTAGGTGCTGAAGTTGAACCGCAACTTTAAATGTTTACAAGAGTCTTTCTATTCTAGTACAAGATAGGAGTATTTCCATGTAGAGTTAGTACTGGAAAAATTTATTGTACATAGACCAAAGATACCTTGAAAAAAAAAAATCCGCAGACTGTAGGTGTGTATTTCTCAATCATTTGGACCTGAAAAGGGAAAGGGTAAAATGCTAAAATGCCTGCAGTATTGTAAATAGCAGTAAGCTCCCCCTTCAGGGCTTCTGGAATTCCTGTTTTTTATTTAGTGCTTATAATAATATGTAGAGTAAATTTGCATTTCTGCTTTGGTTTTACTGCAGAAAAGGGGGTAACAAACTTTGAATTTTTTTAATTTTTCTTCTTAAGACCCTCCTGAGAGGCATGAGACTGATTCAGGTGCCTTTTTTTTTTCCTGTCTCATACACCTGTTGAGTGATACGGGAGAGTAACAGCTCCTGGTGTGCCTGTTAGCCTTAGCTCTTAGGCTGGCCTGTTTCACTGCTAACAGAAGCCTCTGGATGGTGGTGCTTGAGCTCGATAGTGTTGTTCATTTGACACAGCTGTGTGCAGAAGCAGCAGCATTTCAGTAACAAGATAGAGCGTTTTATACACATTAAGAGATACCAGACAGAAAATTTCACTTGCTTTGAATTATCCATTTAGAAAGAAATCGGTTATGTTGGTTTGGTTTTTTGAGTGGTCTTTCTTGGCAGAAGAGTTTGAGCTTTAAAAACTGAAGTCATCCTGTAGATAACAAAGTAAAGCAAAGTGAAGCTCTCAATACTGAACCAGTGATCTGAGCATCTAGTTACTGAAATGAATCAGCAGATCGAAAGAAGTAGACAGAATTATCATATTTAATTTGCAAAAAACAAGTGTTCTAATGAGAGCTGGAAAATGCTTGAATTATTTCTTTCTGGTAATTAATCTATTTTAATCTGTAGTTCTCACAAGTTAATTAGGTTTTTAGCTGCTATAAAATTTAGACTTTTTTAATGAGTGCATAACAACTAAAATTTCTAAATCCTTGTTTTAAATTCAATAAGTGAATAATAAGAATAATTAATAAGGTTGTCATATAGATGTGTTTTCAGTAACTCTAAGTGTGCTTTCAGAAGTGGGGGAACTAGCAAGTAGAGAAGAGGAGGGAAATGACTTTTCCAAGCAAGTGAGCAGGAGATCTGGGAATTTAATTTGTGCCTCACAAGCCTATTTTCAGTATCTTTCCTCATAAGTAAAACTGCCTAATTTACAACTGCCAAATCTCTAGTTATTCACAATTACAGTCCTGGTGAGTTCAAATGTCACAGGAGGTACTTTCTGAAAGATAAAACAGAAGGAAACCATTTGGACCCTTAACTACTGGTCTAGAAATTTTTCTATGATGTTCTCTTGGACAAGTTAATTAAGTTTCACTTAATTTATATTTTCTATAGCTCACTTTACTACTCACAGGGGAGTTTGTACTCCTTCATGCTTTTTATTAAAAGAGATCTATTAGAAATTCTGTTTTAAGACAGTTATTGAAAAAAAGATAAGCTGTGCACCATAATCTCATAAAACATTGTCATAAAGATGCGACTTTTAAGTCTTGAGTTTGATGTCTACAGGAGTGAGTGTGAGTTTTTTTTTATCTCACTTTTCTTTCTCTTGTTCTTACTGGGCAGGAAGAGCTCAGGTCCTCCCTTTATCTTGTACATTTCTTGCTATTCTCAGTAACTGCTGATTTCTCTGAAAGGGGCAAAAATTAAAACTTTCTGATCATTGATTAGAGTAATACGAGTCCTGCTAAATATTTTCCTAGGATTTTTTTTTACATATTGGTCATATGGAAATGCAAAAGAGATAAAATAATCAGATTTTTTTGTGAGGGTATGTTTAATCTACGGTAGTCCCCAGAGTGGGTTGTCATTATATAGTGAAAGCAATATAGATGAAAATAAAAACTTACTGTTACTGCAGCCCCTACTTCCTATTGATTCCTCTTACTCCTGTAGGAAAGTGATGTTGAATTCTGTAGTCCTTCACAGCTTGGTTAGAAGACCACAGAGTGAACTAAAACTACTACTTGATCCTGTTGCAAATACACAGGTGTCCAAAAATGGGCAAAGTATTGTGTTTTCCAATTTATCCTCCTGAGACGTCAGAATTGGCAAGAGTGAGTCCTCAGGAATGATGACAGTTCTTAGTGGATTAATTTAAAGTAACATACTCCTCAGTTGCTCCTCATCCCTTCACTGGAGCATCATCTTTACCTCATCTACTTTTCCCTTTGTGAATTTCTGCAGGGCTTGCATTTTTCACAGTGTTCTTCAGAATTAAAGCACTAAAACTGAAGCCTTGCTAAAGCAAGTCCCATCTGACTAAGATATAAAATGGTTGCTTAAGTCTTTTAGTGCATGGGAAAGAGTGAATGTACAGAACGGTTCCTACAGCAGTCTGTCAGACCAACAGCACCCTAGTGTGTAAGGCTGAGACATTGGATTAATTTACATGGAGCAAGATGAACGAAGAAGGAAAAAAAAGACTATCCTCTTATTCTGTGTAGTTCTATATTATTTGTAGTCTTTCAGTGTGAATTCTGATCTGATTTTCAGTGTTTGTAACATTATAGAAATATCACACTTGTAAATATTTGTACAGAAAGTAATTTTTTTAGCCATTTTTACAAAATTTATAAGAAGGTAGAATAATTGCCATGTTACAACACTCATCCTGCAAATAAGCCTCCATTTAGAAGTCTTCATGGCTTTTTTTCCTTTTCTTTCTGCTGATGTTATGCAGCATTTTGTCCGTACCACATTGGTCACTTCTCCATCGTTGGCCTGGGCTTTGAGGAATATGTAAGTACTGGTTTATAATTTCAAAATTTAAAAACTGCCACTGTTTATTTAACCACAATATTTTTGTAGCATCCTTCCACTTTTATTTGTGATTGCAAAAGTAACCTGGAGTGTCTTTGTTTTTTTTTTCCTCAAGCCTTTTTTAATCTACAATTAAAAATGTTTAAATGTTTAATCTATGATTAAAAAATGTTCTCTCACTCTTTCCCACTTCCTCCGTTATTTACATTTCAAGTGAGGTTTCCTCCTTTTACAAAACAATGCATACAATTTTGGTTCGTTGTTTTTTTCTTAACAGCCTCTTGTTCTTCATGTACATTTTTAATTTGTGTTCTGAGTAATTTTCATAGTTGATGATAATAGGTAGTGAAAGGAGGTAGTTGCGTAATGTAAGGTGACAGTTTGTTTCTTATGTAGATGTTTCTTTTTCATGTCTGAAGAAAGTAGTTGTTAGACTTTTCCAGTAAATGTAAACATTTTCTGCTCTTGATGGAGATGATTAAAATATGTAAAAACTAAAGAAACTTGTCATTCTTCTTGAATATTGAGTTAAAATTTTGAATTTAATTACATAAAAAGGAGACATAATCTTTTAAGAGACTGATAGGCTTTTTTCCTTCCCCTCCAGGTTCAAGCATCTCATTTTGAAGGCCTGATTACAACTATAGTGGGATATGTTCTGCTAGCCGTGACTCTAATTGTTTGTCATGTATCCTTTTGTCAGTAGTTGACCTGGTTCAGATTTTACACATAAATCATTTTTCTGGCTGTATTTTGAGGAGACATAGACATGATGCAGATGCAATTAATTTACCATTTTGCTGTGTTTCTTGGTGAAATCAGAAGAAAAGGTCTCTTCTGATTTCTTGGACACGTAGAAGTTGTCAGCGTGACTGCATTCTTCAGAACACTTGCATATGTTTAACACCACAAAATCACAGGCTTTTATGCTTGCTTGAAGGCCTCCAACTACATTTTGAAGGTCTGCCTGAGAAGATGAGTGTAGAACCAGTTTTTTCCTCAGTGTCCTTACAGCGTTGCTGTGGGCTCTGTAGTTGCAGCAGGAAGAGAAATGGGATTATGAAATTAAGTAGAGTACGATGGGAAAGCTATTCATGTCATTTTGATCCTGCCAGATCTTTAGAGTGTGGATTATTTTAGTTTCTCTTTTGTACCTCTGAGCCACTGGGAGTTCGCAGCAAGGACTTCTTTCAGGTGATAACCCTCTTTATTACAGAGAAGAGTAAGTAACAGCAGAATCCTGAAAGCTAGAAGCATTTATTTGGTCACAAGTAAAAAGCCTGCATTCTAGCTGCATGTTTTTGAAGGGACTATATCCACTTCCATTTGGAAGAATAAACATTTGTTACCAGTTTTCTGTTCAAGAGTACACAATGCTAACTTACTTTATACCACACTACACTAATGTGCAGTGCATATGTGGTAAAGCAGTTGGTTGACATATCTCCGTTTTGCCTCCTAAAAAAAAAAAAAGAAAAAAAAACTGAAACAACCCCCCAAAACTGTCACATGTGTCCAGCTTTTCCTGGAAAAGGTGAGAATTTGTTTCAGGCTGCATGAAAAGGAAAGCTACCATTTAAGGTAGGCCTTCAGTTTTTGAAACTTGCTTATTTGTGGTAAATGTTTTCAAAGGCAACTGTTTATTTCTTGAAAACAACTTTTTGGATGCTTAACTTGAGAAGCATAGTAGTATTATTATTTATTTCTTTATTGGTTTTAGACATGTATTTAGGGTGCTCAGTTGTGACTTTGAGTCACTGCCAATCTTGAAAATAGATCCCCGATAAAATGCATACTTCCTATTTCACCTATGTCTCTTATAAATTTTCCTGTTGGTAAAAACCACGGTTTGATTAATATGAAACACTAGATTATGTTTTAAGGTGTTTTTCCCTATTATTTTCTTGACAAAACTATTCAGGGTTTGGCAGCACTTGTTAAGTTCCAGCGATCACGCCGTTTATTAGGAGTTTGCTATATTGTTGTCAAGGTAATCCTATTTCTGTGTGTGTACCAAAAAACCCTCTTAATTTAAGCTTATGGTATCATTTTCTTAGCAGTTTCTGTTAAACTGGTGAGATGTTCTTTTCTCTTTTTTTCTTAAAGGTTTCCTTGTTAGTGGTGGTTGAAATTGGTGTGTTTCCTCTCATCTGTGGCTGGTGGCTGGATATATGCTCTTTGGTAAGAATGCAAATAAATAGGAGAAAATATTTTTTAACAGTGCTTATATTTAAAGGAAAAAAAGCTCTATTCAGAGAAGAGTTGCTGATATAAGTTTGACAGCACTTCTGTTTTTATAAACACGGTGTTTCCAGAGGGAAAGGGCTTTTTAGGTACTGCTTAATGCTAATTTTGTTTTCCTGTGTTGCTATATACAAATTAACATGCTATTATTAAAACAATAAGGTCCCAATCCTTTTTACTGCATTTACAAGACCACTGTGATAATGAACTTACTTATAGGCGAACTTGTGTACTGAGTGATCTTCTTTATATAGCTATCTTATGTGAAATAGTAATGACTTCATATTTTAATAACTGTTCAATCTCTTTCTGTTTTGAGCAAGATACATGCTATACTGTATTTGCTTGTAATTGAGAATTTTTTTTTTCAGGACAGAAAAACTGTCCTTAAGTGATTAATTTCGAAAGAAAAAAAAAAAATGTCTAGCCTTGGTAGAAGTAGAATTTTACTTAAGGGAATAAATATTTGCTTCCGTGACAGTACAGCTTGGAACTGATTTATAACTTAAGTAGTATATGTTGCTGTTTGAGTTGAGTTCTTTCTGTCAGAGAAAAAGGAATTAACCTTTATTTGCTGTTCTTATTGTAAATTTTCCCTTTTTTCCTAATTAAATGCTGTAATTATTTATGTTAGCACAAGGCAGATATTTAAATTAAATGCCTAGTAAGTATATATGAACTAGGGTGAACAAAATTAGTAACTGTGGAGGTTTATCAAACTTTATTCATATTTGTTTACTACTTACCTTTTAGGAGATGTTTGATGCCACTTTGAAAGATCGAGAATTGAGCTTTCAGTCTGCCCCAGGTACCACAATGTTTCTGCACTGGTTAGTTGGAATGGTTTACGTCTTTTATTTTGCATCCTTCATTCTTTTACTGAGAGAGGTAAGTCTAGAAGAACAAGATTGGTATGTAACATAGGTAGAGAAGCTTGCATGTTGAACTGCTCAATCTTTTACATGTAGTTATTGCTGCTACTGTTTGGTATGTGTATATTGGATTTCAACCTTATGTAAAAAGGGCCACACTGGTACTTAGTGCAGTGGAAAATGATGATTTAGAGTATATCTTACTTAGAGATTTTTAGTTTACATAGTCTTTAAACATGACTGTTGCCTTCAAATGAATCTAAATACATTTCAGCTTAAGACTGATCGTATTTTAAAATTAAGCTTATAGGTGGTTGCTTCACAATGATAATGCTTCCTTTGTTCTATTTCTGTATCATTTGTTGAACCTTGTTTGTTCACATACAACCCCTATTGTGTTTAAAACTTATTTGCTGCAGCAGTGTTAGCCAAAATGAAACACAAAGAATACAAAGATAATTTTCTCTTTGCATATTGTTTTCTATTTCCTACTTCAGGTATTGAGGCCTGGTGTTTTATGGTTTCTCAGGAATTTGAATGATCCAGACTTTAATCCTGTGCAGGAAATGATTCACTTGCCCATTTATAGACATCTCAGGAGGTTTATCCTATCAGTGGTAAGGACTTTCCTCAATTTTTATTTTTGAAAGAAAATTTCATACCATAGCTCTCACATGTGCTACCACTTATTTAAGGAAAAACATTTTCACTGTGAAGGTGGTTGGACACTGGAACAGGTTGTCGACAGTATCTATGTTTGAGACAGTCAAAACTCAACAGGGTAAGGTTCTGAATGACCTTGTGTGACTGGGTCTTCTCAGAGCAGGAGGTTGAGTTAATTTGCCTCTAGAGGCCCCTTCCCAAACAAATTCGTCTGTTATATCTTCTCCTTTTGCAAAATCACAGGAAATGTTTGTGTATTCAGATGAGTGTTTATTATGATGGGTGTTGCAAGTCCCATCACTCTTTCATAGTTCCTGCAGTAAGCGTTGTGTGTCCAGTTCCCAGGGGTTGAGCAACTTTTTTTAGTGAAGTTTTGGATTAGATGATACTGATATAGCCAGTGGTGTCTGTTTCCAGGTTATCATTGTAAGATACTGAAAACGATGAAAGTTGTGTTTTTTTTTTTCCTTTTGCTTGTTTGTCTGAAGCTTGCCTAGCATGCAGTAAAGGGAAGGTCTCAAGTTTTATTTGATGTAAATGCCAGCTGTGAAAACTGGTATACCAGAAACATTATTATTTGATGTACTGTATTAATACACCTGAAGTGCTTTGAGCAGTGAAAGCACAAAGAGATCTTAGTTCTATTAGAGAACCCTTCAGTTCATGAGAGGAGCTGACCTGTCCACCTTTCAGAGTATTTTCTCCTTAGATAATAATGCTTTAGCTGCCTGAAACTTTGTATCACAGCAAGTGGCCCAAATACAAGCCAAGATTTTGCTTGTCACTAAAGGTCTTAGAGGTATGTTCTCAGAGTGTGTTGGAACTGGTGGTTACTTGAACTTCACCTTTTGATTTGCTTAGCTGATTAATTCAGGACTTTTACCAGCTCATGCTAGAATATGGGATGGCGATCATTTACAGCTTATTATTTCAAAAAATGAGTGAGGCTCTTCAAGTTGTTTCTTCTTAAGAAATTTATTCTGTAGAACAAACTAAGTTTCGAGAAGAATGAGATCTGATTTTTCTTTTTTACATAGCTAAACACATAATTTTTTTTGCATTTTTAGTCTCTAGTGGTACATTTATATGAAGTGTAAGAATGCATTTAAAATGTACATGACTTTTAATGTACTTGATTTATAGAAACTCATGGTCTTCATGCACCTGACCTCCCCTACTGAATTTTGGTCTTTCAGCCAGTTTAAAATGTGAGGAAATAGAAACTGGAAGATCTTTTGAGGCTTCTACAAGTTGCTTGAAAACTCAGCCACTAAGAGAAGAGAGGAATCCACAATTAGTAATCCCGGTGCTGGGAGAGGGGCAGGAAAGCCCTGTCTGACATGATGCTGTCAGCTGGGCTCATCAGTGCTTGTTCAGCCACAGCCTTATTTGGCAGGGGCGTTATAGTGTACTGGTCTGCCTGGGCTGGAGTTAATTTTCCTCACAGGGGCCTGTATCTTTCTGTGCTTTGGATTAGTGGTTTAAGCAGTGTTGCTGAGACACAAGTGTTCTGCTGTGGCTGAGCAGTGCTTGCACAGCATCAAGGCTTTTCCTCTTTCCTGCTCTGCCCTGCTCCCTTGCCTCCCCAGCGAATAAGCTGGGAGTTGGGAGGGGAGTATACCTGGGGCAGCTGACCCAGACTGACCAAAGGGACGTTCTGTGCCGTGTGACATGGTGCTCAGCAGTAAAAGCTGTGTGAAAGGAGGGAGCAGGGGGATGTTCATGGTTATGGCATTTGTCTTCCTCAGCAACTGTTAACATGTGCTGAGGCCCTGCCTTCCAGGAGAGTGCTGATCACCTGCCTGCTGATGGGGAGTAGGGGCTGAATTTCTTTTTGTTTTGCTTGCACACACAGCTTTTGCTTTCTCTATTAAACTGTTATCGTCTCAGCTGACGAGTCTTCTTACCTACCTTCTATTTTCTCTCTGTTCAACTGGAGAGGGGAATGAGCGAGCAGCTGGGTGGCTGTTGGGCTGTTAGGCAGGGCAGACCCACTCGAGGAAACAAGTCAGAGAGATGAATAGGAAACCAGGTTTGGCTGTTTCTGATATTTGGACTAACTTGTTTCACGTCCTTGTTGCAGATTGTCTTTGGATCAATTGTACTGCTCATGCTCTGGCTTCCCATACGCATTATTAAGTATCTCCTGCCTAACTTTCTTCCCTATAATGTTATGCTCTACAGGTAAGTATTTAATTTTTAAAAGGTGGGGTTTTTTTAGTCTCCTTACAACTAGGAAACTGTATTTGTGCTCTTTGAGTGTTAATGTGACATTGTTTGGTATGTTTTGTTTGTTTCCAATTTAAACGTAATTGTTCTAGAGAAGTAAAAAGATAAAGGATGTGGATACTACGAAAAAAGAAAATCATTTTGTATTACTTCCTTAATGATAACTATTTGATTTTTATATGCCCTCAAAATGCTTTTCCCATTCAACCTTTTGATAGTTAAGTTACTACCATGTTTGTTTTTCACATACATTCCTGATTGTCATTGCTTGGGAATGAAAGAGTATCTGTAACTGCATTTTTTTTGTCATAGTGTTATGGATCTGTTTATAAATAATAAGTGAAAAGAAAATGACAGAAGGAAGTAGAAGAGCAAATCATATTCTCTGATATAATCTTTCGCAACACTTTTTCTTAAATTTGTTGTGTGCTCAAGTGCATAAACACTCAGGAACTTGTGTTCAGAATAGTACATAAAGGTGTCTGCAAAAACTTCAGAATTGTTCCTGTTGGCATCCATTGTATTTTTTTTTTTTATTATGGTGGTGTTAATATGATTCAGTGTAAAAGATTGCTATCAGAATGTTCCTAACATTTGACTTATTCCTGCTCTTCCCACTGTTTCTAGTGATGCTCCAGTAAGTGAACTTTCCCTAGAGCTCCTTTTGCTTCAGGTCGTGCTTCCAGCGTTGCTAGAACAAGGACATACAAGACAGTGGTTGAAAGGTCTTGTACGAGCATGGACTGTTACTGCTGGATACTTGCTGTAAGTACAAAAAGCCAAAGTCAGCTACAAGCATTGTGTCCAGCTTAGCCTTTTAACATGAAAGCAGCGTGACTTCAAGAGAGTTATCCTAACAAGTAGCTTTAATTGCTATTTTACAGATAAATATGTGATTAAAAACTTCTATAGTGATTTCCCATGGAAGTACGTTCTTCTGAGCAGTGGTGTTCCTACTTCTGGACTAGTCTTTGACAAGTAATTCTTGTACGCTATTACAGCACTTGCTTAGTAAAAAAAAAAAATCTATAAAAGTATGACTAACAGCTTGTTTACTTCCTATTATATGGAAAAATTAGATGTCAGCAAAGCATTTCCATGAGTCCATCTAAGTAAAATTTATGGGCACATCTTGCATTTCTTACTATAAGAAGAGAAGAAAAAAAAAGGAAGAATTTAGAACTTAAGCTGAAGAAGTGAATACCTTGAAATTGGGGGTTTTAAAGTTAAAAGCTCAGCCTCTGAAGGAGGATAAAACTCTATCTCTTTGTCAGCCAAAGTAAGTGATGATGCACAGTGAGGTTCTTTAGACTGCCAGGCAGAGTCCTAGCACCGGAAATTATTTTCAGTTCCTGTGTTGTGTGCTAAATTAGTCAAGAAAAAGTTAAGGTTGATTTTGTTTCTAATACACAGTTTTAAATTTAGCTTCAAAGTATATTGGCATTCTCCCACCACGTCTTGCTATTGTGGGTTGTGCCAATGCAGCACCATTAGGATGAAGGTTTATTCTTTGAGTTATGTCTGAGACTCTGAGAAAATTAAATACTTCAGATTGCAGTGGAAGAAAAAAGTATTTATTTTAGCTTCTCACGAGGGCTCTCTCCACCCCTGTTCTTACTTTGCATTTTGGAAAGTTATTTATTTTAATGAATTTGTCCATGTGTTGGTAGTATATGCCACAAGAAGCGAATTTCAGAGGTGATGATCGAACTAGCTTCTCTTTCTCCACTGTTGCAGCTGTTAAGAGCAATTGTGAAATATCTCTTCAGCAATTTCAGCTGAGCAAAGAGGAGAATCTTCTCCTCTGCTTTTCTTAAAAAGCAAACTGCTGTGAAAATGTTTTCACTGTCTCCCAATGGAATATCTGCACGCGTCTTACTGGTGATGAAAATTTTGCTAAAGCTGAGGAAAATTTACTTATACATGTTCATACTGAGTTGGGGGTTTTTTAATCAGAGATCTGTGTGCTAATGATGTATGCAGGAAATATCAGCAGAATATTTTTTAATGTAGATTGACTCTTTCTAGGATTGATGTTCTTAAAGATGTGAACAGGTTTTGAACAATTCAGAATCTTCTTGAAAGACTCTGCACGACGATACTTTTGGAAACGTGTCTACAGCAGTGCAGTGCTGTCCTTGTACAGCTGAGGTTTGAAAGCAGTTGTTTCCAACGGAGCTTAGTAGCAGTAAAGTACAAGCTGTCAGCTGAGCTGCCTGCATACGCAAACTGAAATACTGATGCTGTTTCTCTTTTACATACACAACAACTTTAGCACCAGGTGCTGTTTTTAAAGCAGTCAAAAAGATAAGTGCTATTTCTTCGTGGCTGTGTTCCCACTGTTCTAATCAGCATCCACACTAGCATTTTTCTTGGAAATGGTGTAGGGTGACATTGAGTACGCTATCAGAAAATGGCTTATTTTACTTTATGAAGATTCTGCTGGTATCTACTGTAAGTATAAGTATAAACTTGTGCTCCTGTATAAGTTTTGTATTCATTCTGAGCAGGCCGATCTTTCTGTAAGATTCTCATTTGTATCAAACAGAACAAAACTGCAGTTTTGATTGTTACAGGGATCTCCATTCTTACCTACTTGGTGACCAGGAGGAGAATGAAAACAATGCAAACCAGCAGCCGAACAACCAGCATGCTCGCAATAATAATGCTATTCCAGTTGTGGGAGAAGGTCTTCATGCAGCCCATCAAGCCATACTTCAACAGGGAGGACCTGTGGGTTTCCAGCCTTATCGTCGGCCTTTAAAATTCCCACTCAGGGTAGGTATATTTAACAGATGAAGAGAAAGGGGAAAGGTGTTTCAAAAATGGGTATAATTTTTTTTTTTGTAAGAAAGATTTGTCCCACATGTTCTCAGAAGTCAACTGGTGGGTGACATTTTGGTCTTGTACAGTTTCCATCTTTCTAAAGAGTAGACTTGCAGTCATTCTCAAATACCTTTTTTCAGCCTGTAACTTAAGGCCTTCAGTTTCCATTTTATTTATAGATCCCATACATGTAGTGTTTTATGTATTAGTTCACATCTTATTTTCCTAATGGTTAGTAATGGAGAGAAATACAATAACCCCTTCAGCAAATAGTTCAGGAGCATCTCCAACAAGGCATGGCTTTCAAGAGAGCATACTTTGGTTTTGTAGCTGAAGTGCATTTTAAACTCTTTTGCTTTATTAAGAAATTAAATGGAGAACTTCTGCTGCATCTATATTAAACACAGAAAAGTGTTAGAATGCTTGTAAGTTCTCAGTCCATACAATTAAAAAGGAAATGTTTTTGGCAAATACCCAACTTTCTCAAATAATATATGGGTCAAACTAGAGAAATTGTTTTTGTTGTTACCAGAACTCTTAGTTAATCAAATAAACTTAAATACAGCTCATTTACTGCAGTTTCAGGTATAGCTCAAAAATGGAAGTAAAGGCTCAAGTCAGAGCAATGGAGCATTGCTTCTGACTTTTCCTTTAAAATGCTGAATCTAGCCAAATTCTCATACCAAAGTACAAAATAAAGTACTGATTTCCTAGAAATCTCAACCTAGAAGAACTGAAAGCTAATTTGAAAGTATTTTAGGATTTCACAACTATTGAGCTTATGGCTGTTTGAAGTTGGGGGTTCTGAGGGGGCAGGGAGGCAGTTAATTCCCTCCACTGCTGTTTTACGCTCTGAAATGGCTCTCTGCAGGAAAGTGTGAGCTAGGACGGCGCTGCAGAGGAAACAGTGGGAGGAGGTGGCTGAGGGATGAAAGGGCCAGGGAAGCAGGACGCATTTGCGCCTCTCACAGCAGCTGCTGCTCCCTTGGTTTGGTGATTACAGGAAGTCAAAGCATACTGTGACTGAGGCCAATGTAATGCTGCAGAAATGTGCACTTGCTGCTGAAAGGAGGGTGCCAGTGGCACTTCTCCTTCCCATGGGAATTGCTCCTTTCTTCCCTTCTTAGCGTGAGTGCCTGTACTAGAACATACAGACGATAAGCTGGGGCAGGAAAAACTGATCCAGCTGAAAACTGAGGTAATATGCAGAAGGCATTAGTCAAACACATTTGAAAGTTCAGATAAGACTTTATAGTGTTATTTTTTTAAAGAAAATATGATAGTTGTGGCATTTTCACTTAGACTGAGTCAAGCTTACATGAAGTTGCTGGGATGACAGGTTAATGGAAATCAGTTCCCTGTGTGGCTGCTAAGGAGGTAATTACACCTGGATTCTCACGGTGACCTGGCAATATCCAACAACTGTCACGTGGAAATGCTTTCAAGGAAGGGGTGTGTTGACCCAGGGGCTCATTAAATCCTTTCTAGAACTACCTTTGTATCGGTAATTTTTTTGGATGCCTCTGGATAAGGACATGTGCTGAAATAATCTCCTCCTCTCAAACCGTTACACAGTATAAGCTTTTGGTTATTTGGGATGCTGACCTTAAACTGGTGACAATAACAAAACAGCCTTATATTCAGCTGTCAAAGGCTGTTCTTCTGGCCTCTTACCTTTGTCTAGACATTTTAATCAATAAGAAGTGATCCTTTATGTTATTGCACTTACAAATAAGCATGTAAAATTATGATTTTGGGTTTTTTCATTTAATTAAGTACATACTGTTAATCTAAAACAAATTAAAAGATCCATTTTTTTAGTTTTTCTACATCAAAGCCTACCATCATTTTCATCAAGCAAGCTAGTGAACTCCTCCAACTCCTCTTTTAAACACATGTTCTTTTGCAGGGACCTCCCAAACCCTCTCCAGACCAAATGCTGATGTGTAGAATTTGAATCTTCCCACTACTGCCTTGTCTTCCTTTAGCCATCTATAAAAAGAAATTTGTCATTACTTGTAGACTTGTCCTACTGTAACTTTTTTTCACTTGTCAGAGTTCACTCATTTCCTGGTTTTGTTGTTTGTGGGGTTTTTTTCCCTCCCCCTTCCCCTGGATTTATCCAACTTCTGGAAGCCATTTTTATTTTAGTGTTTACTATAACAATTTTGGGGAGTCTTTTTTTCAAGTCTATTATTAGTACACTGAGTTTGTGCTAAACCTTCAGTGTATCTAAATGCATCTCCTGTGAGCACTTCTCCTTTTGACTGCTGTTTTCAATATTCTTTTAATAAGAAGGCAGAGTTACTGAATGCCTTCTTTGCCTCTGTCTATCCTGCTGGAGGCTGTCCTGAGGAGCCCCAGACCCCTGAGTCCCCAGAGGAAGTCAGGGTAAAGGAGGAGTGTGCCCTGATTGATGAGGACTGGATTAGGGACCAGTTAAGCAATCAGGACATCTATAAATTCATGGGTCTTGATGGGATGCACCCACGGGTGCTGAGGGAACTGGTGGAATTCATTGCTAGGCCATTCTCCATCATCTTTGGTAAGTCGTGGGGAACAGGAGAGGTGCCTGAGGACTAGAGGAAAGCAAATGTCACTCCAGTCTTCAAAAAGGGCAAGAAGGAGGACCTGGGCAACTATAGACCAGTCAGCCTCACCTCCATCCCTGGAAAGGTGATGGAACAACTTATCCTTGGCGTTGTCTCTAGGCATATCAAAGATAAGAAGTCAACATGGCTTCACCATGAGGCAGTCAACATGGCTTCACCAAGGGGAAGTCATGCCTAACCAACCTGATAGCCTTTTATGAGGACATAACCGGGTGGATAGATGATGGTAGAGCAGTGGATTTGGTCTGTCTTGATTTCAGTAAAGCATTTGACACAGTCTCCCACAGCATCTTTACAACTAAACTGAGGAAGTGTGGTCTAGATGATTGGGTAGTGAGATGGATTGAGAACTGGCTGAAGGACAGAGCCCAGAGAGTTGTGGTCAATGGGGCAGAGCCCAG
>VZZY01010453.1:17508-35273 GCA_013400335.1 Eurystomus gularis | reverse complement strand
TAGTAGGTTGAGAGAGGTTCTCCTCCCCCTCTACTCTGCCCTGGTGAGACCACATCTGGAATACTGTGTCCAGTTCTGGGCCCCTCAGTTCAAGAAGGACAGGGAATTGCTTGAGAGAGTACAGCGCAGAGCCCTCAAGATGATTAAGGGAGTGGAACATCTCCCTTATGAGGAAAGGCTGAGGGAGTTGGGTCTCTATTAGCTTGAAGAAGAGGAGACTTGAGGTGTGACCTCATTAATGTTTATAAATATGTAAAGGGTGAGTGTCAGGAGGATGGAGCCAGGCTCTTCTCAGTGACACCCAATGATAGGACAAGGGCCAACAGGTGCAAGCTGGAGTATAGGAGGTTCCACATAAATATAAGAAAAAACTTCACTGTGAAGGTGACAGAGCACTGGAACAAGCTGCCCAGGGAGGTTGCGGAGTCTCCTCCTCTGGAGACATTCAAAACCCACCTGGACGTGTTCCTGTGTGACCTGATCTAGGACATCTTGCTCCGGCAGGGGGTTGGAGTTGATGATCTTTCGAGCTCCCTTCCAATCCCTAGCATTCTGTGATTCTGTGAATATCATCATTTTAGCTAGTTAACTTTTGAAATAATATTCTGGTGGGTTTTGGAGAGAGGAGGGCTGTCCTTGCAAGGCCTTTGAGTCTGAATATATTGCAGTCACTGTCAGTGTTTCTGTGTTACAAGTGACTAGCTGCCCGTGCACTGTTTAGGTCCAGGTCAAGAGCTGCTCTTCCTCTTGTACGTTCTCTAGCCCACTGATCCAAGAAGCAGCTGTGTGTGGCGTTTAAAAGCTTCGTATCAGCTCTAGTCCTTCACGTGGTGTTTATTCCCACATGAGCTGACTTTTCCCCAGCGTTGGTCCCAAGCAAGTCACACCATGTGTTCTGCACAATTACAAAGTTGTTTTTTGTCTGCAGACCAGTTGTCAGCTACTCTGGCTTCCTTCTTTCTGTCATTTGGGATCCCTAACCCCTAAGAGAGTATTCAGTGTGAAAAAGGATGTGTGGCTGTCACCTGGCAAGTAACTGGGTATTGTGGAATCAGCCCTCTTCACTCAGCCCAGTATCTACAAAATCACAAGATTTTCCTTACTTTAAGCAGTGCTGAAAATCCTAACCTAGAGACGAGACTGATCTACATTGTCCCTAACAGTCTCATCAAGGAAAACGTGTGTTACAGATTTAACTTTCTCTCAGCAGTCTGTTAGGCTGGAGCGTTCGTTTTCCCTTAGCAAGCTTGCTTGTTGTGGGGCTTTGATTGATGGAGCAGAACTTCATAGCACATGGGGCTTGAAATATTCAAATATTTAAAGAAGTCAAGTACATGAGATTTTTCTGGTAAGATGTAAACCTGACTAAGGAGCCACCAGCTTTGCTGTCAGCTGCTGGTCACATAAACCTGAGGGCATCTGGAGGAACCCTCTCATCAAGGCTTTCCTTATTATAAAACCACTGTCCTGCTTATCTGGCACACAGCACTAGAAACCTTTCAGGGTTAATCAAGAGTTGTTGTGCTGTTCAGTGCAGAAACACAGCACTTTTTAATGTAAATGAGCTTCAGTCATTCTGGATTCAAACGTGAAGTTTTACCGTTGTGACAGCTGATGTGAATTCTGAAGAGATGCACAAGCCCCTGGGTGTGCTGCATGTTCTGTGCAGAGGCTTCTTACTGCTGATGTATTTATACAGCGAAACATCCCTTGGTATTGGAACGTTCGAGTTTAGCTGCCTCTCTAGGATGATACATCTTTTTATATGTTGGGGGTTTTTTTTGGTTAAGTAACTTTCTTATAAACTGTTTCTCTTTTTTTTTTCTTCTTTCAGATATTTCTTTTGATTGTTTTCATGTGCATAACATTACTGATTGCTAGTCTTATCTGCCTTACCTTACCAGGTAAGTCTATTACTGTAAAACCGTGATTAAAAACAACTTAGCACATTGCTATGCTCAACGATGGCAGATGTTTTGTTACCATTGTTTAAAGTTAAAAAGAGAAAACATGGAAAAGTGTCTCATTTTTAATAGTACATCATCAAATTGCAATAATCTAAAATCTCAGTGATGGAGATAATTGTATTTAAATGACAGAGACTGTCATTTCCTTTGTTTTGTTGTAGAATCATTTTCTTTTAAAAGAAGGGCTTCAGGTGCTGAGACAACCTCTGTAGTTGTATTGAGAGGAAAAGAGAATTGAAACTCTTGCACCTGCTTAACCATTTTGAGAAGGAAAATATATGGGTTTTTAACCAGGTCTTCTACAGATCATATTTAATTAAATATTCTGAAGGTATCTTCATAACGGGTCACTAGGAGACTGTGAAGTAATATACATGCCACTTCCCATTCGCATATATGAATAAGTACTTCAACAAAATCAAAAGCACTTTTTACGGTTCTTTAATTTGTAATAAATTAAGACATGTAAACTCAATTGAATTTTATAACCTGGTTACCGCCATACCATGTCCTTTTTACCTCCTTTTATTAATGATACTAAAGTCAATAATGTGTTAAGATCAGTTAGGAATTTTGTGATGGTTCTAATAATAGTACATAAAATAATCCCACTATATACAATACAGACAGGTGAACAGAAGCAGTATTTTTAAAAGTACCAAATGATTCTCCCATTTTTGTCGGAGAGCTTCAGAAGACCCATCAGTAACTCTTAAAAACTTGAGTCAGTGTAATAACCCAAACACTGCTCACGTGATTTAAGTTCAAGTTTCTGTGCTAATCCATTGTTGCCTTTGCAAGTTCTGAAGGCTGGTGTTTAGGCTCTGAACAGTGCAGTGTTCAGTGCTGTGTTCTGCTGCAGTTCACGTTACTGGTGTAATGCAATCGTAGGGAAAAAGTACTGGTTTATGCTGAAGACTGTTTGTGCATTGATATCGAACAGTAAATTTAAATATTTTTTTTAATAGGCATTCTTCCTTAAGACATCACAAAGCATTACTCTATTTAATAGTGTTTGTGTTTTCAGTATTTGCTGGCCGGTGGTTAATGTCATTTTGGACGGGGGCTGCCAAAATCCATGAACTGTACACAGCTGCTTGTGGGCTTTACGTCTGTTGGCTGACTATCCGGGCGGTGACGGTGCTGGTCGCCTGGATGCCGCAGGGTCGCAGAGTGATCTTTCAGAAGGTCAAGGAATGGTCTCTCATGGTGAGTCTTGAGAAAAACTTTAGCGAATTATCGAAAAAGTAGCTAACAAAACTTGTTTCATTTTTGGTTGAAGTTTTACTCTAATGTATGCTGCATTTTCCTTTTCAGGCCTTTCTGAAGCTTTTGCAGCTTACATTCCCATCACATAGGTTACGTGTATTTTTAGAAGCCATTTGGCACAACATTAAGCAATTAGTGTAAACAAGTTTCCGTATCTGTTTATATATACATGTATGTTTTTCTGTTTTCCTTTAAAAGTGAGTATGTTGCATTATATTACCCTATACGTGATATGTCCTCAAATACATTTACATTTTCACATACAATTGGAAGCGTAACTATTACTGATTTAGCAACCTGACATTATCAAATAAAAATCCTGGTAAAGGTGGTAGATGGTGATGAATGTGTCTTTACAAAGTAGCTTGATACTTATTTTCAGAAAGGTCTTTATGTTTTGTCACATCATTGTACTGTTCAAATTAATATTTTTAAATAAAGTATCCTTTTTTATTCATTACCAGGAGTTCAGATTCTCTCCATGGCAACAAATTTACTTGTCTTGATTTTGGTTTTGAGGATTTCTATAGTAGATTTCTTGCCTAAGTATAGTGATTTTACACATTGACAGCATAAATGGTATCTCCTGATGGACATGCTTGTGTCCTTATTGGACCATTGCAGACAGAAGAATAGTGTACATCTGTATTTCATGTATTACCACTTTTCCCAAATATCTAATTCATCATTTTCACTTAGGAAATTTTGTTTAAGAAGGTTCAGAGCTAAAATATAATGCTCTACTTGACCTTTGTCCATTATCCTGATTATCTTAAGTCAGACTAGTTTTGTGTCTGATTTTCAGATGATGCATGCAAGTTAAAAATTTTAGAATAATGGAAGATTCAAGCTTGGTATTCTGAGTCTTCCATTATTAAGTCAAAAGTACTCCATAATGAGTGAATATGTAAGGTTTCGTTTTTCACTGGAGAAAAATCAGCAGTTTTGGAAAGATTCTTCTCTAATTTTCCAACATAGAAGAATACTCAATATAATGAAGTGCCATTGGATAATATTCCCTACTGATAAGAGTCAAAGATTTTTGTTTTCAAACTGTATGGACAGCAGTAGGAGGCACGGTCATGTCTCTTTCTGGAGGGGGCTTGGAATAGGACTTGATCTCAAAACTTGCATTACAAAGCTATGTATGTAGTAACAATTATTTCTAGGGGTGTATATGCATGAATTAAAGGTGTGTGTGTAGGTTCTTTTTTTTTTTTTCTCCAGCTTTAGATGTTTGTGTGGTTTTAGTTATATTTTGAAGTATAAACAAAAACAATCCTCTGATAAACATGAATTAGATGTCTTGGTGTTTTGGTTTGGCTTTTTTTTAGATAATGAAGACACTGATAGTGGCTATACTGCTAGCTGGTGTGGTTCCACTTCTGCTCGGCCTTCTGTTTGAACTGGTCATCGTCGCGCCTTTGAGAGTTCCCTTGGATCAAACACCTCTCTTCTATCCTTGGCAGGTCGGTTGCTCCCGTTCTGCTGCTGTTGACATAGTTCTTTACTCAGAAGTAAGGAGTATGGGAGTTCTTGTTCCATGTTGATTTGGTGCTCAGCACTTTCCACGGGTGTGTTTCTGTGCGGCAGAGGAAAGACAGCCAGTCTGGATGTGAGGATTGCTTAAACCAAAAGGATATGCTTAGGAATTCTGGGTATCAAAAGATGAACTTTGTGGTATGACATCAGAGAGTCTTTTGCATTTCAGTCATTAGACAGATGACTGAAGTAGCATAATTGTAAAGTTTTCTATAGACATTAGAATAGCCTCTTAATTTTTAAATGTTCTTTAAAAGTTTAGAATTCAATATACTGAAAGATTTTCTTATATGGCAGAGCTTCCTCAAAATACAGGATTAGAGGGATTTGAGACTTGTTCTAAATTAACAAGGAGCTATTGAAGTTGAGAATAATTTACATTTTTCACAAAAGAGAATACAGTTATACAAAGGTTACGTGCTTGAGCAAACAAAGCATCTTTAACATTGACTTTTTTGTAACAAGTTTTTTCATTTTTGAATGTATCTGAGGTAATAAATGATAACAAAACCTGCATTTTAAAATAATTGGTTAAAGAAAATGTATTTCCCCAGCAGTTTAGGAAAGTTAATTAACCTATGATGTCTTAAGTCTTACCAGTTCTGTGGCTGTTTATTCTGCCTTGTCAACCTATACTTTGCATTCTATTTTTGGTAGGTTTTTATTGAAGAATCTCTTACAAATATCTGTAATCCAGAAAGGATTGACTAGTGATGTGCAGTGTTTACTAGAAACCTGTAGTTTATGTTGTGTTCTTTAAATTCCATTCCATGATAATTGTGGTATATGTTAAAGCATAAATTTCCTTTGAGTAGTATGACATCCTTTTGTGAAGAGCATTGCCTTGCTTTGTTCTGCTTTTCTCACATCAGAGAGGGTTTTGTGAACAACTAAAATTATAAAATAAGAGGAAAAAAAGAAGCTTGTTTCCTGACTTGAGTGAGCACCTTTTTATCTTGTTTCTCTTCTTAAAGGAATCAAAATAACTTATTTCTAGATAAATGTTACCAGTGTTAATTAGTTTGTACCAGAATGTTACTCTTGTGCTTTAAGTAAGTGTAAGGCTTCTATTTTGTATTTGCTGTTAGTTTACTACTAGTAGCTGATTTTCCTGGTTCTAGGTAGCTTGAGTATTTTACAAATGTCAGTTAAGCTTGAGAGCATCCTCTTTTTCTTAGGGGTTTGCAGATGTCACCTCTTTTAAATAGTGTGCCATGTAAATAGAAAAAAAGTAATTCTCTTTTCATTTATAAGTAATATTAACAAGTTGTTATAAAAGTTTTTGCTTGTCCCACTACTTAAAAATCTTAATGCTAATGGTCCATTTTTACAAAATTAGGATTGGGCCCTTGGAGTTCTACATGCCAAAATAATTGCTGCCATAACACTGATGGGTCCCCAGTGGTGGCTGAAAACTGTGATTGAACAGGTAGGAAAAAAATGTCCGTGTAAATAAATGATCTTTATAATACATTTTGAACGTTTTTTGAATGTGCGAGTCAGAAAACAGAGTACTGTTGTAGGAATGGGGTAGTTGGAGTAACTGAATAAAACTCAGCTAGTCTTTAGGATCCTTTTAAATTGTGTAGCCTAATCCATTAAGGTACACTTAACAATAAAACAAAAATAAACTTTAGAAATCTGAAATCAAGAAAATGCTGCATATATGTATATGCAATTTTATCAAGTTTGCATTAGGTGAGAAGTATCATTATTTCTTCAGATTAATTCACGCGTGTCCAAATACTGGACGTTATTTATGTCCACCACTCAAGAACAGAATTTCTGCCTTCTCCAGAGCTGTAGATGACTTCATTCAGAAATGAGTGCATTCCTCTTTGATTATTAAGCAAGACAGAAGAGTTTCTGTGAGCAGTTCTGAATCATGTGGCCTGTTGCTTTCTTTGGCAGTATATTTTTTTTTTTCTTGATTATAACCTTTAAGTTCTATGCTTGGCATCTCAATGAGGCATCTCAAACGTTTGTCAGAAAGTACCAGTTCAGCCCCACACTGTAATTAACAGCTATGGTGTGTGTCCTGCCCTCTGTACAACAGGTGCCTCTCTTGATAAAGTCTAGCATGTAGTTGTGGTTATTAAACCATTTGCTGTTCACTTTGGGAGTCTGAAACATAGTCTTAGTTCTGTGAGTACCGTTTGATGTATACCACAGCTCTGCCTTCTCTTTTGGATGTTCTCTGGGCCTGTTGAAGCCCACACTCACCTGAGCGGTCCTTAGAAATGGTTACATCCAGGCTGTGAGACAGAGGCCATGATCTAGCTGTATGTGGTAGCCATTGGAAATCATTTGGGTTGGTTTGGCTTCTCCCCTCGCCATGATCAGTCTAGTCATCTTGAGACCTTAGCTGCTAGTAGTAGATGCAGGAACTGAAGAATTGTGGAGGCCCTGTCTTCAGGCTCAGGTTTCAGGCACATGCAGATGATCTGGTCTGCCCAACAAATACAAAATAAGATTCTGTTTTCTGCCTGTGTTACCAAATCTAATTGGTTTACTCTGTTAGCATACACAGGATCCTCTGTCAGACAGTTAACAGCGCAAAGCGATCCCAGGTCACCCACAAAACCACCATCCCCAGCTCTACTTCATGATCTTTCAGCTGGTCTATTGCATTTCTGCAACCGAATCACAACACTATTCCAGATTAAGTTGTTCTCGTGAGTGCTATTTAAATGATTTACTGGAACCCTCATGATGTAGACTGGCACAGGTTTGGGGTTTTTTCGACTGTGGCCATCATGGTTTTCTTCAAGTTGGGAACACCCGTTTTCTCTCATAAGGAGAATTGTGTAAAACGTTGTCATTATTGCTGAAAGCACAAGGCTTGGCTCTCTTGATTGATCCATTCTACTTCTAACTTATTCTTCCTAGGTGTACGCAAATGGGATTCGTAACATTGACTTACACTTCATAATTCGTAAACTGGCAGCGCCTGTAATATCTGTTCTGTTGCTCTCCCTGTGCGTACCGTACATCATAGCCTCTGGAGTTGTACCTTTATTAGGTATGTATATGTTCAGAATGCCGGTTTATCATCTGATGGTTTCAAGCAATGCAAATATGTCTGTGGAAATAAAACTTCAGGCTCTTGGTTATTTAAAAAAAATACCAAAAATCCCACTTCTACCAGCAAATGTAAATGCCTGAGGATCGTCCTCATCTTAAAAGTTTGGGATTTTTTGAGAAACGCAATATATTATTCTGACTGGCTTTTTAATAACCGAAGTGCAGAATACATCAAGAGTATGGGACTGCATAATACCTAACAGCAGAAATGCGGGTATCTTGCTAGTTTGGAAAAGGGATGATGAATTCATTCCTTCTTTGGACAATCAAACTTTAATTTTAGTCTCTAGGAGCTATACTGAGCTCAAGACATGTCAGATTCTAAAGGAACAGGTGAAAATACTGGTTTTGTTTTAAGGTTTTCATTCAGCATTAAAATGTAAACCATAAATACAGTTTATTTTTTCCGACTTTCCTATCCCCTCATAGCTGAATCAAATAATTTTATTAGAAGCAGGGTAGATGTGCTTTCCGACAGTTATCTTTTGCTAGTTTTGATGTTAACATGTTGAAGAAGTCCCATTTTATTCTTCAAACTCTGACTTGAATGCACTTTTATAGCGTCAGCTTTTGAGGTATACAGAAGTCAATAAGCAAGAAGAGCTGATAAAGCCAGATTTTTTTTACCATGGGTTTTTACTGTGTTGCTGGAAAACTTTCAGCTGTAAGGTTTTAGATGAAGAACAGCAGCTGTCATGTTGGATCTCTGAGATAAATGGGTGTGTTAGTTATTTCACTTCTACTGAAGTTACAGTATAACAGAAAGTATAGAAGCAGGTCCAGAAGCAGAATGCATGAGTTACTTCAGCAGTCTTAGATACTGTGAGGGTTGTGTCTTGTTTTATAGGAGTTACTGCTGAAATGCAAAACCTAGTTCAGCGACGGATTTATCCTTTTCTGCTTATGGTGGTGGTTTTGATGGGAATTCTCTCCTTCCAAGTCCGCCAGTTCAAGCGCCTTTATGAACATATTAAAAATGACAAGTAAGTATACAGTGTGGGTTTTTTAGTTTTTCCACTTAAAATTGTGATAACAACTTTGGATTGAATTCAGGTGTTGTAGATACTTAGGGCTGAAAGGGATTTTGAGACGCTTTCTAGACAAGTGACCCTCTGAGGCAGACCTAAACTGTTCTTGGCATGTATTTTATCTGTGGTTCAGCTAAAACACAGGCATCAACTGTCTTTATAAATGGAAGACTCTCCCCTATGTCTAACTTGAATGTGTTTTAGCACCAAGGAAGCTGATTGCTTCTTTGTCTCTCCCTCTGTAGTCTAGAAGGACAAGTGAATGTAATAATTATAACATGTTTGAAAGTAAAATAACGACTCAACTTGCTGCTTATAAAACCATTTTTCCAACCTTTTATGCATATCTGTTTTTCTTATTCTTTCTACTCATAAGTCCAATTAATCCGTTAAAGTTCAGTTGATTTAATAGTTGGTCCTTAGCAAACTTTGTACTGTTTTCTGATGTTTTCAGTAATTATTACTGTATTACTCAGATGCCTGATAAAATATTATTTTCCCAGTGGTTTTCTCTGGTTATCCTTCTTAGTTTCTAAGGTCTTTTTTTGTTATCCTTATGACCTTATTTTTGGGTGACCCTAATTACCTTATGTGTTGGTTATTAAGAAAAATAAGTTTTGGACCCCAGCAACTAGTCTTCCTAGACTTCTTTTGTATTGAAAAGGAATGAATGAGTTTGTTGTGTTCATGTCCAGAGTTACCCTAGAACGGTTTTGCTTTCCACTGACTACAAAAGGAGTCAAACCTAAAGTAAACTTCTTTAAATCTTAAATGTTAGGAAGTTACTGATAGATTGGTGTAAATGTGAAAATTAATAATATTTAGATATAGTGAAGAGAGTTGTAACTAAAATCAAACTCTCAGCACATCAATTTATATTTTAGCACCTTTTATTTGATCAGCTGATTTAAATCCTGTTCCCCACCTGCTTTCATAACACGCTCTGTAGTACTTGGCCTACTGTAGCATGTCTAGCTGGTACCTCTAGTTACAAATGGGTTTTGAGCTAAATGTTAGTATCCTTCAGGCAGAATGCACATTGAGTTTCAACGTGCATTAATGTTACAAGTTGGATTCTTGTGTAAATAAGGCATGTAAACAGTATACAAAGCTGTGAAAATACATCTATGTGAAAATTACTTTGGTATTACATGCACTTCCTAGATGTTACAACCATCCTTGTAGACAATAAATTTGTACAACTTAATGATCTCTTTTCAGCGTGTAAGCAAACAGTCATGCTAGCCAGGAGAGATTTATGGTTTAGAATTATGCTTAAATAAATCTTTTCTCTAACAAATTTCAAAAGCATGTAGAATTTTCTGTGACGTTCTAAAATGTACAAAAAATATGTTATGGTTGTTTGGTTATGGTACCATGAGAAGGAGTGGTGGTGGAAAAAGTTTCTAGAGGAACTGGCAGGGTTCAGGGGAAGTATTCGTAGGTGTATTTGGCTTTTCTTCATGTAGAACAGCATGCAAACAGGAAGCATGGAAAGGAATTTAGATGGCAACAAGCAGGAGTATGAAACAGTGATATACAGGAAGTAAGGAATAATGTGAAAGGTAGGAAAACTGCTAAGATTATGGGATGTTGAAACAGAACTTAAGTAGACTCTCTCAGCCCTTACGCCTGACAGCGAGTAGCATTAGGATATTTTGTCTTTAAGAAAGATTGAGCTGTAGTGTAAGTTCTTCCTTGCAATTTTTTTTTAACCAGGGTGTTTTTCACTGAATGTATGATCTGAGCCTCTCTTACTCAATACATGTCCCACATTGTAGCAGGATATTTTTTAAACTTAGAACCTCATCAGCACTCCCACTTGGTTGTTGCAGGCGTTGAAGTGGCAGTGGCTCTAACCCACACTGCAAAGATGCTCTTAAAAGTATCATCCAGCAAAGGGGCTGGATAGATACATAATGCAAACACACTCTTTGTATTTCCTATCTTCATTCAGGTTATAGATGTCTGAATTGTATGAGTACCCAAGTAAAGGCTGTAAACACAAACCTGTAATGCCTGTATTATGGAATGCCTGCATTTGGAGAAAAAAGATGAGAATGGTTAAAGACCATTGGGGGGGGGTGGGTATGTTTGTAGAATAAATTTTATTGAAATGAGAAGAGTGCTTCTGCAGCAAAGGAGATAAGAGTGGATTTGAGTTACAGAATTGTATTGACTTCTAATTTCTCACCGTTTTTACTGTAATCCCAGGTACCTTGTTGGGCAACGACTTGTGAATTACGAACGGAAGTCTGGTAAACAAGGCACCTCAACAGCTCCACCTCAGTCTTCACAAGAATAGATGGTCATATTAAACATCTCGGCCCTCCCTTTGCCTTTACGTGTCCTTTTTTCATAGACTCTTCTTCAGTCTTTGGATGTCTCTCCCAATGATACTCTCAGCAGTGTTTTGGCTTCTGTTAGTAGCATCCAGATAGCAGTTAAGGCTGTGTTCCTTATCTGCTTTTTCTGATGTTACCAATGCTGTCTGAGGTCTGTATATGTGTAAATAGAAGTATCCTCATGCCCTAAAACCTTGGATTAAAAAGAATGTGCATTGTACATCTTCAAAAAGTATATTAATTTATTAAATCTAGTTGTCACTTTATTTTGGACTGCTGTTCTGTTGACAATGTGCCACAAAGCAATAGTGCAAAGAGGCAAGATGTTTTTATAAAATTTGGAGCTTACTTTATGGTGTTCATAACAGTTCTTACTGTAGTAATATAGTATGGTTTTTCATGAGTGGAAAGGCCACAGACAATATCAGAAGTAACTGTCTTACAGTCAGCGATGAAGTGGCTGTGGTGAGAACATAATGAACTATGTATCTTGCTGTCAAGTCTTTTTTATTATTTTGTATAACACCAAAGCTGTTGTACATTTTTCTATTGCCTGATTGTTTTTCATGTGTCTGAGTTTGTAATATTGTACAGTTGCTGTTAAATCAAGAAAAATATTTCCTCTTCTGAGAATTCAGATGTACTTGTTGAGGTTCAGCTGGCTTTTTCTGGTTGGGGGGACTTTGGGGGGGTTGGCTTTGGGGATCAGGATTTACTGAATTAAAACAGTAAGTACAAAAATTGCTAAGGCTAGGTGATAGAAGCATTTAAAGGTACCAAGAAAAATTACATAGGTTCACAACTTAATTTGTAGCCAATTTCTTACCAGTAATAGAATTTTTCAGGACCTCAGGAGGAGGGATGAACCTTATCTGATGTGTTTCCACAGAAACAAAGAGCATAGCGTAAGCAATATTCTGACCTGGTCCTTAATTGAAAAGCTTGAAATCTTTTTTTCTGTAAGTTACCAAAGTTGCAAACTGTAGTATGAATTTTATATTGCACGAGGACTTTAAAAAAAAAAAAATACCCCCAACAGATTTGTCCACGATGAATTTTTATGGTAATAATATTGAGGAAGTGATTCATCACGTACCATTTATTGCCTGTGGGGCAGGGAAATGCATAGGCTATTAAACAGGCAAGGACAAGTCAGCAGATTTCTTTGCGAGGACACAGTCAAAACAAGAGCCACCATATCAAGTCTGTGTAATTACGATATGTAGATACTTTTGCAGTAATATTTGGGGGTTTTTTATGTAGGTATTTTAAAGAAAATACGTAACAGTATCGCAAAGCTTTAAGTAGCATCAAATCACATGCTTAATTGCAGTGTCTTTCCTAGATTAAGTGGGGGAAATGTGAGTATCCATTGCAGTAATCAGAAAATTGATGGAACATTGAACTTGCTACTCAATACACTGTCCTTCAGTATTCTGTACTTAACCATTTGTGTATATAATTAATACTTGAGAATCCAGCAGGTGCTCTGAGAGTGTCATCTCCTTTTATTGATGTTGCATCTCTGAACTGCCAGGTTTTGAGCTACTGTGGTCCCGGCTGCGATGGTGGTAGTTCAGTTTTTGGTATCTGGACTCGTGTTCTAAGGCAGAGAGCACAAGCCAAATGCATCTGAATCTAGTGGCAGGAGGATTGCACTGTCACTATCAGAAGGTCAGAAACTACTGTTTTACAGAATTACTATTGTCCTGCTGGCTTTAAACCACAAATATTGCCCTTTGGAGTGATTTATTAGGAAATTTCCAGTGAAACAATCATAGAAAAATAACCAAAATTTCTCTCATTCACTGTTGCTGAATAAATGTTAAATTGAGTATTTGCCCCATATATTTTTGATGTGCATAAATATTGCATTTGACTGTTTACAGTGGTGTACATTGTGGGACAGATACATTTTCACAATATTAAATTCACTGGTAACATACACTCTTACTTATGCCAAGATTCTGTCTTTGACACATCTTTCGTAAACAGTTCCAAAATGGTCTTGCCACTCAAATATTTCAGGCACTACTGGGCATCGTGCAGAATTTGCAGTAGTGTGGTTCTTGTAACTTTGTGTTTTTATCCAAACTGGTCTTAACATTAAAATTTATTAAGAAAAAGCCTTTGTGCTGTTTTACTGCTCTTTTACAAGTCATGACAGAAAAAACTGAATTGGGCCAGTGATGTAATGTGAACCGTAGCCATTTTGATGTAGCTTACGTTATCTGTAAGCTACCTCTATGGGTCTTTGCTATGGGCAACTGGTTTTGAATCAAACCTGTGCTTGCTTTTGCACTGCTGTACAGCTCCCGGGTGATGTGAAGTTTGTTTCTGAAACTGTCCATTTTGAACTTTCAAATGATCTCATGTCCGTATCTCCTTATTTTCACATGTGGTTTGGGAAAGAAGGTGGAGGATATATAGAACAAGAATTAAATAACACAACTTTTTAATTGTTTTAAATTTTACCAACCTGCCTTATTGTGCTGCGTGTACTCCTCTGGCATAGAAACTTGATAGTAAGCATGTAAGTTAGCTGGCTGGTGGTGAGCCAGCTGGCGAGCTCTGTGCCATGGCTTCCTTCCGTGCTAGAGTAATGCAGCATGCAGTGATCTTCTGTTACTCTTCAAGTGGGAAAAGTTCTGTCTCGGTGTGTGCTTTCACCACACTTTGTGTTGACCTTGGATCTGGAATGGAGCGGTTGGAGACGTGTACTGGCTTAATTGTATCCCCTTTGTGGTGCTGAGAATCGAATGGTGTTAGTAGTTCTACAGCCTTCATCCAAGAACTGTCGGATGGCTCTAGCTATATTTGCATACTGGAAGAAATTAATTGCAGCATGGCTGTGACTGGTTTAACACAGATTATTTTATATTGATTAAAAATAGTTAAAACTCTGCATCCTTTCTCTGACTCCCCCTTCTCCACTGGGTTTTGTTTCTGAGGGCCCTCTGGAATCTGTAACTATTTTCTGTCAGTAACTTCCTTGGTAAGATGCCGGCTTCAACACCACTTACAGCATTCACACTGCTTTTCAGCTGAGTGCATTAATTCTTTCCTTGCTTTCCCCTAAGCCTGAGCAAAGGTCTTCATAAAAATCTGCTCAGCAGCCCCACTCTTCAGAGAACTCTGTAAAAAGCCCTTTACCTTACAAAGCACAAATGACTGGTGTGATTCCACTGCCTGGCCTGCTGATCCGTGACGTTCTGCTTCCTCAGACTCCACTGCCTGTCTGTTCATTTATATCTGGATTGGAAATTCTTGTTCTGCTTCCCTTGTGAGTGGGCACCGCACAGCCTGAGCGAGGAGTGGGGTTCACGGCAGATATGCAGTATTACAGACAAACATCAAGGAAACTGAATCTTGGTAGTAGAATGAAGTTCAGGGTGCAAAAAAAAAAAGGAACCAGGTAAGGAAACAACTTTTACAAAGCATCATGGTAAGTTAGAGTTCTCTTACTCTGGTATTTCAGTCCTTAGGTTAACTGGAACAGCAATTTTCCGAAGTCTGTGATTATTCCAGGCAAGCTGTGCTGCTCGTTTTAAGCGCTTCATTTAGAAGTCACCATAAATTGAGAAACAATATGCTGAAATCAAAGTTACTCAGTAATGGATATTTTTAGAAGGCATTTTCAAAGGTGAATTACTGTTCCAAAATAGACTGAATGTTTGGAATTCAATATAATACTGAGGGACAGAGCAATGGCAGGATTATTTCACAGCTCGGCACTTTGGTTTCGTGCTGATGTGCTTCCTTGCTGTTATCTCTTGCTTGTTGAGTAGTGGCCAATGCTGAAGCTGCATTGGTGCTTTTTTTTTTTCTACCTGTATAAGAAATGAAACATACCTGGAGTTGTCTGATATGGGGGGGACACAGCACAGAACCCCACTTGTCTGATTTGTGCTAAATCACTTGGCCTTTGAGGAGTGTTTCTGTCCTGGAAAACGACAGGAGTTTTACCTAGAGAGAACAGACTTCCTTGTTGCTTACAAAAGCAGAGAACACTGCAAAGCTCATTATTTATATTGAGTCAAATTTACATGTTAGAACCTAAATAGTGCAGATCAGCCTTGGTCAGCCCTGGTGTGCCTTGGTCAGCAGGTGCAGGTTGTGTGAATGACCTGGTGAAGCGAACTTCAGCCAGTGTGCTGGGCTGAAAATGCGGCTGCGTTGGAATGGAGTGTACATGGGATATTCTGGCCAGCTGTGACCAGGAGTCGTGGAAGCAGCAGCAGAATTTGGAAGCTGAAATCAGGCAATGCTGCTCTAAAGCAACAATTATGTCCTCGATATATCCTTTAAATGTTCTTTATATAATAGAGTGGCTGGTAAAATGCATGTGGGGGGAAGTACTCCGTGTCTAGGAAGAATCTGAGTTACTTCTTTCACTGAAGCTACACTTGTGTGTTTACTCCCTGTGTTTTCAGGTTGAGCAGCCTTTTCGTAATATACATTGTTTAGGCCTTACTACCTTTGTAACTCTGGGCCAAGATTCTCAGCACGGTGCACCAGCGTCCCTTTCCCTGCGCCTTTCTGTGATCTCTCCCTTCCTTCTTGAAAGGGATTTGTTCACTTACAGCCACGTTACCTGGGTAATCCCAAACTTCCTTAAACAACCTGGCATTAACCTGCTTATAATTAGCAACCATTGTCAAAAGTGAAGCTGAAGCCTCCCTCCCTCACCTGCCTCTTGATCTTAATTTTACTTGCCAGGTCTCTCGGAGGTTATTCCACTTTTTGTTACGCTGTCACTAGTACTCTCCCTGTTATATCTGTGAATTACAGTAGTCTTTAAGCAGATGTTTTAATGCCATTACACATGAGAAGCGTGCTACTCTTAGCTAGAACTAGTGCCCTCAAGTATAAATGAGTTCTTAAAGAACTCTATATCCCAATATGCCAGACTTAAAACAACATGAGTAATTATGCACATACTTTGTGTACTGTTAACACAGGAGTAACAAGTAGAAAATGTGCAGCACATCTGGTTCTGCTCATGTATTCAGGAGGCTGTGCAGGAAGGATGATGGTAACTCACGTAAATGCAGGGTTTTGTCGCCCTGTTCCCTCCATCCCATCCTGTTCCTCCTCAGCAGTTATATGCGTGATGATCTCTGGCCAGCTGGGGTCAAAGGCGAGAGGAGAGCAGTGCCCGTGCCCCTCTTTCCGCAAAGAGCAAGCACTGCATCCCCCAGAGGGATTTTTATTACTTGATGCAGTGACTTGTTTGTTTTTGTTACATGTAAGCACGAATACAAAGATTAATTTAGTTACACCTCTACAGATGAAGCATGTTCCAGAGCAGCATGCAGTTACTCAGTCTCCTATTTTCCAGGTATTTTTCACTCTTACATGAAAGTTTTAGCCTTTTGCTTTTTCCACTAGTTTGCAATTCTTATGTTTTAAGAATACACAGTTTGTCACTAAATACTCAGGAAAACTTTCCACCTACGTGCTGCTGTTTCTTGTAATAAGGTCTGGCAGCTTTATGCATCATTTTGCTGCACGGGACCAGATAGCTGGAAGAATCAAGAGCATGATATTTACTACTTGAGCATTTTTGCAATAGATCCCAGTGTCCAAGGACTGTGGATGAGAGAGAATATGAAGCTTTTGCTGTTTACCAGTTTTCCGCAGACACCTTTGAAAGACTGCATTGTGAAACTGAATTAAATTTAATTCCATTCTGTTAACCCTTTCAGGGTAATGTTTGATACAGATATTTTTTGCTATAGTGTTCTTTATTGTTTTAAAGCATCTACCCATTTAAAGAACAGATATGTCATGACATGTCAGACGTTTGCTGTTTTCATGTAGCTGCAGGAATCTGCGAAGGATTTCAAGGCTCCAGTACATGGCCTGTAGCCTATGCAGGGGATTCATGTTTTATGAAAGATTAAACAGTTCTTAAAATGTGTGCTTTTTGCTTTCCAGAGACCACCATTTTGTCTTTGTCCTGCACGGCCTTACACGTTCACCAGTGGAGGGACATGACATGGATTAAGAAGGGCTGGCTTCAAGTAAGATTGTTCCTTTCCAGCCAAGGCCCTGTTTGGCCTATTCCAAGCATGCAGCACCCAAGTTTCCTTGGAGCAATGGCTTGTGACGGCTTCCTGAAGCGAATAATCCTATTACCAAGTTCACTTGAGTGCTCATGCTACTTAGAGCCCATGTTAGCAGGGACAGGAGGGGCACTGCTTTATAACCAAAGGATGCACTGGAGTCTTTAGAGGCTGCCCTTCAGGTTACCTCCGGTGCTGCTTTTATCTGCAGAGGGAAGAGCAGAAGCCTTTGAAGCACAGAGGACGCTCCTTAGCGTTCTGGAAGGGTGGGCGAGCCCAGGCTTCCGTGCCAGCCAGGACTGGAGCAGGAGGTGCTGAGAAGCACCAGCAGTGGCCGTAGCTGCCTGGCGCGCAGCCCCTCAGCAGCACCGCGGTCCGGACCTGCCCCGGTCCTGCGGCCGAGCTCTCCCGGGAGGCAGCGGCTCCTGCGGCCAGCCCGGGACCTGCAGCCCGCCCTCCCCG
>VZZY01010453.1:0-17313 GCA_013400335.1 Eurystomus gularis | reverse complement strand
TCGGTCGGGCGGCTCTTGCGGCGGCCTGCCAGCCCCTGCGTGCTGGCGTGGGCTTTGTCCCCACAGCTCTGGGGCCCGTCTGGGTGCCTGAGTGGGAAAATAGAGAAGCGCACGTAACACGGGGGGATTAGATGAGCTCGGTGTTTAGCAAGAGTGCAGATGGTACTGCCAGGTGTGGCCATGGACGCGTGGTCCTTTGTGCACAGGAGGTTCCCTCGGAACATCGCGAAACCCTTGTTCGCGGTGAGGGTGACCCAGCGCCGGCCCGGGGGGCTGTGGAGTCTCCCTCCTTGGAGACACTCAAAACCCGTCTGGACCTGGTCCTGGGCACCTTACGCTAGGTCGTCCTGCTTGAGCACAGGCATGGACCAGATGGCCTCCAGAGGTCCCCGCCAACCTCCGCCCTTCTCTGAGACGGTGATTAATGGATTACTATAGAAAAGCAAGTCTCTTGCTTTTTTTTTCCTCTACTTTTCTGATGAATTTCTTTCCTTGACTGCTTCCTAAGGGCGCGTGTACACACACGTGTATTCCTTCCTCGAGGTTTTTCTGTTCTGTAGTTTATCCTGAAATCTCCAACATTTTGCCTTCGGCTTCAGTCCCTTGGTTAGAGCTGTCTTTGAATCATTACTGAAAATGCATGGCTAATGTAATTAAATGCACATTCTGAAGTCTGTCCCTGATGCAAATTTGCTGTGTTGGAATAATGAAGATGCTGTACTCTGCTTGTGTTTCTCCAGAGAAATCCTCAAAGGAGCCTTGAGTCACAAGCAGTCCCATTCCTTCATTGCTGACTTTTAATTTTTTTTTCCATTATAGGAAGATTCACACAGTAGTGGGAGGAAGCCACCTGCCAAATACTTACTTTCATCTTAAAAATTAAAAATAAAAAAATCTAACGGGATAAAGGATGCTGCTGCATTAATTCTTTTCTTGATGCCGTTGCTTTCATTGCTCTACCTTTCTGCAAAGAGCTGACATGTTTTCAGCTCTTGTTGCTGAATCAGCTTAAGCAGGGTGTGTTGTGTCCCTGAAACGAGGAGGAGAGTGCCCAGATTTCCCACCAGCTGTGTTCCATTGCTATAGCAGGAGAAGGACCATACAATAATTTATGTCCACCTTCTTTTGGATCCTGGGGAGCAGGATTCCTTGCAACAAAGAAGTCAAATACTGAATGAGACAAACCTACCTGTAGAGCTGTATGAGCAAAGTGATAATCCACGTAATCCAGCTTCTGTACAAAAATGACAAGACTCTCCTTGGCGTGCAGTAGTGAGCTGCCAGCATAGCGAGATTTCACGTTGGCATGTGTGGTGGGACTGGTATGGACTACCTGTTTTACAAATTTGTGTTGGGGTAGATTTGAGGAGAAAAACCAGTTTAAAACTATCCAAAAAAACCTTCTCCTTACCTGTGGTTGGTGTCCAAGCTCCAGTAGCTTGCTTGGTGTTGCCATCCAGTTTAAGTGTTTTAGAGACACAGAGTGCTCATCTCTTTACCCTTCTGAGTCTTCCAGTTCTCCCGTAGACCCAGCTGTCGAGTAGGACAGGAGGGAGTTTGGGTACAAGCACTGTTGGCCACTGTGTGCACACACTGGTTGCCATTCACATTCTGTATCTGTGAACTGCTGTTTTATTACTATTTCTTTCAGGTCCTTGTAACTAAACACGAGTGGACCATGCCTCTGCCAGAAACCACATATTGTGCTCAGCAGATCAAGATCCCTCCAGAGCTACCTGATATTCTGAAGCAATTTACTAAAGCTGCTATTAGGACTCAACCTCATGACGTTCTGCAGTGGGCAGCTGCGTAAGTATGATCACGTAAGCACAGTGCCACGCATATGGACCCACAGAATCTCACTGCTCGTTTGTTGTACAGTGGAGCTGGCTTTGAATATTAAAGCAACCTGTATATTGCATACGTGCTGCTGTGCATTGATGCAGCCTGTGAGCCTTCTAAAAATAGTGTACTACTTGATGTATTTTCTGTTTCACTGAGGTTCAGGACTGGCATACTTCTGGAACAGTTTGATTTCCATACAGAAAAATGCATCTTTATTTTTTGTTGTTATTAATTTCTCTGTCCTGAAGACGAAACTTTTTTTTTCTCCTCCTTTTTAATTCTTGAGCTTGCTTAGACTTCTTTTTTTTGTTTCTAAGAGCAAAATGAAGGAGTTTCCTTAAATACTGCTGAATTAGGAAAAGATCCTGAAAAGTTGCAACTTTCAGGTGATAGTCTACATAATAAATCTCTCACTGTAAAGTTGATTTTAGATGTTTAAATGTTTCTGCTTTAACTCTTTTTTTCCTTTTACCTCAACCACTCACTATCATTTTTTCCTGTCCAACAGTTTGTGTGGACAAACCCTTGGAAGGTACTTGTAAGATGTTCTCAGTTGAGGGGATTGAACAACGTCTGCACTGTGTATGTGAGGCAGGGGAGGCTGTTAACAAAACCAGGCTGGACTCTGGCTTGTCTGTTAAAAAAGAAAAAAAAACCTGAAGCTGAATTGCTGCAGCTGCAGTGTTGGAGAAGGGCAGCAGGAACATTTTAAAACGGCGCAGTGTTTCTTAGGAACGTGGTGGAGATGGGCGTAGCTCTGGGCAGCGGATGTGCAGGGAGCTCGCTCCAACCAAGCAGTCAGGAGCAGCAGCCACCACGTAGCTTGAGCCTGCTGGGGCGTGGGGCTGGTGAGAGCAGGGGCAGTGTGGCGCTGCCCTGGCCATCTGATCCGGCTGAAGAACAGCCCGGGTGCTGTCTGTACGTGCATACCATGCATCTGTTGCTCTACGGTCACACAAACGCACTTCTGCAGCTGCTTGCTGTGCATTCTGGCAAGCATATGCACCACGTGGGATAGCCTGGGCATGGGCGGGGGGACCAGGGCGGATGAGGGAGGACAAGTGGAGAAAACCCTAAATTAGAACTAGCACTGACTGAGTGAAAACCAAGTTTTCTCACCCAGTTCAGATTGCTGGCCGGTTATGGCAGAGGTGGTTGCCCTTAAGGCCTTAAAAGGATGTGCATCTAATTCCCTTTCTGCTCTCTTCTTCAGAAACACCGATGGGAGAGCTGCAGCATTAGTAGCCAGTCATGCTTTTCAGGTAGAATGTGAGGGGAATGTTAAACAAATAGCCCTACGGTGCTCGTCAGTCAAAGGGGAAAAGCCTGTGCTTTGGTTTGCAAACACTGTCGATAAATCTCTCTCTGCCTTTGCTAAGAAAGGCCAAGTATATCATGCACAAAATAAGTTAAATGCCTTACGAATTATTTGACTGTCATGAAAAGGAGCGTGTAAGGTCTAAGGATTGTGTTTTCCACTAAAAAGCGAGGCGCTATCTGGGCACGGGGAGATGGGACTTGGGCACGTAGGCAGCTTGCTGAGTGCCGCCGCTCCTGCGCGGGAGCCTACAGATTCATCCAGCAAACTGTGAGAGCCTCTGTCTGCGCAGCTTGTGATGGCCGGGGACACTGAAGTGTGTTGCTCTTTCCATTCACTTAGGTATTTTTCAGCGTTGTCAAAAGGCGAGCCCCTTCCTGTCAAGGAGAGAATTGAAATGCCTTTAGCAACAGAGGAAACAAATGCTGGTTTGACTCTAGGACTCCTTAAAACCTTGCACAAGCAGGTACACACCAGCCTTTATCACATGCACAATGCTGTTGAGGAACGCTGATGTGTTGGGGATGGTTGGGGAGACTGACTGTCAAGTATTTGATGTATTTTGGGAAAGGACTGTGTTCTTAGTTTTATTCTGGTTGTTGGAGCCCTTATTGTGATACCAGGATTTCGTTTAAAGCTTTCTCCCAAAGGCACGGTGAGCGTTGCAGAACTGAAGGAAAAATGGAAGGACTTATGCTTGCCAGAGGAGCAGCTAAAAGCTATCCTGCAGTTGGACAACTTCGGTGAGGAGGTGGAATGGATGAAGGTTCTGGCACTTGGGTGCAGTGTGCTTGGCAGGGTACGTTCACAGCAGGAGCCCTCGTATCCAAACACAAACGGTTGTATTTGATCATCTGTGAGGTAGACCATAGAAAAATCAATGCAAATGGACTTTGGGGAACGGTGATTGCTTTTGCAGCAGCTGGCAGAGTGACTTCTGTTCCTCTTCAGCTTTTGGTCAGGGGAGCTTAACCAGAAAGAAGGCTAGGTCATCAGTTTGTTGGGATGGCAGTAGAAGAGCAAGCATGTCTGCAGGGGGGTTGGACCATGAGAGAGAGGGTGATAGAGGAATGACGCTTATGGCATCGGTTTAAATGTCCATGGAGGAGAACTGGAGGGAGAAACTAAACCATTAATTTTTAATTGATTGTGCAGTCAATTAATTTTTTACAGAAGCAGTTAATGTTACTAAATCTACATTTAATTTTTTTAACGTCAGTAATAAAGTCTCAGCAGGGCATTTCAATAGAATGAGAGATTATAAAATGCACTAAGCTGATGTTCTTATGAAGTATAATACTTTAAATGATTTCTATAGTAGGGAAGAAGGGGTACTAAAAAGAAAATACATATTAAATACTGTTTTGAGAATGTTGCAATATCTGGAAGCCCTGAATGTTGACCTGGCCTGGCAATGCAATTTTGTGCATACATATATTTTTGAAATCTATGTCAGCTATGTATTTATTTTATTTGTATTTTATATATATATATATTTATTTGTATTTATATATATATTCAGCTACATGATTTTGTAGTTTGGGCTCTTCATTTTAAAAAAGTAACAGCAACATTACTTATATAAGAAAATATATATAAGAAAACAAAACCAAAACCAGTCACAGGAACATCATTCTTCTGATGGAGCTAGACAGACTAAATTTGCCTCCATCTATCCATCCTGTCAGGTATTAAGTGAATGATTTGATTTCAGCTCTACATAATGAAACCAGAACTCGTTTCGTGAACCAGAGCGGAAGGCACACACACACACAAGACATTTACATTCATTTCCTGCAGCTGTAAATTGTGTTCATAGTTGAATAGGGTCACAGTTCAGATACAAGAGTAGACAAGTATGAACTTCAGAACACCAGTCGTCTGGAGTATCTTCCTGTAAAGCACTGATGTGCTTTGACAGCCTTGGAGAAACGACCCCACAGGAAGCCTCTTAAATTTTCTTTCCAAGGTGCCAAAATCAACGTGAATAACTTTGCTGCGTTGCAAGAGAGACTGTGGCAGCCTGGAGTGGCAGGAGCAGGAACCGCAGCAGAGGGGTAGCAAGCTGGGTGTGCCAACACAGAGGCAGCTGCCTCTCCTTCCCCAGAGAGGCCTCCCAGGGGAGGAACTACATTAAGTGAAACTCTTAAAGGATTATAAAATGACACTTTTCTGGCCTGTGTTCTAGATCTTGGACAGAGACTGCATTTATTTTGAGTATTGCTGTTTTGTGTTAGGAAATACCTTCTTACAAAGTCATTGCTTGCTAGCTAATAAAGAAGTAAGAACACATTTTGAAAAAGTTACAGCAAAAATATTATTACTTGAGTTAAAAAAGGCCTGTGTGGGTTTAGGGGTTTTTTGTTTGTTTGGATGGCATCCATCCAGTCTTTGCCTCAATGAAGCTCAGTGCTGAATTTCTCCATGTTTCCCCATATAGCTCAGCATGCGTAGGGCACCGGATTATGGGCATTGTACTGAAAAAAGGGTTTTTTTCCAAGTATATTTTGAACTAATACTTTGAGGCACGTTTGTTCTAAAGGAAACTTGGACATTATTAGGCTTTGACTAAACTGAAATGTTCTTAAAATGCTTTTTGCCTCAGCACTTTTTCTAAAAAATGGAACTTGCACACAAATAGGGAAGCCAGTAATATTAGCACTCCTAAAAATTAGTATAGTATAATATTATGTCAGAATAAAAAAATCATCAAACCCATATGAATTTTCTGGAGTTTGTAGATTTCTTTAACTACTGCTGAGAATTCATTTAGATCCATTGAGATGATAAATGTGCAAAGCACATAATATATATGTGCATATCTCACTAAGTATAGTGATGCTGGAGCTTTAACAGTAGCAAAGCAGAGCAATTTGGCCATATCTGAGATAGTGCTCAGACTACCCCGTGCAATCTTTAAACATCATGCGATTCTGGTGTACTTTATTCCTGTCTCTACCAGAACTTGATTATTGTTTCCATCCCTGGATCCGCACTGGAGGGTAGATTTGGGGTTGAAAGCTAGGTAACGATGATAAAGCCTTCATCTCATTTCTGTTCCCCTTCAGAAGCTTACAGTGTAGATTTTGTCATGGTGTGCAAAGGATGTTCATGGCTCTGATACTGTTCCTCTCATTTCTTGACTGAACCTCCTGCAGTCCTTACTGAGTTCAATGAAACATGCCTGCGAAATCTTAACAAGGGACCCAGAAGGAGGAGCAGCTCGTGTTCCCTTTGAAACATTCTCGTTCCTGTACTCTTACTTGGCCGGTATTGATGGAGAGATACCAGAGGAGAAAACGGATGCGTTCCTCCGTGGAATTAAAGAACAAGCGTAAGTAAAAATCTGTGCATGAAATTTTAATGTATTGGTCACCTCTGGGTCCTCCATACACCTTTAATTTCAGGTGAATATACTGTCTTCACTTTGGGCAGAAGCACAGGTTGACTAAGGTTATCTAAAAAATGTACATAGTTATTTCTTGTTAAGTGGTCAGCCTCGGGGTTTGAACTGTTAAATGAGAAACTGCTATTTATCCATCTCTTTTTTTTTTTTTAAATATTGTAGTCACAATCTGGGGGTATAATTTTCCCTGTAGGAAGCAATTACATACAGGTTTGTATCATCTGCCTATTACTGGAACCAGCAGCATCTTATGGGCTGCTCCTTTGGATGAACATAGATCATAAACCAGAGCGGGAAACTGGGAGTTCCCACTTGAAGTCCAAAGCTTCTATTGTGTCTCTCCTGAATTACTTCTTCCTGGAAATTTTACTGAGAAAACACCCAGTATGTACTTGTTCTTAAATGGTTTGGCTCTTCAGTTTTTGTAGTGTTAGCTATGGTAAGTTGTCCTTCTTGGAATACCCTTGGTGTTGGATGCCTGCCATCAAGGACAAAGGCAGGACATAGTTCCACTGGAATACTTCATCCTGTTTTGCTGTTTGTACCAAGTTGGGGTGGTTGTGTACAGATCCTTACTCTTCCTATCATCTGTCTGGAATTGGTCTTTCTGTCTGTGGTGGGTTGACCCTGGTTGGATACCAGGTGCCCACCAAAGCTGCTCCATCACACCCTTCCTCAGCTGGACAGGGGAGAGAAAATATAACACAAGGCTTGTGGGTTGAGATAAGGACAGGGAGAGATCGCTCACCAACTACTGCCATGGGCAAAACAGACTTAACTCTGGGAAACTGGTTTAGTTTATTAGCGATCAGATCAGAGTAGAGTAATGAGAGTTTTTAATGTCCTTTTTCATGAGTTTTTAAGTCCTAAAACACCTCCCCTCCCCACCTCTCCTTTCTTCCCAGGCTCAACTTCACTCCTGAATTCTCTACCTCCTCCCACTGAGCAGCACAGGGTTGGGGAATGGGACTTGCAGTCAGTTCATCACACATTGTCTCCACTACTCCTTCCCTCTCATGCTCTTCCTCTGCTCCAGTGTGGGGACCCTCCCACGGAAACCAGTCCTCCACAAAAGTCTCCAGTATGAGTCCTTACCATGTGCTGTAGCTCTTCACGAACTGCTCCAGCATGGGTCCCTTCCATGGGATGCGGTCCTTCAGGAAGATTGCTCCAGCATGAGTCCCCTGTGGGGTCACAAGTCCTGCCAGGAGCCTGTTCCAGTGCAGGCTTCCCATGGGGTCACAACCTCCTTTGGGCACATTCACCTGCTCTGGCATGGGGTCCTCTATGGGCTATAGGTGGCTATCTCCTCCACTGTGGACTGTCACAGGCCGCAGAGGGACAGCCTGCCTCACCATGGTCTTCACCATAGGCTGGAAGGGAATCTCTGCTCTGGTGCCTGGAGCACCTCTTCCTCCTCCTTCACTGACCTTGGTGTCTGCAGAGCTGTTTCTCTCTCCCATGTATTCTCAGTCCTCTCTCCCACTGTAATTGCTGTTGCACGGGGGTTTTTCCCCTTCTTAAATACGTTATCCCAGAGGCACTACCACCGTCACTGATGGGCTTGGTCTTGGCCAGGAGCAGGTCCTTCTTGGAGCCAGCCTGCGTTGGCTCTGTTGGACATGGGGAAAGCTTCTAGCAGCTTCTCACAGAAGCCACCTCTGTAGCCCCCTGCTACCAAAATCTTGCCACACAAACCCAGTACACTGCCTTAGATTGCTACTAGCTCCGTGCACATGGGAGCTCAAAGTTGCACGAGCACACAAATGAACTGAATGTTTTGTCATTAGTTACCAGACAGACAATTTTTAGTAAGAACCACTTTTTAACCACACCGCTCTTGCTTGTAATTAACATAACCCTCAACTGTATCTTGTCCAGCACACTAGGATGCACCATTAAAGTGTCCTCTTCTAATACATTTGGTTTATTACTTTCCAGTGACCAACAAAGCGGCATGGTGCTGCTCAGAAACTTCATGCCCCAGGGGCCCTCAGCACTGCTTTGATCAAGCCTACGCTTCAGCACCAGGTGAGAGGAAAAAGGAATAAATACACACAAGAAAATAATTTGTATTCAGAGGACTGTTCTTTGCACATTACAAAACAGGAAGATCCTCTTCTCTGACACTTCCTTTTCTTTATCCCACATCAATGGATGTTAATTGAATACATGGTTATACTGTTCTCCTGCCTCTCAAATACTGATGCTCACACCTAGGGAGCGACACCTTAACTCATCTGTTACACTGAGCAGGAAGTATGTTGTTGTGGACCTTCCTACCTATACTTCATAAAGTGATTGTAAGAAAAGCAGTAAACCAGAGAACTAAATTTAGAGCCAACTGGACAGCTATCGTTGGTGCACTTCCTGGCAACGCGACCAAACAGAAGACAGTATTGTAGAAAAGATGGAGCTGCAGGCTTGTTCTTCTGTAGCTGCAGGCTTGTTCTTCTGTAGCTGCTTACTCCGTTGAGGGAACAAGCTCGGCTGGTAACAACTGACCTTGCTATAGTAGTGTGTGTGAGGAATTCACAGGGCTAGAAATCGATACAGTAAAAATCTCACTGAAGTGGGATCATCCCGCATGCTCTTAGCATGTACCTGCATGTCGTAACTCTTGCTGTGTTATCAGCATCTATCACTAACACTCGTATGTTAGTCTACAGGACGGGAACTCCTCCTGGTTATCTCTGGAGGGAAACAGGAGCGCACCCAGCGGTTGAAAGTGGCAGTCAGCAATATTATAGGTGTCCTTGGCACCTCCCTACCAGCTTCTGTGGAGAGCTATATTCTCATTGTCTTTGCCAGATTACATTGATCCTAAATTTCTTTGAGCACGAGCTTGGGAACATAGACTTTCCCACCATTGTCCTTTTGCCACTAGCTGCAGTCGGAAGATGTTTTAGCCTGTTGGAGAACTCTGAAATCTGCTGTCTCACCTCTGGTACATGTTGCAACTAGGCAGTAAGTGCTGTCTTTCTGGAACGCTGCTCCCAGGGGTGACACGGTCAGATGGGAGGGTAGGAGAGGAGCTCTCTTCATGCCTTTTCCATTTGTAATTGATCCTGGACTCCAGGGACCAGCTCTGTTCTATATCCACTAACTCTGGCCCAGGAAGGCAAATTAGTCCAGCCTCTCACAGATTTCATTCCTCAGCCTTGTCAGACTAAACTCAAATAGGTAAGAGAGATCAATATAATTTATTACTAGATGCAGAGTGTTACATATTTACCCTTTTTCTTTTTCTATGTACTGCTTCCATCCTGGCAAACCTTAACACTGTTTGGTTTTTGTCTCCAAGCACCGCTGTGATGCAACACCAACGTTGTGTGTGAGGCATTGCTGTCCCTGGCACAACAGCAGTAACTGCGGTTCCTGTGCAAGTAACTTTTTGAACAGCTGACAAACAAAATAATCAGGGTCTTGTTTCTACTTTCTTCGTTTATGGCTGTGATACTTGTCTTCATCCCTGAAACAAAACCACAAATAATGTTTGGGCTGGTAGGCTGAAGGGAAAAAAAAATCCTTGGAAAATGGAAAGCTCACGTGAAATGTAATCATGCCCTCTTCTAAGGAAAGAAAGTAAACGACTTCAGGACAGTTTACTTCCCATGCTGTTTCAGTGTGCGCCTTGTCAGGCAGTGCCCCAGCAGCAATTAGTTCAGGATAACGGCGTCGCTGTGTAATGAAGCCAGTTTCAAGACAAGCAATCCTAACCACCCACAGTTATCTACAGCACTGCTTCCCCGCACGCCAGGGCCAGCGCAGCATTTCTCCTGCACAGCAGCCAGTCTGTGCCCAAACACGGTCCCACACAATGTGGAATGTGCCCTTGTGGATGGTATTAGAAGCTGTGGCCTGGATTTGTTTTGCCTAAAAATATGTCTAGAACTACTGAAGAGCAACAGCATTGTTTTGATTAAGGAGCAGGCCAGCCTGCGACAGCATGCAGTAATCCTGTTGGGTGCTGTTGAAAGCGGCACCTTTCAGAGGTGAGAGGAAATTCTGAAGTCTGGAACAGTTTGTGATCTCTCAGCACGTTCTGTTTCGCATTAGTAGCTCAGGCCACTGCCTTGTTAGACTGTACATGCGATTAGCCTAGCTTCTTAACTGGACTAGATCTTCCAGTTCTCTGCACGATGTTCTCACAGACAGCGGCTGCCTGATTGGGAAGCAGGAGTCAGCTGTCACTATCTACACTCACCTCTCTCTTTTTCTCCAAGAATCTCTGTCTTTGCCTTTTTCGCGACTCCGTTTCCGTTTGCTTGGACTCCTGCTGGTCTCTCTCCTGTGTCTGGAGTGCTCGGTATCCTTACAGCTTCCTCCAGACTGCCGGGAGTCCACCGAAGCTGAGCGCCTGTCTTCCTTTCTGAAAAAAAAGTTACTGATTTTATTCAATAATAAGTGTTTCACAGTACTGGTTTTGTAATAAAATGACCTACCAACAGTGTAAGACAGAAGAGCTATCTTTTATTAAGCCTCTTTGTCTCCCTAAGAAATAGAGTACCTCCCAAAAGAGGCCCAAGGTCCACACTCTTACATGTGCACCTCTCAGCACCCTGTTTAATCCAGTTATTTCTTACAAACACCACCCCTCAGTTTTATCACCTCTGCTCATAAAACAGGAGACAGCAGAAGGGGTTCACTCTGTTTTTCGTTAAATCCCCAACTCTTCAACCACCTGCCTTAAGCTGCTCCCTACAGCTTGAGAACTCCCCCAAGCGCCCTGGGGCCTTTTCATTCACCTTCATTTGAGTGCCAGAAACACCTTCAGTGTCACCTTTTAATTTGTTGCAACAGCATTTTCACCTCAGATATCTCCTGAAGAAACACAAGTAGACTGTCACTGGGTCATGATTCCATCGTTACTTCAGCAACAGATGTTTGGAAGAGCATGCGGTGTTGCTTGACACGGGAAGAAACGCATCCATAAAACACATTCCCACTTATCACTGTGATCACTGCTGACAACTGCGAGGGGTCCCCTAAGTTGTGAAAACCTTTTCTCTGAGGTATTTTATATCTGCTGTAGCATTTCCTGTCATGTGGTAGAGAAGGAGAAGAATTTGTGTACTTGTATTTTCCAGTGTCCTCCTGTCCTCAGCTATGACACATGTATGCATTTGGACACAGAGGGCACGCTTCAATCCCCAGCTCCACCAGAAACTACCTGTTCAGCTGGATCACGCACAACTTACCTCCCTGCCCCTGAAAGAAAGCTAGTACTTCCTTTGTCCCCATCCTTCGTGCAGACAGAGCTTCTCAAGCAAGAGCTTAACAAGCTTCATATACAACAAACCATGAATGTGTCTCAGCCAAGGCTGGTGTACGTCGCATTACAGAGAGGCCATCAGATAACATTGCAGGCTGTCAGGCTGCCGACATCCCTGAGGAATCTGCCAACCGTGACATACCTTCCTGAGGATTTTGACTTCCCTCCTTCACATATCTCCGAATTATCCAACCTATTCTCCTCCTGCCATTGATTGCTGAGTTCTTCCATATGCACGCCAATCACATCCCGGATCACCTGGAGATTAGGATATGTTAAAAACATGAAATAGGTATTGCAGCATAAATTTAAATAGCACCATTTTACATCAGGCAGTCCACTGCATCTTGCTGGTATTTTCACATTCCAAATCTAATAGTCAGAAATGCTCCTGTTATTTGTAACTTGCTGCAACAAACCAAAAGCCAGAAGAAGCTTCCTTTATCGTTTGCAACTCTAATAAGGCATGGTACAAGAAACAGAGAGATGTTTTCTGTCTGAAAGGGTGTATCATTGTTTATGCTGACATACAATAAGCACTTCTGTGCAAAAAACTCTTTATTTTCAGATCTCACCTCAGTGTAAGACTTCTTTGTTATATGAACATTCTTTGCCCTGTATGACTGCCGCCGCCTTTTGTAGTCTCGCATTTCAGCCAGAATTTCAAGATGGGACTTCGGCCCTTTCTGACTATCATCTAGCAAAAAATTGGAAGTAAAACAAATGGTCGTTAGCAGGACATTAGGACCTGCAGGCATGCTAGTCTGGTGCTTTAGTAATGAAAGTCTGAAACATAAAATAACGTGTTCTTTCTGAAGTTTCTCCAGTATTTAGTAACCACTATGAATTTAGCACAATTTTCCTCTCCAACCTTCTTGCTAGCTGTTTACACCAGACTAAAGAGCCACCAACCATGTGTTGTGATGTGATCTCGGTCTCCTAACACGGACACACATCAATATATGGGCTTGCGATTTGGTCAGATGCCTACAAAATACGGCCGTGTTTGCAAAGGCAGTGTTACAGTAAGACACAAAGACTGATAAAGCCAGATGCTGTACAACATCTGACTGGGTAGGTGACAAACACTACCTCCTATCTCCTAGGCGTAGCAGGGCCCACAGGGTAACCCAGATGCTTACGTTGCACTTGGTATGGTTACAAACTGGCATGACTCAACAGGGGTGAGAGGCCTTGGTCCAACACACCCATTTGTACGTTGCTCAAGAGCTCCATCCGACAACTGCCAATCTTTCTTGTTCGGCTTTTGCTCTTAAGTGATCTTTAATCTCATCATCTCTTACAGCAAATACCGTTCCAAGCTGCGCAGTAAGCTGGCAACATTAAGCAACCTGAAGTCAGTTGCAACAAAGACAAAAGATCCATCCGCTAAGATACACGCAGTAGGTGTGCCAAGAGCAGAGCACTCAAGGGTTTCTCCGAAGGAAAACAACATAGAGGGTACCAAACTAGTGGGTTTGGATGCCAGGTCTTCGTTGTGGCTTTTAAGAACAACATGCTTTTCACAATAAAAATAGCCCAAGCAATTCTGTTTGGCTTTCAACAAAACTCATTTAACTACACAAAGTGGGAGTTTTGAGCCATAAATTCAACAAGGATCATTCTTCAAACCTTGGGTGATTTTCGCTGCTAAATCCACAAAGAGATCGCTGTCGTTTTCCGTTATTTGGGATCTAGACCTCTGTTTCTTTGTTTCCTCAACAACATAATCATAAAGAGCAAGGCGATCAGCTTGAGTCAGGTCACAGGTGAAACGCTTGTGATTTTGAGGAACTTCCACAGGCAGTAATGAGTAAGATCCTGGAGGTTGAACAGACAGCTGTTATTAGTAAAGTAGCATAATTATACAGGAAAACGCTGAGAAGCTCAACAAACAGTGCAGTAAATACCTATGCTGTTTTCATCCTTCCCCTGTGTATCTGTAAGAAGTTTCATCCTTCTTAATTTGAAAGGATAAAAATTGCTCAAAGGAAAAAAAAGGCCTGAATCCCCCCCAGGCCCACACAGGCTACATAGCAGCTTTGTCTTACTGTCTCACTCCTAACACTTTCTGTTAAGTACTAGCTTCAAAATACCTGTTGTTTTGCCAATAAGAAGGAAAGCTGCTAGGAGACAGATGACTGGGCACTGTGCACATCAGTCTCACTCACACTGTCACTTTCTCTACAGAGCTTTTATAATGGACTGCCACAGGCATGCGTAGCTAAAAGGGCTACAAATGCACTTTCAAAATGCCCCAGGTAGTTCAGGTAACTGAAGTTAGAAAGCAAACACACTGCCCGCATGCTCTTCTTTCCCTGAATGACCAGCCCAGTACTCTCTCTTCCCACTCCCCAGTTAAAACACAGATCCTCCAAACAAACAATAAATCTATTCCCAGCCCATTGCAACAGCAGCAAAGTGACTTCCCTGAAGATACAGGATATAGTATTCTAGGGTATCACCTGCAGAAAAAATTTCACTTGAGAACATTAAAACTCCCAGCAGCTATTGACCTGACCTCCATAATCCTGCTCCCTACAACACAACCTCCTCCCTGCAAGGCACAGTCCCATGGACATACATCTCCAGGCAGACAGAAGAGCCAACACACAAGATCGGGTGTAGGCAGGAGGAGCCTACACAAACACAACAGCAAAGCTACTGCTTCTCTAGATTATTTGGCACTTAACGGAAGCTGGGCAATCTTTAGATCTCTGGAGGTGTTCAGGACCGGGTTGGATGGGGCCTTGGGCAACGTGATCTAGTGGGAGGAATCCCTGCCCATGGCAGGGGGTTAGAACTAGGTGATCTTTAAGATCCCTTCCAACCCAACCCATTCTGTGATTCTAAGATCCACATCCTGCTTTCACCAAAGACACCAAAGGAGAAGAAGAGGAGCCACAGTAACTCTACAACAACAAACCTGAAAGACAAGATTTCCTCATCACTGTACTTGGAGCCGAAACCAGAACTTTTCTGATTCAAACTAACAGATTTAAACACTAGAATGTTATTTTTGAAATGCACTGTTATTCCAGGGTCACAGAAGCCCATAAAATGCCCTAATAGTTACATGCTTGTGGTTTTACAAGAATTTCACAAGTTGTGATTAAGACCAGCTTCCCTGTCCTATTCTCTTGATAACCTTAGAGGTCTTTTCCAACCTTAATGATTCTATGATTATATAGTTGTGCTAATATTCTAAATATGGTTAGAATTTTTAAAAAACAAAGAAAGAAAACTGCTTCCTTTGATACAGTTAGTCAAAAGGAAATCTACAATGAAAGATGCTTTCCATCTGTTTCTGTTGCCAAAGACTTCAAACAATTCCAAGACAGTACATCTTACATCAGGCCAAGACGCCACAATGAAAAGCACCCCAACAGAGTTTTAGTGTTAATCTTCAGAGAAATGCAAGCCTGCAGAGAAAACTGGGTAGCAAACACTGGCATCTAGTGGCTACTGATGTATCTTTGCAATGCACCACTCCATCAAGGGTTTATCTGCTTCTTTCCTACTTGGATGTGCTTGTGTCAAATTAATGAGTTCCCACTTCCTGCCTGTCACATGAAAGCTCCTTCCCAAACAACTGTCTGTCAGGGCTCCATCTGCTGTGCCAGAGAAACAGAGACAACATGAACAACCACGCCTGAGCCAGCGCTGCTGTATTTGCCTGTCAGGGAAGTAGAACAAATGCACTTTCCCTTTTGCACATTCCTGTTTACCAAGCTGAAGGACTACAGATAGTAAAAGCTGTATCTTTCAGGCATTGCAGTAATTTCCAAAGCACATGCTGCAGCTCTACAGCGGTTTCTATAGGTAGCCCTACTGCTCTACTCTGTCTTGGTCTGAACTCTCAAAGAGAAGCATAGCTCAGTCTGGACCTGGTCCCCAGACTGGCCACAAAACCCACTGAAAAATGAAACATAAAGAAACTAACGAGCTGAGTTTGGTCCCAAAGGACAGCATGGTATTTGCAGATGTCGGCATATTTCTTATAGAACTTAGGACAGTCTTGAAACAATCCATCATAATAATATGCATGTTGTTTGGGTTTTGCTCGGAGGAGTAGTGGACAAGCATGTACAGTTCATGTCTTGCAATTAATCCTTAGACAAAACCGTACATGAAGAACTAGGCTGGAGGCAGCATTAGAAGAGCCTGGGCCCTAAAGAGCCAAAGGATAATATCAAAAAATGCAGGCAGAAAGTAAAGTGCAGGTAGAGGGATGGAAAGTGAAGGACTAGTGCTTGAAGAAACTCTTGAATTCTGCAGTATTGATTTTCTAATCCTGAAGAGAACTAGAGGTGTGAGCACAACGGACTCCAATTCTCTTACCTAGTTGCCCCAAGTAGAGAAAGCAGTTTTGTTCCAAAATATACAAGGGAAGGAATATTAAATATCCAATATTCAAATTTATCTTACATATATTTAAATATTTATAAATAAAAAAGTTCCTCCCAGCAGTTCACAAGTGGAACGAAGGAAGCTGCAACAGGGGAGACAAGAGCAGCGCTACACATGAGAGCTGACGACGTTGTCTCGCTATCTGCTTGATACGTACCTTCGCTGTAGCCTGGACCTTCTTTTGCACTTTGAGCTCTAGCTTGCTTAACAATGTGAAACTGTAGATCTTTATCTGCAAACAGAGAAGGCAAAAATATCACAGAACTTTTATATCAAGTACTTGGTAGGGTTAGTCTGTACTCCCCACAACCTCTTGTGAGGCTTACAGAACATCGTGGTCTTGTTTATGAATAAGGGAAGGTCTGAATTAAAAATATCATTTTAATCTATTCCATATTTGAACTGAGGGGAGAAAAAAGAACAAAGAAGGACTTCTGGGTTACAGGGATATGGATAAAGAAATGTATGTATATTGCAACTCTTTTCTGTACTGTTACTATATCCCCAAACTCTAGGGCCAGATTTTTCACCTCATAAGTATGTGTTTTAATACACTTTCTACACTTGATGCAAGGAGAACATATGAAGAACCTGGAAAATAAGAGGAAAGAAAAGATCTTTCTTGGATTTGAAGATTTAAACAGCCGAGTGACCTACTGAGCAGAATCACCCAGCGATACAGCATAACAAGGGTAAAGAAAGACAAAATACAATGGTAAGAAAACAAACCTCCTGCTAGAAACACTGTTTTTTAGGAGGCCTTGGAGAGTTTACGGCTGACAAGGCAGTGGGGTGGCTACGTGAGGACCCAGCCTCTGCCCCATGGGGTGTCCCCTCATCCTCTGAGCCTCGCCCGCGGTGTCCCCTCAGTCCCACTCTCTGCCCCCTCCCCGGTCCCCCCTCAGCCCCGCCCCGGGGCGGGAACGGCCCCACCAGGCAAAGCCCCCGCTGCCTCTCACCCATGGCGACAGTGGGAACCTTCAGGTTTTCGTAGAAAAAGCTGGAATCGTACATCTCAGCCTGCGGGACCAAGGGGCTCAGTCAGGGGCCCGGGCCGCC
>VZZY01010451.1:40294-83642 GCA_013400335.1 Eurystomus gularis | reverse complement strand
CCTGTGGCCCCTGATGTTCCCCGTGTCTCCCATGTCCCAGGTGTCCCCAATGTCCCCTGCATCCCCTACGTCCCAGATGTCCACAGTGTCTTCTGCATCCCACATGTCCCCTGATGTTCCCCGTGTCCTGGATGTCCCCAATGTCCCCCACACCCTCCATGTCCCAGATGGTCCACCTGGTCTAGTGGGAGGTGTCCCTGCCCACGGCACTGGGGTTGGAACTACATGATCTTTAAGATCCCTTCCAACCCAAACCATTCCATGACCTTATGTCCCCCACATCCCACACCACCCCATGTCCCAGGTGTCCCCCGTGTCCCCCGTGTCCCCGTGTCGCCTGGCGCTGACGTGTCCCTGCTCCTTGCAGAAGCTGGAGGGCTCCAGGTGCCGGGGGCAGCTCCTCATCTTCGGGGCCACCAACTGGGACTTGATCGGCCGCAAAGAAGTGCCTAAGCAGCAAGGTGAGGGGCTCGCCAGAGCACGGCACCCGTCTTTTGTAGGAATTTTGATGATTTCATTAATTTTAATTAATTTTTCAGGTTATTTTTGTGTATTTATAGTTAAATACGTTTTAAATTCGTACTTTGGTGGGGGTTTTTTAACAAGTTGCGTGTTATAATTTGGGGTGCGGGGTGCACCGGCTCTCTGGGAAAGGCAAATAAAGGCATTACTTCTTTTTTTAATGCCTTTATACTTCATGAAATCTTCTACTTGCTTTAATGCGATTATGCTTAATTAATTAATTTTATTAATAAATTTTCGGAGGAGTTCCAGTTCCAAGTCATAACCAGGGCCAGAACTTGGGGTGCGCCGGGTCTCCCGCAAAGGCAAATTAAGGCATCGCTTATTTTTTAGGCCTTTATACGTCGTTAATTTTTCTGCTGATTTTTCTGCATGACTATTTAATTATTACTTTTATTAATTAATATTCTCGGCGGGGTTTTTATACAGCTGGATAAACTGAGCCTGAACTTGGGGTCGGAATTTGGGATGCAGGATGCGCTGGATCTCCTGCGAAGCGAAATAAGCACGCTGCTTTTATTTCACACGTTTAATTAATTTTCGTGCTTATTTTTATGCATTTCTATTTAATTACTATTTTCATTAATTAATCTTTTTGGAAGGGATTTTTACCAGTTGCGTAATCTGGGCCCGAACTTGAGATGCGCTGAGTCTCCCGCAAAGCAAAATAAAACACACTGCTCATTTTTTCATGCATTTCTATTACATTAATTTCTCTGCTGATTTTTACGCATTTCCATTTAATTGTTATTTTTATTAATTAATATTCTTGGGTTTTGTTACGACTGCATCATCAGGGCCTGAATTTGGGGTTGGAATTTGGGCTGCGGGATGCGCTGGATCCCCTGCATAGCAAAATAAACACGCTGCTTCTATTTCACACGTTTATATTTAATTAATTTTCCTGCTTATTCTTATGCATTCCTATTTAATTATTATTTTTATTAATTAATATTTTGAAGGGTTTTTTTTTTAAAGAGTTGCATGTTGTAACCGGGGTCAGAATTTGGGCTGTGGGGTGCGCTGGATCTCCTGCAAAGTCGCGCCGCTTATTTTTCACGTTTTTACATTTAATTAATTTCCCTCGTTATTTTTACGCGTTTCCTTTTAATGATTATTTTTATTAATTAGCATTTTGGAGGGCTTTTTTTCTTACATGTTGTAACCAGGGCCAGAACTTGAGCTTCGGGATGCGCTGGGTCTCCTACAAATTCGCGTCACTTCTTTTTTATGCGTTTATATTGAATTGTTTTTTTTAATGCGTGTTGTTATGCGTATCTGTTTAATTACTATTTATATTAATTAATATTCTTGGAGCCATTTGGGTTTTTTTTTTAAATTTATGCCCAGTTTATTTATTTATACCCAGTTGTGTCGTCTGGGCTTGCGCTTGAGCTGCCGCAAAGCAGAAGCGTTTTGCCGTTGAGCTTTTCAATTCCGCTTTTTCTGCGTTTGGGTCCAACTAAATTTTTTTTTTTTTAACGAATTAATTATTTTTATTAATTTTTGCGTTGTTGTTGTCGTTGCCAATCCAGCTGCATATCGGAATCTGGGCCAGAACTTGTGGGGGCCGCACAGGTACGGCTGTCTCTCAGGGATCCAGGTGCGGAGCGTGGTGTCGGGTCCCTGCGCTGCTCACAGCCTCCTCATCACCACCGAGGGCAAGCTCTGGAGCTGGGGTGAGCCACGGGCACCTGGGAGTGGGGGGCAACACCCCAGCTCCCCTCCCCAGCTTCCAAATCCCAGTTTTGCTCCAAAAAATGGCGATTTTTGGCCAGGGCGTAATGAAAAAGGGCAGTTGGGCCACGGGGACACGAAGCGGGTGGAAGCCCCGAAGCTCATCGAGGTGCTGGGGGGTGAAGCCATCGTGCTGGCGGCCTGTGGGAGGAACCACACCCTGGCACTCACAGGTACTTGGCGGGGGGGGGGACTCGTCTTTTGGGGGGAAATTGTCTGAAATCGGCCCGGTTTGCCCCAAAACTGCCGCTTTTTGTCTTGTAGAGAGCGGCTCGGTGTTCGCCTTTGGGGAGAATAAAATGGGGCAGCTGGGGCTGGGCAACCAGACGGACGCCGTGCCCAGCCCGACGCAGGTATCGCCGCTGCTTCCCCTCATGGGTTTTTGGGTGGAAAAACAGCAGATTTGGGGGTTTCCTCATTAAAATAAGCCCTCGCACAGCCCAAACCCCTTTAGGATGCAAGAACGTTGCTCTTAGGGATGCTGCTTCATTTGCAGCTTTGAGTGAGGATTTGGGGGGGGGTTCCCCTTGGGAAATTCAGCTTTTTGAGGTTTTTTCCCTCATTTTCCCCCCCTTTTTCTCCCGCAGATCATGTACAACGGGCAGCCCATCACCAAGCTGGCCTGTGGGGCCGAATTCAGCATGATCATGGATTGCAAAGGCAACCTCTACTCCTTCGGGTGCCCCGAGTATGGGCAGCTGGGTACGGTGCTGTTTTGGGGTGATTCGCTACTTTTTGGGGGGTTATTATTGGGGTTTGGGGGGAGGGAGGCAGGGAGTGCCCTGCCTCACTTGCCTCATCTGGGCAACCAGCCTGTGACCTCCAGCAAACAGAGTGGGGTGGGAGGTGCAAATAAAAAGGGGTTTGTGAGAGGAGAGGGGAGAGGGGTCGGAATTTCTGCAGCAGGTGTGGAAATGTCGGGGTGCAGCGGGGGACACCCCGTCTTTGTCTCGGTGTTTCTCTGCAGGGCACAACTCGGACGGGAAGTTCATCGCCCGGGCGCAGCGGATCGAGTACGACTGCGAGCTGGTGCCGCGCCGTGTCGCCATCTTCATCGAGAAGACCAAAGATGGGCAGATCCTGCCCGTCCCCAACGTGGTGGTGCGGGACGTGGCCTGCGGGGCCAACCACACGGTACGGCCACGGCGACGGTGTTCAGTTGTTTGTGACCAGTGTTTATAAATGTCTGAAGGGCGTGTCAGGAAGATGGAGCAATTGGTCTCTTGACAGTGGTGCCCAGTGACAGGACAAGGGGCAACGGGCACAATCTGGAACCCAGGAGGTTCCATCCGAGCAGGAGGAGAAACTTGTTTGGTGTGAGGGTGTCAGAGCCTGGCCCAGGCTGCCCAGAGAGGTTGTGGAGTCTCCTTCTCTGGAGAGATTCCAAACCTGCCTGGACACGATCCTGGGCCCCTGCTCTGGGTGAGCTGCTGGAGCAGGGGGTTGGATGAGATGATCTCCAGAGGTCCCTTCCAACCCCTGCTCTGCTGGGTTTCTGTGATTCTGTGTCACGGCAGCGTGGGTTTCGCCATGAATATCTGCAGCGTGTGTTAAACCCCCAATACCTGCAGCGTGTGTTAACTGCTAACGATTCGCAGCGAGCGTTTATGGGCAGATACCTGCAGGAGCATTTAAGGGTCGAGATTGGCGGCCTGCGGATAAGGACAGAGATTCGCTGGGTGCATTTAAAGATAAATATTCGCAGGGTGTGTTTAAAGATAAATATTGGCCGGGTGCGTTTCGGGCCAGAGCTGCAGCCCCGTGTTTGGATAAATACAGCGTCCGTGGCAGGGTGAAGTTCCGCAGCTCATATTTAAGGATTGAGGTTTGCAGGGTGCACGTAGGGACAGAGATCTGCAGGATGTGTTTAAGGATCAAGATTTGCAGTGTGTTTTAAGGATCGCAGAAACGTGGGGGTTGGCAGGGACCTCTGGAGATCACCTTGTCCAACCCCCCTGCTCCAGCAGCTCACCCAGAGCAGGGGGCCCAGGATTGTGTCCAGGCGGGTTTGGAATTTCTCCAGAGAAGGAGACTCCACAACCTCTCTGGGCAGCCTGGGCCAGGCTCCAACACCCTCACAGTAAAGAAGTTTCTTCTCCTGTTCAGGTGGAACCTCCTGGGTTCCAGTTGGTGCCCGTTGCCCCTTGTCCTGTCACTGGGCACCACTGACAAGAGTCTGGCCCCATCTTCTGACCCCACTATTGATCAGCATTGATCAGATCCCCTCTGAGTCTTCTCCAGCTCAACAGGATAAAGTTTGGCAGCCTGAATTTAAGGGTAACTTTCCACAGCTCACGTTTAAGGGTTGAAATCTGCAGCGTGTCCATCAGGATAAATACTCAGAGGGTGCATTTCACGTTTGCAACACGCACCATGGTCGATGCCGTTCCTCGTGTTGCTGCAGCTTGTCCCTGCTCCGAGCTGGGGGGGTCTCAGCTGCTCATGGTTTTTCGGGGGGCATTTCTCCACCCTCAGCTCGTCCTGGACTCGCAGAAGCGCGTTTTCTCCTGGGGCTTTGGCGGTTATGGGCGGCTGGGCCACGCTGAGCAGAAGGACGAGATGGTGCCTCGGTTGGTGAAGCTCTTCGACTTCCCGGGGCGCGGGGCAGCGCAGATCTACGCTGGCTACACGTGCTCCTTCGCCGTCAGTGAAACAGGTCGGGATTTTCGGCGGTTTTAAAGCAAATCCATCGTTATCTGGGGGGTCTTGTGGGGTTGCTGTAGCTTTGACGCGTGACGTTGGGCTTTGCAGGTGGCTTGTTCTTCTGGGGTGCCACCAACACCTCCCGCGAGTCCACCATGTACCCCAAAGCCGTGCAGGACCTCTGCGGCTGGAAGATCCGCAGCCTGGCCTGTGGGCAAGTCTAAGCCTTCCCCTAAAAATCCCCCACATCAATTCCCTGGTTTTTTGGGGTGTAACCACCCCCAGGGTGGTTTTTGGGGTGGGGGCACAGGGTCACCCTCCCTTGCGCCCCACCACAGGAAGAGCAGCATCATCGTGGCAGCAGATGAGAGCACCATCAGCTGGGGTCCCTCGCCCACCTTCGGGGAACTGGTAAGAGGGATTTACTGGGGATCCCCCAACCCCTTGACACCCCGAAACCTTGCCCCCAGCCACTAGTGGGAGGGGCTGGCTGCTTCCCACCGCCCCCCACACCCCACTGATCTTCCCCCCTCTCCATGGGACACGTTTGCCAGGGCTACGGGGACCACAAGCCCAAATCCTCAACAGCCGCCCAAGAGGTGAAGACCCTGGATGGGATCTACACAGAGCAGGTGAGTGGGGCCCCCCCCACCCCAGCTTTACATGAAACAGGGGGGCTGAGGCCAGGCAAAACTCATCACACCCATGGGTGGCCGGAGGGAGGGTGTGTGGACACCCCTGCCTTTAAATAAGGCGGCTGAGGCCATATGCAACTCGCCACACTCGTGGGGTGCTCCAGCATGGTCCTGGATAAAATTAGGGGGGGCTAAAAGCAGCAGGGAAGGTGGCACGTGGCCCCCGTGCCTCAGTTTCCCTGTCCCCCCCCCTCCAAGGTGGCCATGGGCTACGCGCACTCGCTGGTGATCGCCCGCGACGAGACCGACGCCGAGAAAGAGAAGCTCCGCAAGCTGCCCGAGTACAACCCCCGCACCATCTGAGGGGCCCCCCCCTGCCCCGCCGGGACCCCCCCAAACCCTGCTTTTCCACGCCAGCCACCGTTTTAACTCCCTGTCCTCCCATTCCCAAAGCTTTTGGGGGGGTAATATTTCCTCCCCCCCAACCTCCCCCCATGGCTTTTTGAGTTCCCGACCGTAGCAGGATCTTTTGGCACATCCAGGCTGATTTTTTTTTTTTGGGGGGGGGGGTTGGAGGGGGGGGTGTGGTTTTTTTTTAATTATTTTATTTTTATTTGTATTTTTCTGCTTCACTTTTTAGTCTTTCTCCTTTTCCCAACCACAAATATTCTGGGGTAAAATCGAGGACTCGAAGAGCAGCTGCCACAACACCTCTTTTTCCCCTCAACATTCCCATTTCCCTGCATTTTTTTCCCCAAATACCCCTTACTTCGGGTGCTATAATTTGGGGGATCCCCTCTCCCCCACCCCCCCCAGCTCCTCCAGCATCCCTTTTCCCAGAGGGATTTAGGATACAGGTGTCCCACCCCCTCCATCCCCAGCAGCATTTCGGGGCTCCCCTCCCCGCTAGCGCAGCCCTCGCCCACCCCGGGGAGATCTCAGGTATGATGAGGGGAGCCCCGAAGCATCACGTCAGCTTCGGCTGGAGGGTGGCATCCTTAATTTTTTAATTACTATTAATTACTTCCACCCGGGCACAGCCCGAAGCCCCTCCTAGGCCGCCGTGCACTGTGCTGGAGAATCGAGGTGCCTTGTCAAGCCGAGCCCGGCTCTGCCTCCACGCCATCGATTTCATTTTTAATTGGGAATTTTTAGGGGGGGTGGAGGTTGGGGGCTTTTTTTTTTTTTTTTTTTTAGGTTTTTGAATGACTGAGGATTTTTTGGGAAGCCCCCGACGGGGTCGCGCTGGGTGCTCGGGAGCGGCCGTCGCGCCCGTTTGGGGATTTTGCTGTTAAGAAACAAACAAACAAAAAAGAGGTTTTTAAATTATTACTTCTTTGGAGGGGGTTGTGGGGTTGGTTTTAATTTGGTTTGAGGTTGGAGGGGGTTTGGAGGGGTGAACTATCCAGGACAGGGAGAGCAGCTGGGCGGAAAAGTCAAATATTCCGCTTTTTTAGCAATATTCATCATTTTGGGGGTTGTGGCACGAGCGGATGTCGCAGCCCCAGTAGACCGGGGTGGAGAAAGCACCAAAAAACCCCTTTTATCCTCCCCAAAAAAGCATCATTTTGGTCCATCTTACCCACGGGCAAAACAGTTGTAGCCTGATCAAACTTCTCCCACTTCAGCCGGGAAAAATTCCCGAAAGTGGGAGGATCTGGGAACAACTTGAGCAGAGAGGGGCCGGGGCTCGTGTCGCTGCCGCCGCCGTCGTCACGGGGTTTTTTTATATTTCTTGGAGTAAATGTTTAAATAAAGGACGTCGTTGTGTACACCCCCCGCGCCGCTCTTCTGGGCCAGCCCCAGGGCTTGGCCTTCGATCTCATTTTCGTTTTTTTAAATTGAAACTTTAACTTTGTTAATTAGAATTCTAAATTTTAACTCGAGTCTTTAATTTGTTTGTCATTTGAAAATTTGTTTTAAATTTTAGGGTTTTGTTTGTGATTGAAATTTTAAATTTTAGTTTAATTTTTAATCTAAAATGTTGGTTTTCTTTTAAATCTTCATTTCATCTTTTAGTGGTAATTTTTAATTTTGATTTTTAATGTTTAGTTTTGGTTTTAGTGTTTAGCTTTAGTTTTTTATTCTCGTTTAATTTTTTGTTTTAATTTAGTTGTAATTTTTATTTTAATTTTGCTTTTATTTTTAATTTCAATTTTTATTGAAATGATTTTTCATGTAAATCAGTGAAGACCTGGGAGCCTCAAACCCCTCTCACCCCATTTCCCCACCCCCCATTTACCCTTTGGAATCATACTGGTGCTGCTGGGAGGGCCATGCCCACTGGCCACGCCACCTCCACGGGTCACCCCAAGAGTGGGAAAACCACCTTCCATGTAAAACCCCTTTGAACACTGCGCCCGGCATGAGGGAGGCTGGAGAAAGCTGCAGCCCTTTATTGGAAGCCACCACCTCTGAAGGCACTTGGAGGGATGAGGAGAGGGATCTGGGGAGAAGAACGGTGGTGCTGAAGCCACCTCAGGGCACCATGTGCCACCATTTGAAGGAGAAGGGCTTGCGGCGGACGTTGGTGCCGCAGTGGACCTCCCCAGAGCGAACGTGGTAGGAGTAGAAGTCGTCGATGAAGGTGCAGGTGAGGCCCAAGGGCTCCAGCAGCGCCCGCACCCGCTCCTCCAGGCAGCACTGGCCACCCACCGGTGGTCCAAAGGGTTTGGGGATGCCCAAGTGTCTGCCCAGCACCAGCATGTTCACCTGCAGCACGGGGAGGGGGGTGAGAAGACAAATCCCACCCCAAATTCATGCCCTGGGGGCCGGGGCAGGGGGAGGATGGTGGGTGGTACCATGTCGGGGAAGAAGGCTTCGGCACCATTGGCCACGTTGCCGTGGAAGAGCTGGGGGATGTCGATGATGTCCTTCTCGGCCAGCCCCAGAGCCCGCTTCAGGATGTTCCTGTTCCAGTTGATGCAGCTCTGGTGGGAGGGAGGGGAGAGGCGTCAGCGGTGGGGCAGGGAGGGATGGGCAGATGGTGAGACAAAGAGATGGACAGAGGGATGGGCAGAGGGATGGAGTGGGGACAAAGTGATGGAGAGAGGGATGGGTGGGTGGATGGACAAAGGGAGAGAGGGAGGGATGAGTGGAGGGGTGGGTGACTGGAAGGATGGACAGAAGGATGGCTGGACAAAGGGATGGCCAAGGGGTGGGTGGAGGGATGAGTGGATGGACAAAGGAACAAAGGGGTGGGTGGATGGACACAGGGACGGACAGATAGGTCAAGGGCTGGACAGAGGGATGGAGGGACAGAAGGATGCAGGGAGGGCTGGAAAGAAGCCCCCTGCTCCCCCACGTCCTCACCTGGGCGTAACTGTTGAATTTCCGGAGGCCTTTGTTAGCCAGAATGTCATTGATCGTCGGCTTGGACTCCTTCTCCAGCCCTGCAGCACGGATAACCCAGCAGGAATTCTTCCCTCAGCACATTTGGGATAAGACTCCTGGGTCTGAGCCAGGAGCCCCCCCCATTTCAGGGCCCACCATCAGCGAACTCCACCCCAACCCAGGAAATTCAATATCCAATCTGTGCGGCTTCTTAATTAATTCCCACTTAATCCTGTCCCCCCCCACCTTCGAACATCACCGCCTCGCCGAACCCCTCCTCTTGCTTCTCCTTGAAGAGCTGGTAGCAGGTGCTGGGGCTGGCCAGGAGCAGCCGAAAACCCTGGGGAGGCAGAAAGGGAGGATTTTTGGGGGCGTATGAAGGTTGTTCCCACTTTTCCCTCCCCATCGGGACTCGCTACCTTCCGGTCGGGCGCAGGGACAAAGCTGAGAAACTCGTCGACGTGGCCGACGAGGAGCCAGTCTGAGAAGAGCTCCACCGGCGCCTGCACTCGTTGGGCCATCAGAAAATCCTTGACGGCTTTCACCATCCGCCGGCCGCCGAATCTGGGGGGGCACAAGGAGGGAGCTGCCAATTTGGGGTGCCCAAGGCGATGCTCTGCTTGCGAACAACCTCAAATGGTGCATAAAAACCCTCTTTGGGTTGGTTTTTTTTTTTTTTCAGTGCTCTGAGCCCTTCATCTTGCATCTTACCTGGGGAAGCTGGTGCCGATCAGGATGCGGCCCAAGGGGTACTCCTTGCCCTGCACTGTCACGGGGGGGCTCACCTCCAAATTCCCAAAGGAATCGAGGCTGGACGTGCTCTCTGCTGCTTGCCGAGTCACGTAACCAAAATCAGGGCCCTGGATGGAGAAAAAAAAAGGCAACAACGGTTAAAAACCAAAAGCCATAAGCACCTGAAGTGGAGCGCTCCCAAATCACTCTCCATGCTGGCTCTTCCCTTCCCAAAAATGCAAGGAAAAAATTAGATTAATTCTCTTTTTTTATGGATTTGCAAAGCTTTACGCCTTGCTGGAGGAGAAGGGAGGAAGGGGTTGCATACCAGGATGCGCTTGATGGGGAAGTTTGCCAGCCCGCGGTTGCGGGGCGAGTCGAAGACGACGGGGAAGGTCTTGTGGGGGGCTTGCACGTAGCCGAATTCAATCTCATCCTGGAGAAGGGATGGAGAAGGTGAGGGAAGCCCCCCAGGAGCTGCTGCAGCAAGGCTGGGGCTGGGCATCATCCTGCACCCACCTGGATCCAGCGGTCGTAGCGGTTCTCCAGCAGCGGGCAGATGGTGAGCGGGCACTTGACTTTCTCCGCCAGGGCACTCACGGCCGCCACAAAATCCTTGTTGTCTTCCATGCTGGGAAGAAAAATGGGATGTGGGAGCTGATCCAGCACCGGGCAGGATGCGTCGGCCCACCCAGCACCCACCTGCAGACGAAGACCTCCAGCGGTGCTGCTGTGTTGGGGGTCATGATCCACGGAGCCATGCGGAAAACCACCGTGTCAGTGAAAATCGGCGTCTCCATCAAACCCTGGGATGGCAGAGGGACAGCGTCTGGGCTCTGTTGCCCCCATTAGAGCTCACCGCGATCCCCAGCATGGCTGGTACCTTCTCAGGGCTCTCCAGCAGCGTGACGTGGAAAGCCACCACCCCCGAAAAGTCGACGTCGGGGAAGGCGAGCCCCTCCACGTAGAAGATGCTCTCGTCCTGATGCCGGCTGGGTTTGACGGTGTAGGTGAGCTTCGAGCCCCCCAGCACGTGCCTGTACTCCTCCAGCGCGATGCTGTCTGCGGGTGCAAGCACCGTGCAACCCCCTTAAACACGCGACCCCTTTTTCTGCAGTGTTTCTGCTTTTTTTTTTTCACTAAAACCTTGCAAAAAAGGTGATTTTGATCCCACGGAGTATGCACAGGGGAGCAAAACCACCCGGTACGTGAGATAAACCCTCCACTGTGGGATGCGGCTTGGATGCTGCATAAGTGGTAGCTGCTCTACTACAAGGATTTTGCTTGAATTCCAATAATTTGGGGTGTTTGTCATCGTGCCCCCCCCCCAGACCCCGGGGCTAGACACTCACTGCCGCTGTAGAAAACACCGACTTTATCAGCATCGCTGTAGTCCACGTGGAGGATGAGGCGGTGGCCGGTGAAGATGGTGCGTGGACCTCGGGTCCGCAGCACCATCTGTGACATGTCCTTCAGGTCTGGCGGGGGGAAAGGGGTGTAAGAAAGGAAAATTTGGGGAGAAAAAACAGGAAACTGGGGGTTTCTCGTATGGGATGTGGCTGTACCAGCGTAGGAGCGGATGGTGGTGTCGCAGTTATCTGGCATCTTGGCTTTGGGATCGTCGCGGTCGCAGTTTACCAGCAGGATGGCCCCATGTCCATCGGGACCCCATGTCCACGTTGTCTGGGGCAGGGGGAATGAAGCAGGGCTGGGGGTGTCAGCCATCACCCATCACACCCCCTCCTCACCCCATGGTGGTCCCGGGGGGGCCCAAAACCCCCATTTATACCTTATCCAACAGGGTCCTGCTCACCGCGCCGCTGCGGTTGGTGTCAGCATCCAGCGAGACCTCTGTGGGGAGAGGGATGCTGGGAGGGGGTGTCCCCATCAGTGCCACGGTTCGGGGGTCCCCATGCCCCCCACTTACCCACGCAGGTGAGGTACAACATGGCTCTGCCCATGGGCACCGCGCAGGCCTCCCCAAAATATGAAACTCTGACCTGCAACAAGGAGCAGGTGCTCACCACCGTGCAAAGAAGGGCTGGATCCCGCCGGCACCCACCAGCACCCACCTTTTCATCACCCACGTCCTTGCTGAGAGCATCCATGGTCAGCAGCACCTCGGTGCCGAGGGTCAGGGGCCAGCGGCTCATGCTGGAGGGCAACTTGACGCTCTGCGTCTCGTGCACCACGTAGAGCTTCACGCCCGACGTCCCCTCCACGTGAAAGGCGACGGCATCTTTGGGTGCAGATCTGGAGGAGAGGAGGAAAACCCAGTGAGAGCTTTGCTGCGATAATATAGCACGTGGAGGTCTGTAGGAGATGCAGGTCCTGCCACACGCAAGGAATCCTGCGACGTGCAAGGAATCCTGCAATGTGCAACCGCAACGAGGCGTCCAAACCGCAGCAAATCCTGCAAAATGCAACTGCTACAGGTCTTGTAAAATGCGACTGCAATAAATCCTGCCACATCCAACAAATCCGGTGATTTCCAGTCGCACCAAGTCCTCCGATAGGCAACAAATCCTGCAAAACGTGATTACAAGTCCTGCAAAAGGCAGTTGCAACAAATCCTGCAAAAGGCGATTAGGACAAACCCTGCCAGAGGCAGCAAATCCTGCGAAAGGCAACGGCGACAAATCATGCCGTAGAAATTGCGCCAGACACTGCAACACGCACCGAATCCTGCAATATTCGGTTGCCCAAAACAACCCAAAACGCAACAAGTCCTGCAATAAGAAATGGCAGCGGATCCTGCAGCGTTCACGGCGATACGCCCTGTGCCACGCATTGAATTTGGCGATATTTAATTGCAACAAAGGCTGCAAAACGCAACGAGTCCTGCCAAATGCAAACACAACAAATCCGCAATATTCCGCCACAGCAAAGCCCTGGAGCGGGTGAAGTTTGGGGGGTTTTTGCATCCCACCCCGCAGCCCTGACAGGTCGCATCGCCTTAAGAGTGAAGGGAAGCGAAGCTGCGATGGTCGGGCAGGCTGCAGCTCGCAGCGCTCCTCCCTGGCGCAAGAGGCCACGGGCGGTGGGCCAAGGAGAAAAAATCCGGAGCCCCAAGGAAGGAAGAATGGATCCATCCCCAGGGAGGAGGGGAAAAACCCACCCTGGGAACAGTGGGAGAGGATGGGATGCTGCCGGCAGCGATGGTGCAAGTAGGTTTGGATGCTTTAAGGAAAGGAAAAACCCGAGCTGCTGCTTGAGCTGGGCTTTAAGGAAGCAAAAGGCACAAAATCTGCTACTGGAAAACACTTGAACTTGGGCTGGGCCAAGGAGGCACCTAAAACACCCGGTACCAGGAGGTGACGCCCTGGCCAGCAGCGTCACGATGGTTTCACTCTCCCTGAAATGGGGATGTTTTGCAGGAGGACACAGCAGCCCCCAGCCGGGATGTGAACCTCAGCCTGGGGCATCGCTCATCGCTCCCATGACGGGCTTTTTGCACTCCAAAACCTGCAAAATCTCCCTTGGAGGGGTCACTGCTTGGCTGCTACTTTGCAATTTGAAGCATCCCCTTCCTCCTGGTGCTCGGCATCTCCTGGAGAAACCACCCTGAGCAGCAGCATCACCCCTACTCACCTCTGATCTATATTTATCAGCTTGATTAATGGGATAAAAGCAAAAAAAAAAAAAGCAAGCAGATTTTCTTTTTTCCCCGCCAGCGTCGCTTACCCGCAGACATCCAGGGAGAGCTCGGTGCCCAGCACGCAGACGGTGCTGGTGGGACGGTGGGTGGAGAGCTGGACGCGGCGCTGCTGGGCCATGGCGACAGGCCCCTGGGGCACCCTTGGGTGCTGTGATGGGTGGCACGAGGGGATTTATAAAGCCTGGCTGCTGCTGGGAGGGGATTAACCAAAGCCCGGCTTAATCCCACCTCCGGGCTGGGTGTGCGCGGTGTCCAGCCGTGCTTCCTGGCAATGGAGCATGAATCAGTGGGGGGGGGAAACGCACCCCAAGACACCCACAAGGGTTTGGTTTTTCTTTTTAAGAAGCTCGGATGTGGTTTTTGTTTGGTTTCGGTTTTTTCCCCCTACTCGTAGCACAAAGAGATGCTGACGTGACCGGCCACCCTTAAACCCACGCTGTAAAATATTCAGCGTGACACCAGAGCCGAGCTGGGGATGTGCCAGTGCGGGGCTCCACGGGGTTTTATTTCTTCTTCTAAAGGGTTTTATTTGCCTAGGTGGAAAAATGGGCTTGAACTGTTATTTAAGAGGGGGGGGTGAAGGTGAAAGCCGGGCACCTGCCCCATCCCCTGGGTTCTGCGTGGCCTGAGGGGCCAGTTTGTCACCTGCGGTGGGGACAGCAGGACCCACTGCCACTTTAATCGTCTTTGTTCTAATTAAATCCTCGTCTCGGCGTGGGAGAGCCCTTTGTCCGTGCAGCTGTCCCCCCACCAACTCCCTGCGGGGTCATGCGCCGCTGGAATTTAATATCGCTCCTTGGGGCCGGGGAAACTCAGCAGGGCCATAACCGGAGGGAAAATGGGGTTAGAAGCCATCTTTTGGGGCAAAAAGAGGGATGCCAACCGGGAGGCATGGCTCTTTTTGGGAGCGTCCCTCCTAGATTCTCCAGCGCCGCTGGCAAAGGTGACATCGCAGTAGTTTGCACTGGAGGCGTAGCTACACTTTGACACCTCAAAAAGTATCGCTAGAAAAGCAAATTGCCCCCCCCAAAAAAGTGAGTTTAGCCCCATAAGAGCTCCTGGGGTTAAAAAGAGCTAAGCGATGCTTGGGGCAGGGAACCCGTGTCAGTTCCTGGTGGCAGTTCCTGCTGGGAAAGGGCAGCGCAGGCAGGAGAGCCGGGCAGGAGAGCCGGGCAGGAGAGCCGGGCAGGGACGCTGGCTCAGCACGGGGAAATGCCGTGTGTTCCGGCTGCCGGGAAAAGAGGGAGAGAAAGGGCCTGTGTCCCCACAGAGAGGTGGGGGTTTGGCCAATGTGTGGGATTTTGGGAAGGGATTAGTAGCTACAAACCTGGGATAAGGGGCTGTAAGACCCGTTGGCAGTGGGATGGGGTCTCAAAGCCCCGAAACAGCCTCCTTGCCAGCTGACTCAAGTGCACCCCACTCTCAAAGACACCTCGTGTTGACCCCATCCCATAAAACCGCTGTTCCCATAGCACCACGTGCTTAAAAATGGCTTTTTCAACCCAACAGCAAAGGAAGAAAGGATGGGAGATGGGGAAGAGCTGCGCCCTCGGTGTCAATGCAGCTTTATTGGGGAAACTCTTTATTTTGAGGCATCGACTGATGCACCCAATGCACCTTCATCCTCCAGTTGCAGGACCCAAGCCCATCTCCGGGTGCTTCAGGGCACCATGTGCCACCATTTGAAGGAGAAGGGCTTGCGGCGGACGTTGGTGCCGCAGTGGACATCGCCAGAGAGGACGTGGTAGGAGAAGAAGTCATCGATGAAGGTGCAGGTGAGGCCCAAGGGCTCCAGCAGCGCCCGCACCCGCTCCTCCAGGCAGCACTGGCCACCCACCGGTGGTCCAAAGGGTTTGGGGATGCCCAAGTGTCTGCCCAGCACCAGCATGTTCACCTGCAGCCGGACCAACAATCAGTGTTTTCCACCCAAGAGGTCTGTTTGCATCAGGTGTGGATGGAGAAAGAGGATTCAGAGGGAAGGAGGGTCTCACCATGTTGGGGAAGAGGGCATCTGCACGGGAACCCCTCAGGATGAAGAGCTGGGGGATGTCGATGATGTCCTGCTCGCTCAGGCCCAGCTCCTGCTTCAGGAGGTCACGGTTCCAGTCAATGCAGCGCTGTGGAGAGAGCACGGACCTAGAATTGTCACCTCTGGCCATCCCAGCCCTCCAAATCCCATGCATGGATCCCTGCATGACCCGCTGCATCCTGCCCAAGGTCCTTACTTCATTGCATCTCATCCCATCCCTCTGAGCAACCTCCTGAACCCATCCCCAAACTAAGCAACCTCTTTCCTTCAGTTCTGACACTGCTGCAGACATCTCCCAGCAGGACGATGAGCTGGGATGACCCAGAAGCCAAGGGTGCCTGGCTCCTTCATGGCTGCTCCTCTTGCCTGTCTGCTTTCACACCACACAGTGCAGCTCATGCTGCAGTTTCTCACTCTTCCCCAGGATCTCTAAAAACCCTCCCTGCACCCAGAAGTCACTCAGCAGCAATGTGCAAGCGAGGAGAGCAAATCCACAGCTGCAAAAGACCCACCTGCACATGCTTGTTGTCATTCTTCAACGACTCGTCCACCAGGATCTCATCAATGCTTCTCCTCTCGGTGCCCTTCAGCCCTGTGTGGGGACAGGAGCAGAGCAGTGAGGGACACCTGTAAGGGATGCCGGTGGTCCTCGTCATGCCGCAGGGATGTCCTCACCCGCTCCCTTACCAACGAGCTGCATGGCTTCACCGTGGCCCTGCCTCTGCTTCTCCTTGAAGAGCTTGTAGCAGGCATTGGGGCTGGCCAAGAGGAGCCGGAATCCCTGCGGGTGAGCCCAGGGGGGTCATGATTTGCTACTGGCAGGATATTTTATCCCACCATCCCACTGAGGGACACCGCAGATCCCAAACCCAGCCCTAAGCATTGCAGGGTGCGTGAGATGCCACCCAGGGACTCGCCAGTTTCCATTAAGCCACCCCAAAAGAAAGAGCATCACCCAGCCCCCTTGGGGAGGAGAACCAACAGCAAAAAGGGCTTTTTTGGGGCATTTTGCTCCATGCAGGAGCAGGGATGGCTCCAGGGACCGGTACCTTCCTATCAATAGCGGGGACAAAGGTGAGGAATTCATCCACGTGGCCCACGCTCAGCCACTCCGAGTAGATCTCCACTGGCGCCTGCACTTTCTGGGCGTAAAGAAAATCCCTGATGGCCTTGGACATCCGCCGGCCGGAGGCCCTGGGGAGCAGAGGGAGGAGGGGGGAAAGCGGGTGGGGATCGCACCCCTCACCAAGATTTACCCCAAGAAGGGGGAGAAAACACATCTGCACATCCCCTTTTTGTGGGAAACAAAGCGAAGAGGCTGGAAATAGTCTGAGCTTATATATATAAAAAATATATTTTAATATATCGAGATAGTATATGTTAATATATCTATGTTATATATTAATATAGCCACATTATATGCTATATATAGCCAGATTATATATTAATATACCCATGTTACATATTAATATATCTGTATTATATATGGACATAGATATATTATGCCTGAATACCTCTAGTATATATGATTGTATCTATATTACATATTAGAATATACCTATAGTATATATTAATATACCTATATTATATATTTCCCTTTATCTAGGCCATATATATCTCTAGGCAACAGTGCTTTGCATCCCCCATTCTGCTTGAGCACCTTTGCGCTTAATTTCCCCTGTCCTGGTGAATCTTAAATCGCTCCTTACGCAGCGCTTTGCGCAGGGGTGAAGTTTTCTTAGACAGACAGCAGCAGGCTGGGAAAACATTAATTAAGCTTCGAGTAATAAGGGATAATTACGGTCCCAGCGAGGCTGGGAAAATGCCATTTACTCGCCGCCGCAACTGAATCAAGCTCCCCCCTGGCTTGATGGGAGCATCCCGTTTGTTATCCCGGATCAAACCCCGCCTGGATCCGTCCCCGTTGTTATTTCTCCGGGAAAATAAGCTCCTTTGTGGAGGGTTTTGCAGGGCACTGTTGTTCCCGCGGGGCTGCCTCGCGCTGAGTGCCCAGAGCAAAACAAGTTCCAGTTATTCAGGATTTTACCCTTTCCTGGATTCTCCTGCTCTTCCTTTAAACAGGGAGTCGGAGGAGGAATAGCCTCGATGTTTATGGTGTTTTAGGATCAGAGCTAAAGCACCAGCGGTTTGGGAAGGAGTAAAAATCAAAGTGGTGGCAGGATTTTGTAAGAGATGAAGGAATAACAATGAGGTTTGCACATTACATTTGGGATTTTATGGGAACCGGCTCCAAATACCCATTTTGATGGGAGCCAGCCCCAAATTTCCACTCCGAAGGGTGCAACTCTTTTTCATGCAAGGGCTTTCAGTGCTTTTCCACATCCTGGAAAGAGGGCTCGAGTCCTCCCACATCTCACCAAGGCAGGGGGCTGCCGATGAGGATCCGGCCCAGGGGATACTCTTTCCCTCGCACTGTCACTGGTGGGCTGACGTCCAGGTTGCCGAAGGAGTCGAGGCTGGTGATGGCTCTCCCGGGGGGCTGCCGGGTCACGTAGCCAAAATCAGGGCCCTGTGGAAGAGGGGAGCGGTAACAAGGACCCCCTCTGGGTGGGGGAATTTGGGGAGAGAGAGAAGGGTTGGCAATGCAACGACGCACCAGGATCTTTTTAAAAGCAAAATCCTTTAAGCCTCTGTTCCTGGGCGAGTCGAAGACGACGGGGAAGGTCTTGTGCGGCGCTTCTACATAGCCAAACTCCAGCTCATCCTGTGTGGAAAGGAGAAGAAGAGGAGGAGGAAGGCTCCTGGAAAGGTGATAGCCATCTTGGCAAGGGTGGAACAGGAAACAGCAAACCTGCCAAAGCCCAGCTGTTGCTCTTAACTCCAAGGGAGGCGGCTGCTTTGCTCTCCTGGGGGGTGACACCCCAGCCAGCACTGTGGCGTTGGGCACGGGTCAGCCCAGGGAGGCAACACGTGGCCAAAACCGACAGGGAAGTAGGGCAGGGGCAGCAGGGCTTGGGCACACCGTAGGGAGCCCATGGCATGGCCAGCTGGCACACACCGTGCCCTCCTGGTGATGGTGACCCTCTTGCAATGTCCTGTAGGGTCCTTTCTGCAGTGGAGACCCTCTTGTAAAGCCCATGGGGTCCCTCTCGCAATGGGATCCCTCTTGCAATGCCCCTATTAGGTCCCTCTTGTGATGCGGACCCTCTTGCAATGTCCTCTTGGGACTCTCTTGCAAAGCTCCACAAGGTTCCTCTCACAATGGGGTCCTTACCTTGCAATGCCTCATGGCATCTCTCTTGCAATGTCCTGTAGGGTCCCTCTTGCAGTGGAGGCCCTCTTGTAAAGCCCCAGGGGATCCCTCTTGCAACGAGGTCCTTCTCACAATGCCTCCCACTAGGTCCCTCTTGTGATGGGGTCTCTCTTGCAATGGGGTACCTCTCACAACGACCCGTTGGGTCCCTAGATAACATCCCTATCTGTGCTGGTTGCCATCACCAGCAGCATCTCTCCATGCTTTAGTTCACAGTTGCCTGGTTCACCTCTTAGCACCTAGGTGCTTCCCCAAGCAACTCAGCTAGTCCCTGCTAGGGTGTCAGCAGCGCAGGTGACACCCTACATGCCCCAGGAACCTGTAATGGACCAGGTGAGCCATGCATTACAAGCCTTGACAGATGACCTGGATCCAGCGATCACTGCGGGTTTCCACCTCCGAGCAGATGGTCAGTTTGCAGTTGGCTTTCTTCAGCAGGTCCCGGATCCCTTCCAGAAAGATTTCATTGGAGTCTGAGCCCCATTGGATGCTGGAGGGAGAAGAAAGAGCAGAGGCTGCAAGGAGGGATGACAAGAAGCTCCTCCCAATCCCAGCAATGCAGCCCATTTCTCATTGCTAAATGTGCTGAGTAAGAGGGTCCTTCAGCCTTTCTCCTTGGGGTTGCAATGAGTGCAGCAATGCCAGCAGGCTCCCTACCCAGATATTGCCTCCAGTATAGCATGCATAGAGCCCAGCTCACCCTATAGCTGCTACATAGCAAAGAAGGGTCAAAAACTCTTCCTTGGAGAGACCCCCAAGGCAGGAAAGGGATGGGTTGACATCCCTCCTACCTGCAGACGAAAACCTCCACAGGCTGCTGGGTGTTGGGGGTCATTATCCAGGGTGCCACGCGGAAAACCACTGTATCCGTGAAAATTGGCGTGCCTGGAGAATTCTGTGAGGGGCAAAACCAGCAGGGTTGAAAACCCCACCCTTGGGAGACTTCGCAGGGGACAGGGCAAACCCCACGTACCTTATGGGGGACCTCCAGCAAGCTGGCACTGAAGGAAACCAACCCGGAGAAGCCCACATCAGGGAAAGCCAACCCTTCAACATAGAAGGTGTTTTCTCCATTGCCGACATGGTCCAGCACGTAGGAGAGCTTGTCCGGCCCCAACACGGGTTTGTAGTGGGTGTGTGAGTCACTCCCTGGAGAAACACCGAAATACCCAACCCAAGACAGGGTGACCAATCTGTCCACCAAGCTGGAAGGAGGCACCAGCAAGGAGGTGGCTGATGCTAGCATGGTTTGCAGAGGAGAGGGCGTGCCTCCTCTTCTCTGGGGAACACACTTGATCTTCCTCGTACAAAGAGGACTCTATACCCTCAGGTCCAACCCTTTCAAGGTGTGTGGCTCGAGTTAAGCACCTAATGATATACTTGGGTTCCTTGACCTGATTTTCGGCAGGGAGCTGCCGGGCATCCAGCCGCCGGGGTGTTCAAAGGCAGGATGCGCTGCCTGACGAGATGGGCTGCTTTGGCGGCTGGGTCACTGCCCGCGCCAAAAAGGTGCCAGGAGCCACGTGGGGGTTATCCACCCCGTGGGAATGCCAAAATTTCAGCAACCCCGCTGAGAAAAGGCTTTTTTAAAATCCTTTTGCCCTTGATTTTTCTCATATAACCAATTTTCTGCAACAGCAGAGGAGCTTTGGGGATAAAGGAATGTTTGCAGCAGCTGGACGTGCCCAGCCCTTAGCCACAGTGAACAAAAAAATTGAGGTTTGCCCTCCTCAGTGTCATGTATGGAAGAAAGGAATGAGGGAAGGAAGAAATACTCACGGATAGCATGGAAAACCCGCACTTTATCTGCATCTGACTCAGGGACATGAAGGACCACCTGGTACTCGGCAAAGACAGAGCTGGGACCTTGAGTCCGCAGCAGCATGACGGACATGTCCTGAAGGTCTATGGTGGGAAAAGATGGAGACAGGGGATGCAGAGAGAGAGGATGGAAGTGTTGCAAGTGGGAAACACCTTGGAGGGATGTTTCGGGTCCCATCACGCTGCAGATGACATCTTACCTGCAGTGGTCCTTATGTCCACCTGACCGCTGTCTGTCCCCCCTGAGCCAGGGCTGTCCCGGTCACAGTTGACCAGCAGCACGGCGCCTTGCCCGTCTGGACCCCATGTCCACTTGGCCTGGAAGAGAAGCACACAAAGGGGATTGGAGCAAGATTTCCCCCCATCCCAGCCTCCTCCTGGACCAGGGAAATCCCCACTGCCACGGCCACGCTTGGAGAACAACCCACAACATGCATTCAGGGCTGGTGGGGAGAGAACAGTGATGCTTTCAAGCCACTAAATTTCCTAATTTCAGCTCCTAGCCAGGCCAGCAAAGATTATTTCAAACAGATCTTAAATTCTAACAAGCCAAAAAATATCTGCCAGGCCTCACCTGGACAACACTCCACCATTTCTAGAAATGCATCTCATCTCGATGTCCAATTTGTGCTGCTGATCAGGCTGGAGCTAATTACCCAGGAGTAAGTGCTTGGGCATATGTAGATTTGTTGCCGGAGGGGTAAATCTCTCGCTGTTTGTAAAACTTGTAGCTGACTCATTTAGTGGCATGTTTCAAATTCCAAGGAGAAGAAGAGAAGAGAAGGAAAAGAAAAAAGAGGAAAAAGAGGAAGTGTTTTGTCCTGTATAGTCCTTGGGGATGGACTGGAGAGGCAGGAGATTTTGGCAGGGAATAAGAAAACAAATTCCCTTCCTCCTCAATTATCAGGTTGAGAATTTGCCATGTTATTTTCTGTAATTCAGACACCAGCGACCCCACCCAAGTCCCTCTCCCTCCTGGAGATGTTCGGGGAAGAGACTGCAAAGGGCTGTGCCCAGCACCGAGCCTCCGCGTGTTGCCTACAGCAAAGCTTCTCGTTACCTTGTCCTTCCCTTTGTTCTTCACTCTGCCATTACGGTTCAAGTCCACGTCCAGGGATATCTCTGAAACATCAAGAGAGAAAAGGATGCAGCCTGGCAGGGGAACAAGCTCTCGGTGGTGCTTTGGGTTTGTCCTCAGTGTGAGCCACCCAACACCAACCCCACCTTCATGCCCCAAAGCTGCTCAAGACCCAATGCCTCCCACAAAATGCCGATAGAAAAGCCAACCCAGTGGCTTTTTCATGGCTTTCCCTCTTCGGTCTTCAGTTACCTTCTCTGGTCTTGGTTCTTCCAGCAGGGATGTGCCCATTTCATGGCATATTTTGTGTTTCCACTAATTTCATATTGACTCTAGCATTTTTCATGAAGCCAAAACACTGGAAGCCTGAAAGTGTTTCATTATGGGTGAGTGGACACCTAAATAACTACTAGGCTTGATACAACGTTTGAGAAGAACTTTCCCTTGCAGAGCTCTTCTTGGCCCAATTCTCTGCCTCTGCTCCGATAAAGTGGAGGCTTACCAGAGACCTCATCTAAACCCTACCTAAATTGGAGAAGGGAGGAGGGAGAAGGGAGAAGGCAGAAGGCAGAAGGGAGAAGACTCCTTCAAATGGGACATACAGTGTGTGGAAAACACAAAAAACAAGTAGAGATTGTCCTTTTCTTTGATGCAGACAGAAGGACACGGAGAAGCTGGAAATGAAGCTCTAAATCTAAGCCAGCGAAGACAATCTGTAAGGGAAAAGCCCTGTGGACAGCGGGTGCCCATCAGCTGTGGGCCGTGGGAAACCATCAGCCACGTCGGGTGCAATTTTGGGAAGCATATGCATGACTTAAGGACACAGGTCTGACTGCCATGTGAAGGCACTTCAGAAAATCCCAAATTTAGGGTAATTAATCCATCCAAGTGGAAGGCTCTGCATCCAGACTGGTTGTCTAGACTCTCTTTGTAGTCAGCAGAGGAAAATAGGCAATTCAAGGGAATGATTCATCTCATCCTAAACTTCTAAAATAGGTCAGACAACTACACTTGGGTGCCTAGTCCTCTCCACTAGACGCAACGCAGGCTGAGGAGGGGGACACTGGCCAAAGTTGGGTGATACGTTCTCCTTTGGATCCTCTTCCGCCAATGCAATGGTCTTGGCAAGCAGAGGAGGATGCTTGGTGTGTGCATTGGGTGGAGACACGGCCCAGCCTGTGTCTTTTTTGCACCATGTAAGGCAGCCTAATAACATTTTAATTGTTTCCCTCTTCCCTGTCAGCATCAGTCAACACCCAGACCTTCATTGTACATTGCAGATGGGCAGCCCACTTAACTCCCGTCTCATGAACCCAGCTAGATCTTGGCATCAGAAAGGGTTGGCTGGGTTTGAACAAGCATTGCTGCAATACTTACCTACGCAGGTGAGGTACAACCAAGCCACCGAAAGCTCATTGCCTTCCCGTCCGTAGTATGAAATCTTAACCTGCGAAGAAATCACTAGATCACAACCCAAGTCCTGCCTCCTGTCATGCCAAGTAAGTCTTTCTGCTCATTGGGTTGATCAACTGATGCTATAGAACAAGCTCTTGGATGGTTCATCCAAGACATCCTTCATTAATCACAGTTCCCCCGAACCATTTTGGCCTGCTTCAGCACAAAAACAGGCATGAAAAAAAGCCAAGGCTGCAGGATTTTTGCTGCCTGGTGCCGAGTTCCTGACACCAGCTTTTGCAACCGCTGCTGTCTTGTCTTCAGGGCACAAGATGGGATCTCCTTCTCCTTCTTAGTTTCATTCTTCATGCGCGATAATTACACAATTCTGTTTAAGATCGAGTTTTCTCCAGAAAGGTCAATCTGATGTCAGCACTACTTAGAAATGCTGGAGGCTGCCCATAATCCTCCCTCTTTCCTCAGAAGTTTGACTTCTTTTTCTAGTTCCAGTGCATAAGAAGCAACTAACCTTATTGTCATTGATGCTCCTGCTGGTGACATCAATTGTCACGACAACCTCTATATCGGGATCCAGGGGCCACCTGGAGTTAACCATGGGTTTTGTCATGGGGCTGTGGATGATGTGGACCGTAACCGCAGAGGTGGCATGGACATCAAATGATGTGGCACCTTTGGGGATAGATCTGAAACAGAGAGCGGTGTTGGGTTATAGACCAAGTTGTCCCTCCTCTTCTCCTTCATGAAGCCAAATGCTTGAATCTGGAATTGAAAACCAGCCTTAACTGGGTGGAAAGGACTCAGAAACCATCTTCAGGTGACAAAACGCGTCACCTGAATTTTATACGCATTATCTCTGTGGTGGTGTTGAGCAAGCAGAGCACCCACTGAACCTTCGGCACGTCCGTCTGTGGTTAAGTCTAGATTGTGAATTGCAGAAGTTTGGGCATCCACAACAGCAAGAAAACCCCCAAAATTTCAGCATCCCAGCACAAAACCCCAACAAAGAGCCAGGAGAATTTCTGATGTCAGCCATCTGGGAAGATGGTTATCGCAGGACTATATCCTGACCCAAGAGATGCCCAAACTGGAGCAAAGCCTGAATCCAAGCATGGAGAACCTGCACCCCACCTGACATCCCTCACCTTTGAAGTGCTACCTACCTGCTCATTACAGCCCCAGCACCTCCATCCCAGGAGCACGACTGCTCCGACCTGTCTGCCATCGGGAGCCAGCCTCCCCGGCCACACACAGAAAGAGACAGGGTGGGAAATTTAACAGCCAGAACAAAAAAAACCAAAACACAGAAGAGATTTATTCTCTTGGCAACATCCCTGGTGCCTGCAGCAGCTTGTAAGGGGAGATTAAAGCGTCATCTCACTTGTCACCCCTCATATTTAACATGGTGCAACGTCGTAAATCCACCTGCACGCTGCTGCACACCGCGACCTCTGAAATTTAGGTCTCTTTGCCCTTGTTCTACAGCCCTCACACCTCAGCATCACCACCAGATTCCTACCATGCACCATTTTCTGTCCCTAAACAGCCCAAACCACAGTCAAAGCTGGATGTGTCCATCACCAAGTTCCCAGCCTGTGCTCTCTAGGAATAAAATGATCCCATTTTGGAAGTTGCAAGAGCATCTACCATCTGCTTTTTTGGGCCAAAGCTCAAATTATCTACTGAGGAGCCAAATCAGCCCATTTTGGGGCTTGGGCTCTATGTTTAAATAGGACCCAGCTTGCTTTGAGTCCAAATCTAGGAAAAAAAAAAGGAAATAATAAGTTTTATATATTCCAACCTGGCTAAGAGGAAAAATAATACTTTTTTAGGGCAGTTAAAGCTCAATCCAAAGGCCTTTGTGGGGGACGACAGCATGTTCTGGCCTAGCTCCAACACACAACCCCAATAATTGTCCTGGATGCGATGCCGACTGGCTTGTCCTGCAGTCTCTATCATTATAAACGTGATTTATTAAATAATGACAAGGTAACAGCAGGGTAAATACAGCCTCGTATCTGGCCCAATAAAGCAACACTCCAAATTAATGCTGGAAAAAATCCCTTTTTGTGAAATCACCCCAAGTGAACCTGCTGGTGGATTTTTTCTGCCTGAGCCACACTTTTTATTCTTTCCCCTATTTTAGCTCTGGCCAAGTTGCTCGTCTTGAATTGTTCTTGCCTAATGTTTTCACAGCCAGAAATAGATCCCGCTGAGCTGGGCTGTGCATGGGCTTTGCCTGCACATTGTCATGGCTCGGCTACGCTCCGGTGGCTCGTGTTTGCCAGAGCCAATGTCCCTCCTTTGGGTGCAGCTCCCCACAGGACATCATCCCCTAAACCAGACCCAGGGGGAACCAGCTCACTAAATCCTTAGATGAGCTCATGGTGTGGGCTCAAAATGAGCTCCTATTTTCCCCCTAGCACCCATTTCTCCTCCAAACAAAGAACCAAACCACTGTTGGACTCCCCCAAATCCCATCCACCCTATGGAAAATGATGGGGATACCCCAATCCCAAGGCTTACCGGCGCATATCGAGGAAGACCTCGGTACCCAACACGCAGACGCTGTAGGTAGCATGCCTGGTGGACATCTGCACGACGTGACGTTGGGGCATGATGTGCCGGGGACGGCGGCCGTATGCGAAGGAAGCTGCTGCCTGGCTTTGTAGGTAAACCAGCAGGACTGGATTAAAAGGCAGGAGAATTTAACTCCTCCTTCCCTCAATGACGGGGTTTAGCCAGGGGACCCTGTTGTCTCCACCTCCACCACCCAGCAAGTTGCCACCCCGCTTGCTTGCTCGGGGAGACAGAGGTGATAGGGCAGCCCCCGAGGCAGGACAGGGGGCTCTGGGGAGGGGACACGGGGCAAAGGGGCAGGATGGGGTGGGTGATACCCAGCCCTACCCTGCGATGCTCAGCAATGAGCTCTTTTGGGGTTTATCCTCACCTTTTTATGCCCGTAGAGCTCTATATAAGGACTCGAAAGCTTAATGCATTAAACATTTCAACTCCTCCTGTTCACAACGTGGTTGTTCAGGGTTATTATAATACACGGTATCATTAATATAAAGCATTTTCTTTAAAACGACCCAAACTTTCCATCTAGCCTCTCCAAAGGTGACTCACAGCCTCGGCTACCCCATTAGGGCAATGCCCGAATAAAGCCTAACAAAAGGCAATGTTTGTTCAGGTCAGTCCTTCCCACCATAACAACTCCTGAGGAGCGCGACAGGCAGAAACGGGTGCAGGGAAAACTGGTTATTTGGCAGGCAGGGAAGGGGAAAACAAACAAACAACAATAAAACAACAAGAGGCCTTCCACGGAAATTAAAAAGTTCTCAGTGTTCTGCTTGGACCTTGCGTTTCGGGGGAATTGGGGTTTTTAGGGCATGCAGCAAAGCTCCCACGGGAAACATCCTCATCGCTGGAAGATGTTGTGTCTCTCCAGGCCATCCCAGAAGGCTTCACCTGCCTGCAAAGAGGGAAACCAGGTGAGATTCATCCTGCTGAAGCCAAGAAGGAGGCCTCAGGGATGGAGGCAGGAGCTAAGATGGAGGAAAAAGGCAGTACAGGGACGGAAAGCACACGGACAGCCCCGCTGCGGCAGAGTTCATCCTTACAGCAAGGGGAGCAGGGGGCAATGTGGTCACATCGGTGATGCAATGGGTAGAAGAGGACTGGAGCCAGAAGAAACCCAATTTTGCAAGCAGCAAGACCCCTCGCAAGCCAAAAAGGTCAAAGCAGGCTCGGCAGAGCTCAAAGGACTGGTCCCCACCGAGCCACACGTCCTCAGCCAGAGAAGCAGCGACCTGCATGCACCTTCCCCTGCAAGATCAAACCAGCTGCTTTAAACATCTCCCAGCCAGTCTACATTAAAGGGCTCCTTCCGACTTTAATTGCAGCAGGAAAAAAAAAAAACAACAACAGCATCGTGTCTCGAACATGAGAACGGCTTTAATAAGATCGTGGGAGCCTGCCGAGGCGTTCGAGATGCTCAGGTGAGGAACATGAGCGCACTTCCAGGCTCTCCAGGACCTCACCTTGCTTGAGAATTTAGATAAAACCCCATTTCCTGAAACTCAGCACAAGCCAAACTCCTGATGTTCATAAACTTGTGAATTTTGTTGATTCTCACTCCCTCCTGGGGGTGCACAAGACTTCACACACCCCTAAAACCCTTCAAGGAGGGACAAAGCAGAGCTGGCATGGGGGGCGAGGAGCTCGCTGCATCTTTGGAAGAAGAGTCTGGCCTCAGCAGCATCTCCACTGAAGTGAGCTGCAAGTTGGATTTCCCACTCGTGGCTGCTGGTCACACTGGTTTGGACTGGGCATGGTGCTGAGCTTGCTGCCTGCTGTGATTTTAGCATCGTATCCTGCTCGGCTGGTTTGAGCCCTGTGCCGGACAGGGAACACACCTTAATCCCCACGGGGTCAGGCTGGTGTGGTCTATAATCTGGAGGGAGGCAGAGGATGGTGGTTTTGGGCTCCCGGCAAGCACGAGGGCTTCAGCAGAAGGTTTGGGAGCATGTGCTTCTCCAAACTCACCCAGGATCACACCCATGCAGAGAGGATGGAGACATGGTGCCAAACTTCATCTTCATTTTGGGCTTGGGTTTTTTTTTTCAGCGAGTTTAGTCACAGCACATTTTGTGCCGCCACGTTCACTGCGGATGCTCGCTCAAGCCCAAACCGCCTCATCTTCATTGGGTGGTACCTACACTCACCTCTTCTTCCTCCTCCACCTGCTATTAGCACCAACATGCCCATGCACAGGGAGAATGACAATTTTAAGTCATCTGGCCCATTCAGAGCTGAGTGTTTCTTCCTAATAACACCTTGTCCTGAGAAGTTGCTATTGAGATCCCTGGCACATGACGGACGGGATCCTGCCTCTCCATTGAATTGAGTGAGCTTGCTCAGCCTTGACTTTTGGGGCCTCACTTAATCTTTTTCCCAATTTCAGCCTGTTTCTAGTCACTATGGAGCCAGACCCGACCCCCCAGTGTTCCCTCAGGAACTCCACTTATAGCACAGACCCCCTTGGGGTGTTTCTTCTCACCCATCCTGCACCACCACTCTGCCAAGGAAAGTTTGATAATCTCCTTAAGCCGATAATTACACCTTATTTATTACTCTGCATGTCTAATTGCAGGCAGGAACTTTTAATAGCCATGTCAGCCTAATTATTTGCAACAGGGCAAGGCAGCGAACCAGTTATCAAGTCCCGCTCAGGTTTGCATGAAAGTTTATTTTCCTTAGGTGTGTAGCTGTAACAGCATGGCAGGAGCACCCTAGACAGGCACCAGTTCCCCTCCCAGGCACCTGCCTTCCCCATCCCAGCTAGAAGCCAAGGAGGAAGGGTAGGAGGCTGGTTTGGACCAGTAAAAAAGGCTTTTAAAGCTGGTAATACCCAAGAGAGGTTGGTCCCCATCCTGGTAAAACATCCCTGGCCAGGACTCGTCAGAGCTGGCTTTGCAACCACCTTCTCCTGGGTGAGAAAGCATGGAAAATCCCCCTCCATCCTTTCTTCTCTCCAAAATAGAGGCGTCTGCCTGCCGGGAGACTTCACACCTGGCAAACCAAGAGCAAAGCACCCCATAAAACTGCTTTTTTTCCCCCGGGACTGGAGCTGTGCACATACCCCTGCACTGGCGCTGCCCACGCTCTGCCCTAGCTTTGCATTAAATTTGCTGCCCTATAAATATCTCTCTGGCTGGGGCGGGCTGGATGCTTCCCCTGGGGAGAGCAATTAAGCCACGGGTGGGCTCAGCTTCACCCCAGCTCCTTCATCCTCACTGGGATGGTTTCGCCTCCTCGAAGCTGCCTGCCTCGTCCAAAATAAAGCCAGCGCGGGCAGGAACGGGCAGGAACGGGCAGCGCCTCATGGCTTCATTGGGGCAGGCACCTGTTTGCACCTCCTAAACGTGAAAGGTCAGCTTGAAAGGACTCCATGGGGGGAACATTTCCCTCCTACTCGTTGCAATAAGGCACGTGGCTGCAGGAAAGGAGCCACAAAACCACCCCAAAACACCTCGCCAAGCAGCCATGGAGCTTAAAATCCCCTTGCACCCACCAGCTCGGTCCTCCTCAGGGAGATGCTGGGTGATGCGCACGTGAAAACCCTCAGGAATCAGCTCGCCGGGGTTGTTTGCAAGCTCCAGCACTGGGATCTGTTCCCAGGTCCTCGAAATTAGGGCAGGCGGTGATCCATCAGCAGCAGGGCAGTTCATGCAGAGCAGCTCTTAACGTGGCAGACCTGATTTTACAAAAGAAAACAGAGAACTCCTCTGACCAGATTGACTATAGCCACGAAACCGCGAGCCTCCAGACATCTACCTGTGTGTGTATATATATACCTATAGACACATCCTGTGGTGGTTTACCGTGCCTGATCTCCCACCTGATAGCACAGGGCAGAGCCTGCATCACAAATAGCACTTTTTCTATCCCGGGTGGGGACAGGGAGGTCCTCGTGCTTGTTCCCAGCAGCATATGAAGGTACGGAGATGATGCTTCAGCCACCTCTCCACAGCGCAACTGCCCCTCTCCTTCCTCCCTAAATGAGACATTTCATGGGTGGGTGCTTTGCCAAAGTCCCTGCAAGAAGGATTTAGGATTTTCCCCACTGCCAGCATTGCTGCAGCAGCTCCACAAAGACCTTCAGAGGCTTGCAAAAGCCCCGAGAAGCTCTGAAGGACCCCCAAAGCTTGCAAAGATCCCAGGAAGCTTATAAAGACCCTGCATGGCTGACAAAGAATCCCAAAGGTTTGTAAAGCCTCCAGGAAGCTTGCAAAGAGCCCAGAAGGCTTGCAAAGCCTCTGAGAAGCTTTGAGAAACTCCAGAAGGTCTGCAAAGACTCCAAGAAGCTTTGAAAGACCCCCAAAGGCTCGCAAAGACCCAGCCTGGTTTCCAAAAACCCCATGATGCTTGCAAAGACCCCATCCTCCTTCCACACCGATCCTTCAAAGACCTGTGTGGTGGTAGGGAAATGGGCTCTGCCAGCCCCTTGGTCAACCAGGGCCACCCAAAAAAAACCCAGGACCACCCAAAAATTCCCAGAGCCACCCAGGTTTCAATCCCATATTTGCAAGTGGGTTTTCTTCTGCCTGGCAGGTGTTGGGGGATTTTACCCATCACGCCAGCTGAACTATAGGGGCTGTAAATACATTTATATTTATATCTAGATGTATAAAATAAACCCTGTGACCAGCTAGAACCACTCCGGCTGATTTTAAAAATCACAAGTGATGCGGTGACCTTGGGGTCTTTCTGTAAGATGGGAGAGATTTGGGGTTGGGGAGGGGCTTTCTGGAGAAAAATACTGTTGTCCTCATTGACAACTGAAATACAAATCCTCGGGCACGGGAATTAGGAAATGAAAGTGGTAAAAGAGAAGCTGCCTTCTGCCCGTTTTTCATCCAAATGGGTGGGTTTACACCTTTATTTCCCCAGCCCACAGGTCCCAGGAGAGCACAGGGAGGTGAGGCCACCCATGCCCATGAGATGTCAGCTGCTGGCTCACCTTTGGGGTAAAAAAAGGAAAAATAAGTCTCATACAGCACTGGAGAACAGAGTCCCCTTGTGCAAACGTGATGTAGCTTGGGTTTCTTTTTTTTTTTTTCCTTTTAAATTATTTCTCTTTCTGGTTCCTCTTTCACCAGGGTCTCTTAGTACTGGTGGTTTAACTAGATGGGAGTTGACCACATAAATCATGATGCTTCTCAGAAGAAGCATTTTCCAGCTGCCAGCAGCTCAGCTCCTGGGTCAGGGTGTCTAAACCAGGGGTCATTCAACCCAAACCCCCAGCATGTTTTGCACAGCAGAGGTGCCACCCTGACTACCAGAGGCACAGTCTGGGAGCCAAGTGGTTTCTTTTTTCTTATATTCCTCAGGGAGAACATCTGCGGCCTTTAATAAAAACTCTCCGTAGCCACAAATCTCATCTTTGCATGTGCAGAAAAGCAGCAAACCTGCCTTTTCTGGGGGCTCAGCAACACAAAGACTTCGCTCACGTTTGCTCAGGTCATGGCAAAAAACAATCAACTAACCCAGGATCTATTTCAGATGGGAAACTAGATTTGAGCTTATTTCCTGCACCTCAGCCACGGAGGGAAGAGAGCACTAAAAAAGAAAAGCCCGAAAGGGATATAAATAAGGAACGTCAGCCTGAGCTTTTCTGCTCCTCACTAATTGCTTGTGGCTTCCAAAATCTGGGACAGAAGTTTGGGCTTTAAAATGAATATTTAGCTTGATGTTAATAAATAATGCAAATGCCTGTGTGGGCAGCAATTGCTCCTGACGTGCTCCACTGCGGCGCAGGGTGGCAAGTAGCAGGTTCGCTGTGCAAAACCACCTCTGATTTCCCCTCAGCAGCAGCAGGCTCCTCAGCTTCCCTCTGAAAATAAGCAGGGGGAAAAAAGGAGTGTCCTGCTCCAGCCTGAGGGCTGGGAACTTATATTTCATCCTCCCAAGAGCAGCCTGCGCTTTTCCCTAGAGAGCAAAAAAAAAAGAGTGGATAACCCCTGGAAACCCAAAGCGCTGCTACATCGCCTCCGCGTTGGGCTGTTTGTCCCAGTTCGGGGTTGGGGAGATGCTGGAGGGACGAGGAGTTGGGGACAGCTGGGGGAGCTCCTTGCGTAGGGCTGGGAGCTGGCTGGGCTTTGGGCCAGCTGCCCTCCCTCTCCATCCCTTCCCTCCCCTCAGAGATCATTTTCATGGGGCTTTAGAGGGTCCAATCCAACCGTCCCCTCGCTTCGGGGTGGGGGCTGCAGAGCTGTCATCCCAAACTTCGCAAGCTCCAAAAGAAGATTGATTTGCTCTGGGGCCAGTCAAGAAGGAGGAGGGAGGTGTTGCCAGGGAGGCAGGAGAAGCAGCTGGGTGCTGCTGGGGGGCTCAGTGCCACCCAGAGCAGGTGGGGAAGGGTGCGCGTGCCCATCGTTGGGGCATCTGGGCTGCTGTGTGGGGAGATGCCGGGGGACCGCACGCTCCGGCTGCAGCACGGCAACCGCATCGAGGCCTTGTGCGTCCTGGGCACCCACATCTCCGCCGACGTCTATGGGTGAGTGGGACACCCAACGCTCCCTTTCCTCCCTCCATCTCTGCACCTCCACCTTCCTCCTCACCTTTACCCCCCTGTTTATCCTTCTGCAAACCCCCCTCCTCATTTTTGCTTCTTCTCCCCCATCCCCACAGTCCCAACGTTGTGATTTAATGTGTTTCACGGGCAAAATCCTTCCTGGGCTTGGCAAATCTGCACAAGTCCCAGGAAAGCTTCGAGCATCCGTGTTTGCATGATACTGTATTTACCCTGGGTCTGTGACGGCGATGGGTTTGATCCATTTGCAGTCAACGGATTCAGCGTTACCTCAGAAAGCTTCCAGAGAGCAGAGGGATGAGCAGGATGAGCAGGAGCCACAGGGATGGACTGTAAAAGAAGGGATATTGCTGGGAGAGGGGAGGAAAACAAGCTCTAGTGACCAAAGCATGCAAGGCCCCACAGCACCGACCCTGCTCCCCTAAATCAAACCCAACGCTGAACTTCAAGATAATTATTCCCCCAAAGGAAAAAAAAAAACAAGTTTAAAAGCTCATTTCAGGGTTAGTTCTGGGATTTGCTGCTTTTGCAAATCTCACCCTCAATATTCAAGCCAAGCAATGCATTTACAACTCATCTGGCATCTCGCCAGGTCAAATCTCCCTCCCCAGTGGGATTCCCAAAACCCAGAAACAAGGAAACCAAACCAGTTCTTCCATGCATAATTAAATGTAATTTAAGAATTTAAGAAACACCCGGGCAGCAGCAAACAAGCGGTCAGATTTCTTCTCCCTCCTGCCAGTGCAGGTTTGGCTGGGCCATCGGCATCCAGAAACCCAATAAATGAGGTTGTAACAGTGATACGGTGTGAGCTCTCAGGTGTCGGGAGCTCCAAGGGAGTCTGCACCTTGGGAGCTGCGAGCAGCCCAAAAATAATAACCCTGGAAAGATGGGCAAATGGGGGAAACTGGGGGAAAACGAGCCCAGAGAGGGGAAGGGGATGAGGAGTGGCTGGGGAAGAGCAAGGGCACGTCAGCCTGGGAGCAGTGCAACACCAGCTGCTTCAAGGTTGGATAAAATCACCCTGAAAATTAGTGTTTCCCATGGTGAAGTCTCTCACGCCATCACGATGAGCTGTTAAATACCAGGTTGGCCTCGGCTGGAAAATAAACATGGATTTCCCCATTGAAATGCAACCCCAAGTTCAGTCCCAGCAGCGCTGGGTGCTCTGCTGTAATCATTACAGATCGTAATCTGCACATATGGCTACAACATGGACTCATTTTGTTCAAATAGCGTGTTCTGCCCTAGAAAAAGGACACTTCAAGCATTCCCAGGCAGGGAGGAAAGGGCAGAAAGGTGCCAGCGGTCAGCGTGGAGACGCCAGCGTGCCCAGTCTTGGCCGTGTTTTGGGCAGTGGAATTAACAGCAGTGAGAACTGGCTGTTTTCGGTGCAGACCTCCTAAAATACAGCGTGTTTTTGGCAGGGCGGCCCCACCTGGAGCAGTTTCCTTTGGTGTGAAGCACACAGAGGGGGTGAGTGTGGAGGTGGCACGTCAGGGGCAAGACGAGGTTGAGTCAGCTCTTGGCAGCGGGATGCGGTGGCCACTGGATGAGGGCACGGTCTTGAGGTTCAGCATGAGCCAGGCCAGCACCGAGCTCAACGATAACAAGGTAAAAAAGAGGGTGCTGGAGTGTGGGACCTCCACAGAGGGAGAACATCCTTGCCTAACCAGGGATTTGGGGGGTTGCAGGTAACCGTCAGCTTTTATGCAGAGGGAGGACAGCCCATCAACCAAACCGGAGTCTTCCTCACTGGCATCGGTGAGTATGAAGGCTTCTGCAACACAGCAACCCATCTTCTACCCCTCAGAGCAGGGTGCTGTGATGTGGGTGCAGAGACAGACCCACGTTTGCCTGGCCTAGGGTGGCTTTTGCACCCACCCAACCTTGCCATATCTTGGGATGACGGTAGGGTCTGTCCGTCCAGGGATCTCTCTGGATGTCGACGCAGATCGGGACGGCACGGTGGAAAAGAACAACCCCAACAAGGTAATTCAGCCTCTTCCACCACATGGAAAGGCCATGGGCTTGCGAGAGCCTGAGCTCACAGTTAGGGTGTTTTAGGCAAGCTGGACCTGGGGGCCTGATGGCCACGGGGCCATCCTGCTCGTCAGCTGCGACAAGGAGAGCCCCTTCACTCCGGCATCAGACTGCGACAACGAAAAGGTGTTCAACAAAGAAGGTAACGCAGCTTCAAAAAAAAAAAAAAAAAAGAAATCATATAAAGCAAAAAAATGCCCCGTTATTCACCTTCTTTAACCTTTTTGGACACGAAATTTTGCTTGGGAACCAATTGCCCGTCGGCTGCTCTCCACCAAGCTGCTGAGCAAGCTTCCCACATGGGAATTTTTCTTTTTTTTAATGCCATGCAAACTAATTGTGGTTGAGCAGGGGCATGAAGCACAGCCAGAAAACCAGCAGAGGTGCCACTGCTGGCAGAGCTGGGCCCAGGGAGGCTTTGCCCAGGTGAGAGGAGCTCGGGGCAAGGCGTGCGGCCAGCAGCCAGGAATACACCTGCCTGTTCCTGGAAAACTAAAACCACGCAGCGTTTGTGCCCATCGGCTTTTTGAGGTGCCAGGGTGAAGAGAAGGGCAATTGTTTCAAAGCACAAAGCACAAGCTTTGCTGGTAGGACCACGGGTTGTTTTTCCAGCTTGCAAAGGCTGGTAGTGAGGGAAGAGCAGATTTCTCGGCACAGCCCAGGTGGGAGCATGGGAGTTGGCCAGAGCTGCATGGTGCAATCGCCCCTCACCCTATTTTTGTTGTTGTTTGCACCCCAGATTTGCTGGACATGTCTCGGATGGTCTTGAGGACCGAAGGGCCACCGCGCTTGCCCCGGGGCTACGAAATCATTCTCCATATTCCCGTCTCCAATGCTGACAAAGTTGGGGTCTTTTATGCACAGAGTAAGTCCTTCCTCACCTCCTTCTCTGCACTTTCCTCATCAGTTGTGGTGCTTTTGAGATCCCTGCAAGCTCTTTTCCTTCCCTCTCTGGCCTTGTCCTCTCCATGCTCTTCAAATGGCACTTCTGAAGCAACTCACACCCTCAGTGTACCTTCTTCAAATTTTTCTGGTGTTGAATATTCTCTCTTCTCAATTGGAAAACTTTGGACATTAACTACCTGAAAACTACCTGAAAGGAGGTTGGAGCCAGGTGGGGTCAGGCTCTTCTCACAAGGAACAAGCAATAAGACAAGAGGAAATGGCCTCAAGTTGCACCAGGGGAGATTTAGGTTAGATGTAAAGAGAAATGTCCTGACACCGAGATGTTTTATCCATGATGGCAGCATGCTCTAGCACACATTCTCCTCTCCTCGTTCCTTGTTGTGGCCACAGTGATTTATTCCCTGGGACCCAAAGCCCTCATCCAGTTCAAAAATATTCCATTAAGTAGCTTGGTCTTGTCCCTCCATGCAGAGGCAGTTTGTCAGCGGAAGGCTTGGTGGTATTGTCATCTCATGGCAGGTCAGAGGTGGCTACAAGGGCAGAAACCCCACAAAAACATCTTCCAAATGACTGCTCCATCCAAAGAAAGGCTGAGACACTTTTCCTTGCTCTTCTTGTGCCCAACTGCAAAATTGCAAGCCCTTTAACTCCTGTTTTAAGGTACTTCTGCCAGGTGAAGTCTTATCCACCCAAAGAGGCGGAGAAGCTCCGGCACAGAGGGATTGTGGTACCCCCTTGGAGACAAGCTTGAAAGCACCACTGAAACTTTGGAAACTGCCCACTTTCCCCTTTCTCTTCTTGCAGATCCTTTCTTTGGGCAGCGCTACGTCCATGTGCTGGGTCGGAGGAAACTCTACCACACCGTGCAGTACACCGGTGGGGCCGCTGAGCTTGACTTCTTCGTTGAGGGGCTCTGCTTTCCTGATGACACCTTCTCTGGGCTGGTCTCCATCCATGTCAGCCTCCTGGAGTTGCTGGCTGAGGTCTCAGAGCTCCAAGGAAGGGATGCAGATGGGAGGCAACAGCCTGAGGGCATGAAGAAAGGGATGGGGATTGAATGAAGAGCAGTCCCCATGAATTTACCCCCAAAATGACTTCGGGGTAGGGGATTTGGGGGGAATAGTGGTAAACAGGGTGTGGAAAGTCCCTGACTTCTGCTTGTTTCCTTCAGGGTATCCCACACACACCGATCTTCACCGACACAGTGGTGTTCAGGGTAGCACCGTGGATCATGACCCCCAACACCCTGGCACCGGTGAACGTCTTTGTCTGCAGGTAAAGGCCAAGGGATGAAGCTTTCCCAGTCAAACCAGTCCCACAGTCTCCCTGAAGGTCACCAAGACAGTCCGGGTAGATGATGGGCAGAGGGAAAGGCAGCTGCCTGTGGGGAATATCCATCTTCCAGCAGCCCTTCATCCCCTTCCCTCTCACCATCCACTTTCCCAGCATGAAGGACAACTACCTCTTCATCAAGGAGATGAAAGACCTGGTGGACAAGGCCGGCTGTGAGCTGAAGGCTTGCTTCGGCTACATCAACCGCGGGGACCGCTGGTTGCAGGTACGTGGGCACCAGAGAGTGGGCAAAGCTTTCCCTCCCTTCTGATGTGCTCCATGTGGGTTCTCCTCCTGTCTTTAGGATGAGATTGAGTTTGGCTACACCCATGCTCCTCATAAAAGCTTCCCAGTGGTGCTGGACTCCCCTCAAAATGGAGGACTGGAGCAATTCCCCGTCAAGGAGCTGCTGGTAAGAGCAAGACAGTCACTTGCATTGCCCGAGAAGCAGCTTGCAGGTTCTTAGGCTTAGCCTATTTGACCAGTCCTAAAGCTCTACATGCAATTGGCTCCTTGGAGGACCTACCATGAATTGCCTGAAAAAATGAGAGTTTAACACCCACGCATGGAGATACTGCCCCATTCACTTCCAGCTGGGAGGACACCAACAGCCCCCTCAAACCAAGGATCAGAGCCTGATCCATTTCCCAGCCATCTGGAAAACCTTTCATCCAGATGGATGACAGGGGAAAGGAGGAGCTCACACCTCCGGGAATGAAAGACTCTTGCCAAGCTCCAGGGCAGGAGTAGATTTCATCACCCCGAGTAGCCCAGCAATGGGCTGGTTTTTCCTTTCCTCTACGCCTGTGAATATGCAGCAGCTCCCAAGCAGGAAAGGGAACCACAACAGGGGTCAGTTTACTTCCTCAGAAGAGAACAAGATGCAGCCATCTGCCAAAAACATCCCTGTGGGGCTTCTTTGCCAAGACCAAGTGCCAGCCATGGGCAGGGCATGCAAGGAAAGCTGCCTGGGAGAGCAGTGACGCCAGCCAGGGCATTTTGGGAGAGCCCAGCACTGGGAAAAAGATGGTTTGAGCAATCCCTTTGAGATACCACTGTGTAGAAAGGGCAGGACATTTCCCAGCAGCCACCAAATCTTTGCCCCACGCACCCAGCCAGGCCCTGGCAGCAGCCTCAGCCCTGGTCTTCTCTCTGACAGTAATGGGAGAAGCGGACAGCTCACTTTTTGTTTTTGCTGCATGTCGGGGAAGGTTAAGTGCTTTCAAAAGCATCAAAATACATCATTTCTCATGCCTGAGATGAGTACACACAGTCCTGGAATCATCAGGCAGGGTGGGAATAGCACGTTGATCCGCTCCTTCGCAAATAGGCCGGGCAACTGCTCCTCTCTGCCCTCTTTAGGAATTGATTTACTTCATATTTAGAGAAGCAATTTCAGCCTTTGGAGCTGCTAACATATTAGACTCCAATTTCTGCTCTGAAGCCTCCCCTAATCCCCACTCCTATCCTTCCAATCTAATTTTCCCTGCGAGGAATGTTTAGCCAAACGCAACACGCACGGGTCCTCCTCTTGCCCCAGCCAAGCCCTAAGCCCCTGGGACCCCACGCCAGGGAAAAAGGAGATGAGAGGGAATTAGCCCCTCAAAATCAATCTGGAACTGATAGGACTTGGATGCAACCTGCAAACCTGGGATGAACCAGCGCCTTGACAGTTGAAACCGTCCCGGCTCCGTGGTTTATTAAACTGAAATAAGCTGAGAGCAGGTGGTTCATGCTCAGTCCCTCCTGCAGCACCCGGGGAGAGGCTCTGAGCCCTGGCCATCCTTTAGATATGCACCCCCAAAATGCCCAGGGAGCCTCAGCAGCAGCTCCCTGCTTCCTCAAAACCCCTCGGAAAAAAAAAAAGCCATTTCTAGATGATAACCATGCTCCCTCAGGACTCACCACTCATTTTTACCGACCTGTACATTTGGTTTTCCCCTCTGGAAACCCAACACTAAGAAGCGATTGGGATTTGACACAGACCCAACAGATACCTGATCTTGTCCCAGGGCTGCCATGAGCTCCAAGCCCTTGTTGGCTTGAACCAGAGAGCAAGGAAAGGTTCAAGGCAGGATTTTTATCCCACCACTGCTGGTTTTGCCCCGTTTTTGACATTGCAATCTCTCCCTTGAGCATTTGACCTTGGCACATCACAACCAAGGGTTAATTAACCCTTGCACATACAACACCTTAAATCCCACATATATTAAGTCCTTAAAATCAGGACTTAAATAGGATTTAAGCAAAATGCAGCCCTTCAGGCGGCTCTTATGCCTGGGATGGACTTACCCCCAAGGGGCTGAAGTTCATCTAGCTCAACAAGAGCCACCCAGAAACTCACCTTCAGGACTACCCCAGCACCTCATTAGCTTAATGCGGACACTTAAACACTGCCTGCAGGACAGCAGAGGAGATCTCACCCCAGCTCTGCCCCTGGTATTTGCCATGTATACTGAGCCCAGATGACCCAAAGACCTTCATCCTCTTGCCTCCAGCCTCTCCTCATCCACGGACAGGCTTCGCTCTTGATATTTCTAGCCACAGGAGCAGGTCTGAGACCAGAAGAAGGGATAACAGCAAGAAATGGAGGCAAGGGGAACTCAGGACAAAGCCTACAATAATTTCTCTTTCCTCAGGGCCCCGACTTGGGCTACGTGAGCAGAAAGCCCCTCTTTGAAGCCATCGCCAGCCTTGACTCCTTTGGCAACCTGGAGGTCAGCCCACCTGTAACTGTGGCAGGGAAGGAGTATCCCCTGGGGAGGATCCTCATCGGCAGCAGCTTTCCCACGTAAGCAATGGGAAACCTGCATGTTTGGGGGCAAAGGCACCACGATTGCCCCTAAATATTGTTTAAAAAATCATGAACATATTGCTACAGAAAAACTTATTCCCCTAATTCCCTCTCTCGGGGAATATTTTGCCTCCAGATCGGCAGGAAGGAGAATGACGAGAGTGGTACGGGATTTCCTCTATGCCCAGCAAGTGCAGGCTCCCGTGGAGCTCTACTCAGACTGGATGGCTGTGGGCCATGTTGATGAGTTTGTCACTTTTGTGCCCACCTCCGATGCAAAGGTACCCTCAAACCCTGTGGTTTCTCTTCTGAGCAGCTAATCTCATTGGGACACCTCTAGAGAAAACCCCAAGGCTCCTTTCCTGGGCAGGCCCAAGCAGTTATTTGTTTGAGTTCTCATCCCTGACCCCAGTGTGATGGCTCTGGACACGAAAAAGAGACTTTCTTAGCTACTAATCAACACAGATAGAAGAAAAAAGGTGCCTGTAAAGGTAGTCCAAGAAATTTAAACCTCAATACTCACATGGGCCAACCAGGACTTCCAGCTGCTCAGCATCTCCCAGATCATAGAGTCATAGACTGGTTTGGATTGGAAGGGACTTTAAAGATCATCTAATATCAACCCCCTGCCATGGCAGGGACACCTCCCACTAGACCAGGTTGCTCAAAGCCCTGTCCAACCTGGTCTTGAGCACTTCCAGGGATGGAGCATCCACAACCCTCCTGGGCAACCTGAGCCAGTGTCTCACCACCCTCAGAGGGAAGAACTTCTTCCTCATTTCTAACCTAAATCTCCCCTCTTTCAGTTTGAAGCCATCACCTCTCATCCTATCACTACAGGCCCTTGTGAAAAGTCCCTCCCCAGCTTTCTTGCAGGCTCCCTTCAAATACTAGAAGGCTGCAAGAAGGTCTGATGTTTTCTCTTTCCTCTATCCTGGTTTTTACTGCTCCTGTCACAAGACTTTTCCCCCTGGGGAAACCACACCTTGACCTGGATGGTCCAGAAAAGGGCTATTTATGCACACACCCCCCACAGACCCTCCACACAGTGCTTTTGCCCTCCCCAGAGCTATGCTAAACCCCCATGAGATGCCATCAAGCTGCCTCTTGCACTCCACCAAGGAGACCGTTTGAGTTGGTGGGGTGCAAGCCAGGACACACATGGGACTCAGACCCTACAAATTCACAACTCCCATGGGATGAGCTTAATAGAAATTTTTAGCCTCTTCTGAGGAAGCCAGAGCCCAATTATCCACTTGATCCATCCCCCCCCAACATTACAATACCAGCCCAGAAACAAAAAATACCAACCTAGACAGCACCATCACTCCTCAGCTACCATCTCAGCTCATCCAAATCTCCAGCAACCACCAGAGTTTTATATACCCTACCTGGGGTGGGCAGGATTGGACCCAGCGGCAGTTTTTCTCCCTGTCCCAGCACCAGTTTAACCCCTCAGGGGTGGTTGGGTGTGTATTTGCCAACAGCATAAATCACCACACCTCATTCCGATACATCCCCTCAGCACTGCATTTAAAAAGTCACTAAATAACAGCAAAACATCTAATTTTAAGACTTTGAGCTCAAGTTCCTTGCAAAAATAAGCCCCTGAGGTCCCTTTGGATACGACACTTTCAGTGACCACTCTCCCTCCTGTCTTGCCACAGCAATTTCGGATGCTGATGCCCAGCCCTGCGGCGTGCTACAAGCTCTTTCGGGAGAAGCAGAAGGAGGGCCAGGGCGAAGCCACCATGTTCAAAGGCAAGAGGACAGCAGGTGGCTTCGGCTGAGCTTTGATGTCGGCCTGAGACAGCCGGAGCCGCCCCACAGAGCAGCCGGCCCAAGGGCAGCAGCGCCTGATCGATGTGCGGGTGTTGGGGGGACAGGGGGACCTTTTCCCACCCAGTTGTCCTTCACGGCTGGCAAGCGGGATGGCTGCCCACCATACCCAGCCTCCTCAAGCCCTATTTTGGGAAAGTGAGTGGGATGGGAGGGATGGAGCATCTCTGTAAATGCCAGCAGAGCTCCAGCATGGAGTGGGACAACTGGGGGCTCTCACGTCCCCCCCAAATTAGCATCATTTTTTCTCAATTGTCCTTCCCTCTCTGCAGAAATGATGTTTTGGTTGCCAGTTTGGGCATCCTTTAATTGTCATTTTGAACATCATCCATCTGTGATGGGGTTGGGAGAAGATCTCCATATCTCCACAGGTCCCTTTGGGTCACTGCCACCTGCCAGGGATGTCCCCAGATAAGCGGGGAGGTAACAGCTCTGATCTTATGGACCTGAGTGGAGAAATTTAGCAGATTCCTGTGGGCAGGAAGATGGATGATAGGACCTTTCCAACACCTTTTCCAACGGGCAGAGGTTTTCTTCCCACTCAGTTTCCCAATAAACTAAGAGTTGGAACTCCCAGCAGCCTTAACCCCAAGCTCAGGAAGTCAAGATTTTGGGGTCATTTTCTATCTCTGTGCTCAGTCTTAATCCAGGCTTCTGCTACTACCACTACATTTTGACGGGGGTTTGTATTTTAGGGTACTCGGGGACAGACACGAAACGGGTCACCATCAACAAGGTACTTTCCAATGACATCCTGGTGCAGCAGAACCAGTACGTCCAGGTAACAACCGATATTTCTGGTAAGAATTGTTATTTCTTGCAATAGCTGCCCCAGGGTGATACCAGCCCTTAAGGGAGGTGTTGCATTTTGGCTCTTCTCCTGCGTAAGATGGTTTTGGGGACTGTACCCACCTGTGTTCTCCTCCTTAACCTGCTTTTCTCCATCCCCTCTAGCGCTGCATCGACTGGAACAGGGATGTCCTCAAGAAGGAGCTGGGGCTGACAGAAGAGGACATCATCGACCTGCCAGCCCTCTTCAAGCTTGACAAACAGGGCAAAGCCGTGCCATACTTTCCCAACATGGTGAGGGGGGTCCTCGCTCCTCGTGTCCTCTCCAAAAAACAGCTTATTCAGCCAGGATGAGTCCCCAAAAACCACAATATTTACAGCTGCCCAGAAAAAGCCAGGCTTGGATAAGCCCAGGTCTGCCATAACTTGATCCTTGAGGTCGTCTGCCATAACTTGATCCTTGAGGTCCCCTGCCATAACTTGATCCTTGAGGTCCCCTGCCATAACGTGATCCTTGAGGTCCCTTCCAACCTGGTATTCTATGATGCTACTTTGATGAACTTTGTGGCTTTGCGTTGCTTGTGGTGGGGTTAACATATTAATTTTGAGGCAATAACCTTACAAAGCAGTGCAATTGCAAGGCGTGGGGCGTGTTTTAACGATAAAAAAAGAGGGAAGCAACACTGGATTTGGAGGCTTGAGAGAGACTGGCTGCAAAAAGGGGCATCGATGTCCCATTTTGGGGTGAGGCTGATGGAGGAAGGTGACCAGTAGCTCTCCTTTGGCTTCATCAGTCCTGACACTGCTGGACTCCCCTTGTGTCTACAGGTCACCATGATCGTCCTGGCCAAGAACCTGGGCATCCCCAAACCCTTCGGTCCCGTGGTGGGGGGCGAGTGCTGCCTGGAGCGGAGGGCTCGCTCCCTCCTGGAGCCGCTGGGCCTGCGATGCCGCTTCCTCGAGGAGGTGGCCTCCTACCATGGCAGCCTTGGGGAGGTCCGCTGCGGCACCAACGTCCAGCGGCAGCCCTTTGCCTGCAAATGGTGGCACCTAACACCGTAGCGGGGCCTCCTCCTCCCTCCACTCTCGCCTCCGGTGGCTTTTTTGGCGTGTGTTGCTTGCAATTCAGTTAATAAATATATTTGCTGTGAGAAAAGCAGTGGGAAATTAAATAATACGGGGCGATCATCATGAGGGAGGATGAGGGAGGGGAGACGCCATTTCAGTGCCCGCCACTTTGCCCTGCCTGGTGTCGGGGGCAGGCTGGAGGGTCTGGGCGCCTCATCTGCAAAAATAGTTCGGCTGGGAACGAATGGACGGACGGACTAGCCTCCCCCGTCCCCAGAAAAGGGGGATCCAGGCGCCCTGGACAAGCAACCCCACCTTGTACCACAGGGCTCGCCACACTCAAGAGGACGCTCCCCTGAGGCCGCCGCCACTCCCAAGATGGCGGCCAGCAGAGCCCAGCCCCTTCTTCCTCTTCTACGGTGGCGCTGCGGCTCCTTCCGCTTCCGGGGCGGAAGCGGGGTCGGAACTGCGCAGAGCCAAGATGGCGGCGGCCGTGGTGGGAGTCTCCTTGAGGCGCGGCGTCCCCGCGCAGCTCCTGCGGGCTGGCCCGCTGCCGGTGAGGGCACCTGGAGCCACCACGGCCCGGGCAGCTGGGTGGGGGGAGA
>VZZY01010451.1:28625-40113 GCA_013400335.1 Eurystomus gularis | reverse complement strand
GAGGGAGCTGGGGCACCGAAAGGGGTGCAGAGAGGACTGGGGAGGGGCAGGAGGAGGTTGCAGAGAGGCCTGAGAGGGAGCTGGGGCACCGAAAGGGGTGCAGAGAGGACTGGGGAGGGGCAGGAGGAGGTTGCAGAGAGGCCTGAGAGGGAGCTGGGGCACCGAAAGGGGTGCAGAGAGGACTGGGAGGGAGCTGAGGGAGGTGCAGATATGCCTGGGGGCAGGAGGGGTCCAGGGTGCAGTACAGAATGGGAAGAAGGTCCAGAGTGTGTTAAGAGAAGGGGAGGTGGGCTTGGGGGAGGGGGGGGTGCAAGAGGATGTGTGAGGGGGATGCTGGAGTGGATCTGGAGACAAAATGAGCAAGAACAGGTTTGGGAAGAGTTTAGGGGGAGATAGAGGTTGACAGGAGACTGAGGGGATGCAGAAGGTCCAGAAGAGAGTTGGGAAGAGATGTGGGTTTATTTGGGGAGAGGTGAGTAAAGGCAGCTGGTCGGGAGGGGGAAGAAGCTCCAGGGGGAATACTGGGAGGAGATGGGATACTGGGGCAGGGTAGACATGGCTGGGAGCTTCTGAGGGCAGTCTGGGGGCAGGGAGAGTCCTCAGGGCTGTGGAGGAAGGAGTGCCTGCAGGCACTGGTGGTTGGTCCCTTAGTTTTAGGGTTATCTTCTCTGCCTCATGGCAGAGGGAGCCCTGGGACAGAGATGGTTGCCCGGGAGGTTTTTCCAAAAACTGTGTGAGTGCCCAAACACAAAGCCAGCGGTGGATCCTGTGGCTCTCACCCTGAAGTGTACAGCCTGGAGTCGTTTTGTCACCTAGCCAAAAGCCACCAGAGGTGACCTAAGGGCTGTTGTGCCGCTGTTTGAACACAGATATGTCGGGGAGCGCAGACAGCAGCTGCGGCAGCACCCCGTATCAAGAAGTTTGCCATCTACAGATGGGATCCCGATAAGCCTGGGGACAAGCCCCGCATGCAGACATACGAAGTGGATTTGAATAAGTGAGTATGTCCCCATTAGGGAGAAGTTTTGCTTCCAGGCAGGTGTTCTGGGGCTGCATGTGCTCCAAGCTTATCTGACAAGTGATCTTGAAGGGTGCTTGAGGAACACTTGAGCTGACAGCTAAAGGTGTAGGCAGTTTCCTTACGCTTCAGGGACTGTGAAAAACCTCAGAGGTGGTGCCTCTACCATGTTACAGAGCACCTTGTCATCAGCACAGGGGAGATCAGTGTTGTTTCCTGATAAAGCAAATCTTACTATGATCTTGTGAAATTATTTTCACCTCCCTCACTGGTTGGTGCTAAGTGTGACAAACAAAACTGTGTCCTGGACGCTGGTGTCTCAATACAAGGAAAGGCTGAGAGCCCTGGGGCTGCTCAGCCTGGAGAAGACTGAGAGGGGATCTTCTCAATATCTGCAGGTTGGGGTCAAGAGGATGGGGCCAGACTCTTGTCGGTGGTGCCCAATGACATGACAAGGAGCAATGGGCACCAACTGGAACCCAGGAGGTTCCATGTGAGCAGGAGGAGAAACTTGTTTGGTGTGAGGGTGTCGGAGCCTGGCCCAGGCTGGCCAGAGAGGTTGTGGAGCCTCCTTCTCTGGAGAGATTCCAAACCTGCCTGGGTGCGATCCTGGGCACCACTGAAAAGACTCTGGCCCCATCCTAGTTTTCTGCACACTTAGTTACTTCTGCTATTGCAGGGTGGCTTCTGTGAGATTTTACCTTTATCCCTTGTTTGAATTGAAGACTTGAAGGTGTTCGTGGCTTTAATAAATTTTATTTACATATAAAATTTTGAAGCATGTTCAAGAAGGCAGCTGTTTTACTTCCAGCTCACAGTCCCAGAAATGGGAGATGAGGTGGAAGCTTTATCAACTCTTCTCCTAGTTTTCTGCACGCTTAGTTACTTCTACTTTGCAGGTGACTTTTATCTCATAGTAGCCACCTGCATGCTTTGGTGTAACTATCGCCAAGAAAGCTCTCACTTCTCTGCGCTTCTTTGAAGGGCTGCGGGCTTCCCCGTGGTGCAGAAACCTTTGCGTGGGCGCTTGGGCCTTGATTTCCCAGTGCTCCAGTTGCTGCTGTGCGCTTGCCAGAGGAATTCACCTCGAGCCCTTTCTGAAAGCTTCAGATCCAAAGCCACGCAGCTCCCTACTTAAGAGGCGCGTGATGGAGAACTGAAATTTTTATGTGAATTGCACCAGTTAATAATTCCTGGGTGTTGCCTTGTCTGCTGTATATAAAATTACATAAATTGTCCAAGATGGTTTGTTTTTGCGTGAGTAATGAGGACAGGGAGACTTGTTAAAACCTGATCCAAATGAGAACTGGGAGCAAAGTGCTTGGTTTCCAGCTATGTCTGAGCCAGATCTTCTGGGCATCAGCAGAAGAAAGGGCTTTTCTCCCACCCTGACCCTGGGCTGTGCTGAGGCAAATGGGTCACGCTGCCGATCAGGAGATCTCCATCTTGTTGCCTGGGCTTGGCAATTAAAAAAAAAGTATATTTTTAATTATAGGTGATCAGAGTCCTTTGAGATGCTGCTTAGTTGGGTGCCAGAGATCAAGCCCTGAGACTAGGGGGAGTCACGTGAGTTCACTGCCTTTATTTTTCTGTTTTAGATGTGGACCTATGGTGCTCGATGCTCTGATCAAGATCAAAAATGAGCTGGACTCCACTCTGACCTTCCGCAGATCATGTAGGGAAGGTAAGAAAGATTTTTCCAACCTGCTGAACTGAAGGTTGTCCTTGAAGGCTATCGGTTGCCGACAACGTACGCATAACTGCTAGAAAACTTCGGCGTAGATCACAGCTCCTCTTCCAGCTGCTGCCATGAATCAAGTAGTAAAGTTCAAGCTTATCTTTCCAGGGCATCATCGCACCACACTGAGCTCTGAGCAGTGCACTTAAACGGCCCCAGTCGTTCCTGTTTCTCTCCTAATCTTGTTCATCTCGCTGCCCTCCAGTGCTGCGTAGGGAAATCGAGCGAGAGAGATCACAGCAGGAAAATGGAGAGGGCAGACATGGCGCGTGGGAATGGATTGTAGGGGCTGCTGGGGAATAAGACAGGGTGTAACTGGAAGAGTACTTATGACTTCTAGGAATAGCTTCGGGAATCTTTTTTTTGGCCCTTTGACTAAGCTAAATGATTGATTGAGGAAAAGGCCATCTGGTGGTTTTACGTTGCAGAGCGACCGGCTGGTTCTTCCACAGGTACAAACCAGCGTGTTAACTCCATTAAAACATACCTGTCAGGGTGACTTTCCCTGTAAAAAAATCCGGATTTGGGATGCTGAGTTTAAAATGATAATTAGGGAAATGCAGGAAGGGAGGATGCTGTTGTGGAATGACTTTTGATTTAATTAGGTGGGTTTGCAAGAAATTTAGGTGCAGCTGATGCCTAAAGATGTTTTGACTTGCATCTCCGTGCAAAGCACACTTTAACACGGCTGTTTCCTGTGGAATCTGAGTAGCAGGTGGAGGAATTCTTAGTGTGGTTGTTCTCGGCGTCTGATGTTTTGATAGCCAACACTGTGTCCAAGCAGTTGGAACTATTTGCCCTGAATACTTTGAGAACCTGAGGACAGATTTTCAAGCTCGGCTGGTTCAATCTTGGCCCTTTTCTACCACACAGGGGAAAAAAAAAAAAAAAAGAAAAAAGCCCTGATAATGCATTCCTGTTGCATACTGATGAGTCTGTGTCTGCAGTCCTGGTTCCCTCTCCAGCTGACTGGAAAATACTTGTAACCATTTCTTGCGTGGGAGGAATAACCTTGTTCCAGTGCCAGCCTGTATCTGGCAGCGAGGGAAGGCCAGTGCAGCAGGCGCTGAGGCGGCCGAGCACAGCAGCAGCATTTCTCTGACTCATATCAATTGATATGTGTCAAATCCTCTGAAATTAAGAGTTTTGCCCTTTCGACATTTGTCATCTTTCTAATACGATGTTTTAGGCATCGCTCTGAATTGGATACCCGAGCTCCTGACCTGCACAGTATCCGTGACAGTTTGGCAGTGGTTTTTCTTGCAAACCTTGGCCTTTCCTGGGCATCATCTAATCCTTCAGATCATTAGCGGTGTCATTTAAGCCATTTGTTAAGCTATTTATACGCTGTTTGTTCTGGTGAGTGTCTGTCCCCTCACCTTTGGCAGTTAACTAGCACAGTTCATGGCACCCTGCTGCAGGAGGTGCAGGGAGAAGCTTCTGTCTGAGAGACGTTGCTTCGTGTTCGTGACCTTCAGGGCTGCTTCTGACCGTAGCTGAAGGGCTGATGGGGGATGTGCCTGCTTCCCGCTTTGCAATCTTTGCGTTGGGTGCTTTGCATCAATACAAGCTTGTGCTTCAAACTTGTGAACAGAGCTGAGTGCTTTCCCCACCCTAAGTAGCACGTAAAACTAATGAATTAAAGGGATGAAGTGTCCAAGCCGCTTGTGTTCTGAGAATGTGTTTAGGCTTTAATGAAAGTGACTCTTGTGTTTGTTCTTTAAGTAGCAACGCACTTGGCCCAGTGGCAACTTCTGGCGTTTTCCTTGTCACGTACAGAGTTTCTTGAAGACAACCTGGGGGCATGTTTGAGGCCAAAAGCATCTTCCTCAAGTAGGATAAGAGGGTAAATATCTAATGCTTTACGCTTTCCTCCCACTCAGGCATCTGTGGCTCTTGTGCTATGAACATCGCTGGTGGAAACACACTGGCCTGTATCAAGAGAATTGACCCCGATCTCAACAAGATCACTAAAATCTACCCGCTTCCCCACATGTATGTGGTGAAGGACCTTGTTCCGGTGAGTATCTGCCTCTCTCAGCATGCGACCGAGGGTGACACTGTTCCTGGCAGTGTGGGGTTCAGATTGTGATAATGTTGGGAGGTGCCAACGAGATCCAGTCTTACAATTCACGTTGCTCCTGCTGGTGTTTTCTGGCTTGGGTGGGTCTGAGCTTCACAGCCGTGACTAAATCTGTCCTCATGTGGAGGAATGTGGCAGGTTGAGGTAGAAAATGCCTCCTTCTGTTGGAGCGGTAGCAGATGTTCAGTCTCTCATGCGTCAGTTTAACCTGAATAAATGTGACCTCTTTGCCTTTTGACTCCTAGGACTTGAGTAACTTCTATGCACAGTACAAATCCATCGAGCCTTACCTGAAGAAGAAGGATGAGTCGAAACAGGGCAAGGAGCAGTACCTGCAGTCCATCGAAGACCGTCAGAAACTGGTTACTGCTTTTCTACTGTTGAAATCCCTTGCAGATAAGACCGGGGTTCTAGCTCCTTTTGGGACAAAGCTCTGGTGCCAAACCTGACGTGGGTGGAATCTGCTCCCTGAAACGCGGCGTCGCAGCGTGGCTGCGTTGCTGGGGGGGGAGCGTTTGCTAATGAAATGCAGTTGTCCCCAGTTGTGCTGGGGACTCTGCTCTCATTTCCACTGTCTGCGCTGCGAAACCCTCTGTGTTTGTAAAAACACTGAGGGCTACAGGCCTGTAATATTGCGGTGGAAAGAAGGCGCTGCCGCTGAGGCTGGCACGCAGGCTGTCTCGTCTAGCTGCAGCACGCTAAGCGATGCTCTCACGTTGCTGCTGGCTGGGTTTTACAGCCCTAAAAACGACTGGCGGAAGCTTTTGGATGCGGAGACTCAAGTGTGATGTGTTAGTGCAAGTCTCAGGATGTCTGGCTTGAGCACGGCTTTATTCGGAGGGGGGTTTCTGGGGGCATAGCGGTGTTGGCCCAAGGTTTCTGCATAAGGCTGAAGGAACTGTTTGAGCAGCTGGGACCTTAAAAAGCTCATAGCGTGGGTAAGTTCTTGTCTGGATTTCCTTGGCTGCCGCAGTGAGTATCATTGAATCAGCAGTTTCTTTTGCCCCTGACCTCTCTTGATGGATCCATCCCTCACTTGACAGTTCCAAGCTCGGTCTGTCAGTGCTCTGTGGGGATTGTGGCCGTGGTGCTGTCACTGAGCAGGCAGCCCAGCGGTAAAAGAGAGGTGAATGTGAGCAGCAAAGAGGGAGGTTGAGTAGAGGGGATCCGCTGCAAGCATGGGAGCTGCAGCTTAATCCTCTGCAGCCATCTTTGAATGTTTTCCATTGTGAAAATAATGAATAGAGGGGGTGTATGCCCAAGGTGTCGGCAGCACCGTGTGACTGGTGCTGTGACATCTTCACAACCACAGGATTTTACTAAGGGCAACAGTCGGTTCTTCTGCGCCACTTCACAGTGTTATCTGATCCCTGTGTAAGGGCTAAAGGGACTCTCTTTGCGTCTGGTGTCCTTGAAATCACTTTCTCGTTCAAGCACAAATAAGCAAACCTCAAAGCAACTGCAAGAGCTGCCTGAACCTTCCTCACAACTTGCTTTTTATCCCCCTGCTAAAGTTTCTCTTGCTTTGAGAACGGCCTGTGTGCAGGAAAAATGGGGTCAGCTGAAAAACTCCCACGCTTTTCTTGAAAATCATTGAATAGTTTGAAATGTTACAATTAGGAATAAGACAAATACAGGGCGAGAAGGTATCTCTGACTTAACCTACCTTTGGCAAGTCTTTCCCAAAGACTAATGCGAGCTCCCAGGAATTCTGGCACCACGTACTTCTCTAAACTAAATTTAATGAGACCTTTATCCCAAACCGACTTCCAGATACATAAATTAAGCCAAGCTGGGCTCTGTCTCTTAGCCTGGGAGGGTCTATTGAGCTACTGGGAGACTTGGGAGCCCTTTTGCTCCTCAGAGGTTGCCTTCTGCCCACTGTAACTTCCTTGTAGGTCTAATTCTTTTCTTCAGTGCCTGAAATAAAAAGGTCTTAATCTCTCTAAAAATGGTGAAACTGCAGACTTGCACTGTTCCTCTTCTGTAAGTGCTTGGACATCCCCTCACGGCACAGGCTGCACTCTGAGCTCCTCTCCCTTGGGCTGCTGAGCAGACTTTGCTCTTTCTTCTCTTCCATCCCATGGCCTTGAATTGTTAATTGGTTACATATCTGTTCCTGTCCCAGTAAGTGGCTGAGGAAAGGCTGGGAGGAAGGAATGCAGGAAGATGAAGCAATTTTCACTTTTTTTCTTCGAATTTACGTAGTCACAAACCTCTGCTTTTATTATATGGGTCAATTTGGGAGGGTTGGATGCGTCCTTTCAGAGGACCCACATGTAGGAATTACTTTTTTCCAGCACTGCTGCTTCAGCATAAATTTTTCAGAGCCGCTCTGTTGAAGCAAGTGTCTGGTGGGGAAAGTGGTGAGAGAAGCACGTGCTCCTGTAAATCCCCTCTTTTAAAAAAAGAACAGGCTTTGTCATGGTTTCTGGAGTGGCTTGACTGTGGTCTCCCACCCCCATGCAGGACGGACTCTACGAGTGCATCCTGTGCGCCTGCTGCAGCACCAGCTGTCCCAGTTACTGGTGGAACGGGGACAAGTACTTGGGTCCTGCCGTACTGATGCAGGTAAGGACGGATCCCCGTTGTCCCCGCTGAGGGACTGCCCACCTCAAGCCAGTCCACATACTTGGGAGTATGGGTGGGGTAGAGTAACACAGCCCAGAACTTGGCCCAGAGTTCTTGAGTTAGGCATTGCTTTGAAAATCTCACGCTGCTGGCACCACCTTGAAGAAGCGTTTGCTGTGTCCAATGCCACTGACTTGCAGGCCTATCGCTGGATGATTGACTCCAGAGATGACTACACAGAGGAGCGCCTGGCACAGCTCCAAGACCCGTTTTCTCTCTACCGTTGTCACACTATCATGAACTGCACGAGGACTTGCCCCAAGGTACGTGTGGGTCCTGCCTACGGCCTTCTGGGGCTTCTGGTTTGTTTCCAAGCCCCCTGTTTGCAACCAGTAGGAAAAGACCCGCTTAGGCCTTGTTTTCCTCAAGCTTGTCAACCTTTTGAACCACAGTGAGTTACCAGCAGCCATGTTTATGATAGTGACTGTACAAGAGGATGTGGCAAAGTGTGTGTTACACATCACAGGGACATTTCTTCCTCCTGAGCAAGGCTATGACTTTTGAGAACCTGTTTCCAGGGTTTCAGAGTGTGACAGTAAGGTACTGGTCATGTGAGGGACACTGCCCGAGATGGTACGAGGAGGTTTGTCCTGCGTAGTCCCATCTGTGGTGTGAACATCACAAGTAATATGCTTAAACCCCACTGTGCAACCTTCAAACTCCATCGGCAGCAGCCACCCCTGATGTGTTCTGCCACTTGTGTACTGGAGAAGGCTCTGGCAAGTTCTCGGTGCCTTTGGGGGACGTGTTTTGTCCTGCTGTTGGGGCATTTCCCAGCTGCTCTCTTCTCTCTGGTATTTCCTTTGAGAACTGAGCAAGCTTTCCCAAATCAGAGCCTGCCTCTTCCTCATCTTGCAGTGACCTTGTGCCTGTTGTTGGGCAGATCCTCAGGTTTTGGTTTCCTGCCCGCCGTCTGTTTCTAGCCAGCCTTTGCTTGCGTCGGGTGGTGGAGTAATTCTCCTTGAGCTGTGAAATACCGTAAAGGCAAATATTGGAGGAGATCGCAGATACGGGGACAGACTTTTGAGCAGGGCCTGTTGTGACAGGACAAGAGGTGATGGTTTGAAATTAAAAGGGGGAGATTTAGACCAGAGAGAAAGGAGAATTTTTGATGCTGAGGGTGGTGAGAGCCTGGCCCAGGTTGCCCAGAGAGGTGGTCGATGCCCCATCCCTGGAACTGTTCCAGGTGAGGTTGGCCGGGGCTCTGAGCAACCTGCTCTAGTTGCAGATGTCCCTGCTTGGTGCGGGGGGTTGGATGAGATGACCTTTAAAGGTCCCTTCCCACCCAAACCATTCTACATGGGGAAGACGAGATGGTTGAGCTCTGAATTGGTGTGTTGGTCAGGAGCTCTACATGCTGGTTTTGGTGTGTATTTTATCTGAAGTGATTCACGGGCTACAGATAATCTCCCTTTGTGTAAGGAGCCAGCCCATGATCTGGTGTCAGCCTTAGTTCAGCCGAAGGCAAGGGTTCAACCTGCAGACCTGGCTGCGCTCAGGAATGTCCGGAGCGCAGGGAAGCAGCACTTGGTCTCAAGTTCATGCTTAACAACACGTTTCCACTCCCACACTCCGATCCCCGCTGGTGTCCCACACAGCCCTGGGAGGAGCTCTGCACCAGGCTGGTTTCCTGCTCATTCTTCACAGCGATGCAGCAGGGTGGTGGTGATCCCCTGTCGCGTTTTGAGGCCAGACGTGCTTGGTTTGGTAGCAGTGCTGCAGGATCAGAGGCGTTTGCAACACGAGTTGTCCATGATGTTAGGGTATATTCTTGGGAACTCTTGGCTGGCTTTTGCGTGAGGAGTATTTTCATCCGGTGACTTTGTTGCCCGCTTCCTTAGTGACCTCAGTACACAGCTTTTTTTATTTCAGACAAGGAGAAAAGCCACATCTCTTGTACCATCACTATCAAAGTCTTTATGAGGCAATTTCCTGTCTCCAGAAGTCACCTCGTAACACCCCTAAAAGCGTCAAATTTAGTCCTGCTTGAGCTTTATTAAAAGTTCCTATCGCTCAGCCACTTGTTCTTCCCTTTGATCCTCGCGTTGCTGATTAAAATCCATCCTCCAAAGCCAAATGAGCAGTTTTTCTCCCAGCACTGGGAAGCGCTGCTGGTTCAGCCACTGGGTAGAGGTGGTGAGCTCCCGGCGCTGGTCTCTACTCTCTTCCCGTGTAAATTGAGGCTGAAACATCAGCACACCTTAACCCAGGGGCTCTGCCTGCCAGAGTACCCAAGCTGCCTGGAGCAGAGCTGTCCCTCAGTGTCCTGTAAATTCCCAGCATTTGAGAAGAAGCACAATGCTAGGCTGGACTCCAGATTTTACAAGCTTGGGGCCTACAAGAAACCTGGTGAGGAACCTTTTAGAAGAGCTTGTAGTGATAGGATGAGGGTGATGGCTTCAAACTGGAAGAGGGGAGATTTAGATTGGAAATGAGGAAGAAGTTCTTCCCTCTGAGGGTGGTGAGACCCTGCACTGGTTGCTCAGGGAAGCTGTGGATGCTCCATCCCTGGAGGTGTTCAAGGCCAGGTTGGACAGGGCTTTGAGCAACCTGGTCTAGTGGGAGGTGTCCGTGCCCACAGCAGGGGACTTGGAATGAGATGATCTTTAAGGTCCCTGCCAACCTAAACTTTAGCGGGGAATACAAGGGTGTCCTCTGCCAGTTCTTTTTGAGGACCAGTGTATTTGTGAGTTTACTCTGACTTAGAGTGAGGCAAGGAGTGGGGAGGATGCTCCAACACCCTGATTTGCAGAGGACCTGAACAGAAACTTTTCCTTTTCAGGGTTTGAACCCTGGCAAAGCCATTGCTGAGATCAAGAAGATGATGGCGACTTACAAAGAGAAGGCGGCTGCTGCGTAATGGTGCTCCCCCGCTGGAAGCGTAACACCAAACATGCTTTACTTGGAAGTAATTTATAGCCAATCTAGCAAGAGAAGGTTCCAGCAGGGAGTTTGGTGTCCTCCTCTTTGTCTGCACGTACAATAAATACTGTAAAGAACAGATAAGGGTCGATACTTTACTAACAATGTTCTGCTTGGCAGAAAGGGACCTGGGGGTGTTGAGCGACCGGTGGCTGAAGGTGAGCCAGCGTGTGCCCAGGTGGCCAAGAAGACCACCAGCATCCTGGCCTGCATCCAGAACAGTATGGCCAGCAGGACTAGAGGAATGATTGTCCCACTGTACTCTGTGCTGGTGAGGCTGCACCTTGAGTACTGGGGTCAGTTTTGGGCCCCTCACTCCAAGAAGGACATTGAGGGGCTGGAGCGTGTCCAGAGAAGGGCAACGAAGCTGGGGAAGGGTCTAGAGCACAAGTGTGGTGAGGAGCAGCTGAGGGATCTGAGTGTGTTGAGTCTGGAGAAAAGGAGGCTCAGAGGAGACCTCACTCCACAACTCCCTGAAAGGAGGTTGGAGCCAGGTGGGATTGGTCTCTTCTCACAAGTCACGGCTGATAGAACAAGAGGAAATGGCATCAGGTTATGTTAGGGGAGGTTGAGGTTGGACATGAGGAACAATTTCTTGCTGGGAAGGGTTGTGAAGGGCTGTCCCAGGCTGCCCAGGGCAGTGGTGGAGTCCCCATCCCTGGAGGAGTTTCAAAGCTGTGGAGATGTGGTGCTGAGGGACATGGGTTAGTGGTGCCCTGGCAGTGCTGGGGGAATGGTTGCACTTGATGATCTTAAAGGTCTTTTCCTTGGTCTTTTCCAACCCTGGAGATTCTGTAATCTCGTCACCCTGCTTAAATCCAAGGAGTTCCCATCTGCAGCTTGAACAGAAAGAGCTTTGGGATCCCTACCGTCCCCTCCTTTCTAGTTAGCGTGGTTTTGAACAAAATGACCATTTTTGGCTTGTTCTATTTGAACCTTGTGCATTTCCTCGCACGGTTTTGGGGTGCAAAGCCCTTTTTTGGGGCAGAGCCTGGTCCATTTCCTTGCCGGATTTGGGGAGCAAAGCCCCTTTTTTGGGGCAGAACCCGGGGATCTTGCTGTGGGGGTTGCAGGAGGTCCCCGTGTCACAAGGGGG
>VZZY01010451.1:2913-28117 GCA_013400335.1 Eurystomus gularis | reverse complement strand
CACAGCAGAGCAGGGACCTCAGCCACCATGTCCCACCAGAGCCACTGCCCACCTCAGCAAAACTCCCTGGATTTGCGCTTTCCCGGGATGTTGCAGCCTTGTCACTGCAGAACTGTTGGGCTTTGGCATCCTGATGGGACACAAGCTCTTGGCCCCACTCCTGGGATGCTAGTGGCACTTGTGAATCCACACGGAATGGGTGGGGGTAAATCCCTTTGGGATGCTCCGAGACCACTGGACCCCACGGCCGAATCCCTGCAGCCCTGAGCAGGTTGCTCGTAACTCGAGGCTCCGAGCTCGCCAGGGTCTGTGGCTTGAGAGAATGTCCCTTTGCGGCGTCTTTACTTGGTGTCGTGGAGACAAGGGTGGATCTCAAGGTCGGGAAGGGTCACCATGCCTTCCTGACCCCATGAGCGAAGCGATCCCGGAGGTTTTCTCGGGTCAGTGACAGATGTACCGTGATGTCGGGTAGGCGAGCCTTGAGTTGGCATCACTCAGCATGGCCTCAAAACCAAAAGGTCCTTTGCAGCGTCAATGCTGGCAGGGGGAAGAGACGTCTAGGCATTCAGAAGAGGCTGAGATCACAGTGGAGAAAGCATCCGAGGTGTCCTGCATCCCTCGAGGTGTCCTGCATCCCACCCCTTACCACCGTTTCTCATTCCAGGCCATACGGAAGTGCTGCCGCCCGTGCAACCTTTGCCCGTTTCCTTCCGAATTGGCCTCGCTCGGCACGGAGGAGCTTCTCGGGGCTGAGAGAGGAAGAGCTTTGTGGCAGGAAAGGGAGGAGTGTGACCATTGTAGGGCTCTTTGGGTGCCTCAGCTTGGCTCCACGGGGCTTGCCCAGCTGTGGCATGACCGTGGTCGCTGCCACTGTGGTTCCTGACCCCACTTGAAGCCTCTTGGACCCTCTTTTCCTCCAGCTCTGCAGCTCTCAGAGGTTAAACCTCACCCCTTTTTTTTCCCTGGGTACCCAGGTTTAACGCTGCCAGGCTGGAGGTCTGGCTGGAGAAACAGGAGATGCTCTAATCCTGGCTTAACACCCCAAAACGGGGCTGATGGGCTGTGAGGAGCATGACCCCGCTCTCCCTGATGGAGGTAGGAGCCCTTTATTTAACCAGAATTTGGGGGAAATGTGGGGCTTGGATCTAAACGACTTTTTTTTGCCCCCACTCACTAGTGGTTGCCCAAGTGAGGAGGCTGCATGAAGCTGCTGGGTGCTTATCTCCAGCTTCCAGATGGTTTTGGCGTGTGATGAGGTCTTGCAAAACAGGGTGCGGGAGGGGTCAGGGTGATGCCCGCCCGGGGTCACAGAGAAACCATCTTGCTGCAAGGGTTTGACCTTCAGCTGGTGTTGTCAACTTGTGGTGAAGCAAATGCTGTCCTTGCTGCCAGCTTCATCCTCGTGGATGACCCTTCCTTACAAATCCAAACCAAAACCAGTTTGAGGCAGACAGGGCTACTGGGAGGGCACCTTGCTCATGAGGACTTCATTTTCTCACCCATCTCAAGGGTTTGATGCAGGAGAGTGGTTCTCCCAAGGTTAGCAGCAATGGCAGAGCCTGAATCCTGTTTTCCATGTCCCCACCTTGTGTTGAGCCCATTTCATCCTCTTGTTTCCTCCAGCCTTGGGGTGTTCTTCTGGCCGTGCTCCCCTGGCAGATGCCACCACGTCTGGGTAGGACCAGCCCGCCTGGTAGAACACGTTTGCTGCAACGGCGTGGTGGGCAGGGCGGCGTGTTCCTCACTGGTTGGCTCATGTGGATGAGTTTATGTTGGCTTGGTGGAAAGGGCAGGAGAATCAAGGCCAGCTCATCCCACTCCTTTGTCGGATCTGGGCTTGTAGCTGGCAGTGACATCTCCCATCCCAGACCAGAGCCTGAAAGGCTGCTCTGGAAGATCTTCATGAGTTAAATCTTGTCCTGTGTGCCCCAAAGGCTATTTTCCTCTCCTCATCCCTCCTTCCTTACTCTTATCTCAGCCTGATTTTTCCATGTCCCCATCTCCAAGGGTCCAGATTGACCTTGCCAGCCCCATCCTGTCAACCAGACAGCACCAGACCTTGCTGGCTGGAGCAGTAACCTCCTGGGATCGACCTTTTTCTTCTTGCGTGCAACCTCTAGCCCACGATGGATGGATGGATGGATGGGAGATGATGGATGGATGGATTAATGGAATGGATGGATAGATAGATGAAGGATGCTGCTCAGGAAGCCCTGAGCATCCAGCGGTGACCATGAGAGTGAAGGGAGATCTCCAAGTCCCCTTTGGGTTTGTTTGCTTCGAGAGAGGTGCTTGTAAAAGGGCCGTGGCCACAAAGGGAGTATGTGGAGAAGGTCTCTGGGACCAGCATGTGCTGCTGGGAAGAAGGGCTGTGTCCTGGGGCAGAATCTCAGGGCAAGGACTGATGCTGGCATTCTCTAACGGTGGCTGCTGGGGCTGAGGTTGTTTTGCAGAAGGACGTTCAGTGCCAGGCTCAAGGTTTCCAGCTCCACTTGCTGGTGTCAGAGGGTAGGTCCTCTCTGGCTAGGACTGTGCTGGATGTCGGGGTGTCCTGAGCAGCTTTCTCCCTGGTTTTCCCCCAGCAGGGACGCATGGTGGGTCTCTGAAGGGTGCAAGACAGGCCATGAACTCTTCTTAGAGCCAAGCAGCTGCAAGGACTTGAAGCAGAGTTTGGGCCAGGGAAACCTGGCGTCAGTGGGGAATCCTGGCTCCCCTCTTCCCTTCGCCAGGCTCCCCAAATTCCTGGCTCTTATCTCCCCTTAATCCCACTCCAGCAGCAGGGAGAGAAGCACACGAGCTCTCCAGGGTCTCCCCAGGGGACCTCAGGGGTAAAACCCCCCAGGTCTGGGGGCCAGCAGAGGGGCCGGCGGGTGCCCCTGCGCCATGTTTGCCAACAAGGTGTGGCTGCTACGTCGCGATTCAAACCGGTAACGCAGCTTCACCGAGCTCTGCCCTCCCCTCCGCCGGATCCTTCCCGGACACGTCCGTCCGCCGGGCAGGTGATGACGGCTTTGCCCATCTCATCCCAACCGGCCACGGCTCCGCTTGTGCAACCGGCGCGGTACGGCGCGGTGAGTCACGGCGAGAGCCCTTCACTCGCCGGGTTTTGGGGAGCGGGAGGTGAGAAAACCCCACGGGGACGGGGTTGGGGTTGTGCAAGAGCTGTGGCTTCTCGGGCAGAGCTGGTCGTGGCTGTGCTCATGTTCTCCTCCCGAAGATTTGCTGCTTGTAGGCTGGAGAACGTCAGAATAATTCAGTCGTTGCTACCAGGCGCAGGGGTGGGCTGCGTGTCTCGCTCCCCAGCCTGCTTCAGGGAGGCGTGGGAGGCAAATTGGGTTGGTTTTGGGTTGTTCCGATACTTTTCCCCCTCCTGCAAAGCCTGCAGAGAGCGTTGGGGAAAAGCCTTTGTGCGAGGCACCCCTTGCCTTCTCCTTTGTCTGCGCTTTGGCAGGGCAGCCCACGCTCCTCCTGCGCCCGCTCCCGGCCTCCTCCAACCTGGGATCGACGCTTTGCGCAGGGTTTGATGCTGGCAGCGAGGAGATCTGATGTCTCCCTTCATCACAGGCCCTTCGCGGCTGTTTCTTTTGGCTCCTGGAGGGATTTTGGTTTAATGAACCATCCCTTGGGCTCGTCACTCACCTTCCCTACCCAAAACTTGTCCCTTGTAGTGGCACCAGCTGCATTTCGGGAGCTGGGTACCATCTGGGTTGCTTGGCAAGATAGAGACCCTGTCCCTGGGGGTCAGCAAGAGCAAGGGGTGGTTTTAACTAATTGCTTTTGTCACCCACAGATGAGTTTTAGAGTTGGACTGGGGACTGGGGTGGCTTTTCCAGCAGAGGATGGGTGCACAGGCTCTTGGTTGGGGTGTAAATAAGCTGGTCTGAGTGCCCTCCTGGGAACCTGAACCTGGCCCAGCCAGGAAACCATCCACCAGCTCCAAGGGTGGGAAGTAGCTCCTGGGTTTGGGTTTGTGCCACATGTTATCTGCTCGCTGCTGCTTTGAGGTCCTGGAGTTGGGGATGCCAGGCCTTGCAATCCAGCATGGATTTAGGGCATGAGCAGGTTCAACTTGATGGGACAGAGGGTGATGATTCAAATCCCACCTGGGATGATTCTGGTGATCCCCATCTCCCAGGCTGGGCATCGGGGTGCAGCAGAAACCGGCAGGAAGCAGAGGTGCTGAGCCGCGCTGGGCACCGCTAAAACTAGAAAAAGTGAATTATGGCCACGTCATCCGCGCAGGGGGAAGCAGAGGGAGCAAACAAGTGTGAGAAGCGGCTGGGAGAGCTCTCGCTGCGCTTGACCTGGCTCTGCACCAGCCCTGCTCCCTTCCCCCGGCCGCTAAGCTGCCAGTTTTGTGCCAGCTTTTGTCCTCGGGCTCGTTTGGCACCGCTCGTGTGAGCGTCACGTGCCGTGGGAGGGTGACCAGGCAGCGCTGGGGTGCCCCATGCCTGCAGCATCCCTCTGCTCGGCAGAGGTGGCCCTGAGCAGCTCTGCTGGGAGCCAGAGTGGTTGATGAAGGGGACACCAAGTCCAGCCACCTTCTGAGACTGAGCCGGGCATGTCTCCCTGCAGCCGGGAGCCCATCACCATGACATCTCCTGAATAAGCCCTTGGATCAACTCCCCTTATTTTTTTTTTTTTCCCCTGTTCTTTGACTTTGCAGACAGCAGCAGGCTGCTGGGGACCCAGCGGCCGGGCTACGGGACGCTGCACCGAGACGCCGAGAAATCCCTCATGGTAGGTCCGAGGGCTTTGCCGCGGGGAGGAAGGCGCGTTTGGGATGGCTTGGCACAACACACACTTGTTACCTCCAAAACCAGCATGAGATGGTGGTTTTCCAGCCCCGAAGCTACTTGGCTGTCACCTGCCTGCTGTTAAATCATGCCAGGAGGCTTCAGGCTTTTATCAATTTAAGATTTAGATGCTTGATAATCACAATCTGGAAAACATGTCATATGAGGAGTGCCTGAGGGAACTGGGATTGTTTAGCCTGGAGAAGAGGAGGCTGAGAGGAGACTTCATTGCTCTCTACAACTACCTGAAAGGAGGTTGTGGTGGGGCTGGTGTTGGTTTCTTCTCCCAAGTAACTGATGACAGGACAAGAGGTAATGGCCTCAAGTTGCACCAGGGGAGGTTTGGATTGGATGTTAGGAAGAAGTTCTGTACTGAAAGAGTGGTCAGGCACTGGAACAGGCTGCCCAGGGCAGCGGTGGAGTCACCATCCCTGGAGCTGTTCAAAGAACAAGTAGATGTGGGACTTTGGGACATGGTCTGGGGGTCAGGGAGATCTTTGACGAAGGTTGGACTAGATGATCCTAGAGGTCTTTTCCAATCTAAATGATTCTGTGATGAATTTCAGTTTATTTTATGAATAGGCATCCCTGTAAAGGTGACTTCCTTTCTTCCAGGAGGTCACAGGCTACCAGACCAAGCTGTGGCGGGTGGTCCTGTGCCATGCATGCTCCGTGCTGACAGCGGGGCTGCTCCTTGTCCTCTTCCACTGGAAGCCAAGCCTGGAGGTGCAGGCGAAGTGCAAACCCTGCGCCCTGGGCCAGGCCGACTGGGTCATCATCAGAGTAAGGCCCCAGAGCTGTCCAAAGGGGTGGGATTGGGCTCTGCCACCCGCTTCCCAGGAGGGCCCTGGGCACGTTCCTTGCTGCTTGTCACCCTTCCTAACCACATTCATCATCTTTCACTGAGCAATGCGCTACCCCAGAGCCAAATTATTCTAGGATAATTATAATTTCTGGAATAATTTTGCACTTTCCCCTTCCAGCCTGGCTTTGCATTTCTCTCTGTTGTCCCTGAAATCCAGATGCCATCTGGGATGGGTGGCTAGGGTCTCCCTGCCTGACTGCGACACTGTCCCTGACTGAAGGCGCAGAGAGGGACACATGAGGAACTCCCCACATCCCTCTGCCCAGCATGGGACACATGAGGAGCTCCCCATGTCCATCTGCCCAGCCTGGGACACAGGAGGAGCCCCCCACATGCCCCTGCTCAGCCCCGTGCCTGTGTTGCAGGACCGATTTGGACAGTGCTTCACCACCCGCGTGTGCACGGAGACACTCAGCGAGGGCAGGTGAGCTGGGCAGTGCCGGCAGGCACGGGGTCACCTCTGCTTTTGGCTTTGAGGGAAGGGGGGTGTTTGCAGTGGCGCTGGTGGATGGGGAGGGACTGACTCTTGGTTTTCCACCCCGAGCAGCCTGGAGCATCACCCCGGGGCCAGGCTGGAGGACCGAAGGACCAGCATCGCCATTGGTGTGGCGGATGAGGAGGAGAGCCGGGACACCATCCGGCTCCATGAGAAGGAAGAGGTAATGCTACTGACCCTTCACATCTCCGTCCCCTAAACTCTTCCTTAGAATCATAGAATTGTTTAGGTTGGAAAAGACCTTTAAGATCATCAGGTCCAACCATTCACCCAGCACTGCCAGGGCACCACTAAACCATGTCCCTCAGCACCACATCTCCATGGCTTGGAAGCCCCTCCAGGGATGGGGACTCCACCACTGCCCTGGGCAGCCTGGGACAGCCCTTGGCAACCCTTGCCAGGAAGAAATTGTTCCTCACGTTCAACCTCAGCCTCCCGTGGCACAACTTGAGGCCATTGCCTCTTGTCTGGTTGCTTGTTCCATCGAAGAAGAGCCCGACCCCACCTGGCTCCAACCTCCTTTCACGGAGTTCTCGAGAGCGAGAAGGTCTCCCCTGAGCCTTCTTTTCTCCAGGCTGAACACCCCCAGGTCCCTCAGCTGCTTCTCACCAGAAATGTGCTCTGGATCCCTCCTCAGCTTCGCTGCCCTTCTCTGGACACGCTCCAGCCCCTCAAGGTCCTTGGAGTGAGGGGTCCAAAACTGACCCCAGGATTTGAGGTGTGGCCTCCCCAGTGCCCAGTCCAGGGGGACGATCCCAGCCCTAGTCCTGCTGGCAACACTAGTGCTGATCCAAACCAGGATGCTGGTGGCCTTCTTGGCCACCTGGGCACACGCTGGCTCATCTTCAGCCGGCTCTTAACCAGCACCCCCAGGTCCTTTTCCTCTGGGCAATTTCCAGATGTTCTGCCCCAGCCTGGAGTGTTGCCAGGGTTGCTTTGGTGCGGGCTGCCCTCGTGTCCCACTAACACGTAACTTTTTCGGTCCCACTCTGCTCAGAAGAACATCTTGAGGTACTATCTCTTTGAAGGCATGCGCTACGTCTGGATCGAGCGGCGACAGGCATACTGCAAAGTCAGGTATTTCTTTGTCCCCTCCTGCCACAGCAAACCTCTCTGCATCTCTTCTTGGCCCCTCAGCCCCTCAAAATGATCCTGACCCAGCTGAAAGTCACATAACCATGCTGGAGCTTTTTTCCACGGTGCAAAGCCTTTGGAGGTCATCCCCAGGGCTCTGGGTCAGGAAAGCCACGTCACTTCTCTCCCCCCAAGCTGTTGATGTTGCGCGTCTTTGTGGGCAGAGGAAACTGGGCAAAGCGGTTTGGCAGCTGGTGGTCCTCACCGCACTGTGCCGCTCGCGGCTCTCCAAACTGTGCCCCTTTGTTCCTGCTCCTTGGCACCCGCGAGCTGCGGTGCAGGCGAAGGAACAAGATGCTCTCCCTTTCCCAAAGGGTTGTTTTTTTTGTCACCGAGCGCTTGGACGTGGCATTTATTCTGCTGGGCCAGGCTCCTGCTGATTTTGACTCTTGTTTCACCATTTTTCTTTCCCCTTGCCCTTGCCAGCATCTTGGATGAAGGTTGGACCTGCGCAGATCTTCACCTCTCCCAAGCTGGGCTCGACCAGCAAGACCACAACACCAGGTAGGGATCTGCCAGCTTCATGGGACACCTGAGGAGTGCAAATGAGGCTTTTCCAGGGACCTGCAGGTCCCATAGTCACAGAGTGGTAGGGGTTGGAAGGGACCTCTGAAGATCATCTAGTCCAACCAAGTCCTGGAACTTTGGATTTTCTTGCATTTGGACCTCAAAACAGAGGACAGTTGGGTCAGCTGCGTTACCTTGGCTTGGCTTCTCCATGTAACCAGGCTCTGGTGGAGGTCTGGGCAGCGTGAAGGTCCCTCGAGTTGGAAACACAGCTTTTCCCTGCTGTGCATTTGCTTCCCCTTTGCTTTCCTCTCCCCTCTGCAGAAGGAAGATCTACGGACCAAATCTTATCGAGGTGCCAGTCAAGTCCTACGCGAGACTGTTGGTGGAGGAGGTGTGCACCAAACGAGCCGGTTGTCCCCGGGCAGATCCTTCCCCACGTCCCTCACTGCAAGTGCTTTGTGGGCCCTTCCCCTCTGGTGGGGAGGAGAGGACTTTAGGAGAGGCAGCTTGGGCAGAGATCAGAGAAGGCAGAGCTGGTGCAGCTGTGGAGGGGACCTGTCCTGCCTCTTAGCTCAGATGGGAGCATCCCCTGAGGTGACTGAGCTTCCTCAGGACCATAACAAAGCTGGGGAGGACGGGGGGGTTGGAAGAAGCTAGCTTCATCCCATCCCCAGGGAATGGCCAGCATAAGCAGTTGTTCCTCAAGGAGCCTGGAGGTCTCACAATGGGCTGGAAGAAGCTCTTCTCCCCACAAACCTGCTCTCTCCTTGTTCTCTTCCAGGTACTCAATCCCTTCTACATCTTCCAAGTGTTCAGCATCGTGCTGTGGGTCTGCGATGCCTATTACTACTATGCCGCCTGCATCTTCCTCATCTCCACCATCTCCTTAGGGCTGTCCCTCTATGAGACAAGGAAGGTTGGTGGTGGGCTTATTTGGGACAAGCATCTGTAGTGAAATAGCCCGTTTTCTGATGCTGTTTGACCTCTGTGATGATGTTGAACTCCCTCTGAGCCCAGCTGGGTGAGGACAACCCATATCCCAATGGTGGGACAGGATTCCTTGTCCTTCGTCTGTGGTCCCGAGCCTTTGAGATCGGTTTTACGGATGCTTTTGAGCTGCCCTCGGGTGGCTACTAACTGCTCCCTCCCTTGCAGCAAGCCACCACACTGCAAAACATGGCCAAGATGTCAGTGGGTGTCCGAGTCCATCGTCCCAACGGAGGTGAGTGTGATGCTTGCAATGAGTGAGGGTCTTAGAGTCATAGAATCATTTTGGTTGGAAGAGACCTTTAAGCTCATCAAATCCAACCGTTAACCCAGCACTGCCAGGGCACCACTAACCCATGTCCCTCAGCACCACATCTCCACGGCTTTGAAACCGCACGAGATGGGGACTTCATCACTGCCCTGGGCAGCCTGGGACAGCCCTTGACACTTGTTGAAACCCAAGTCCAGGGCCCGGCCCTTGGCCTTGTTGAACCTCATCCCATTGACTTTGGCCCATCCATCCAGCCTGGCCAGACCCCTCTGTAGAGCCTCCCACCCTCCAGCAGATCAACACTCCCACCCAATTTGGTGTCATCTGCAAACTGACTAAGGGTTTCTTGATCCTTTCATCCAGATCATTGATGAAGGAATTAAAAGAGAACTGGCCCCAACATTGAGCCCTTGGGACACCACTTGTGACTGGCCACCAATTGGAGTTATCTCTATTCCCCACCAATCTCTGGTCCCAGCCATCCAGCCAGTTTTTCACCCAGCAAAGCATCCACCCATCCAAGCCATGAACAGCCAGTTTCTCCAGGAGAATGGTTCCTGGCATGAAGCTCTTTGGGACGGTGCCGGGATGATGTGTCTGAGCACGGCCATGCTTTTTTCCAGAGGAGATGGTGGTGAGCTCCGCAGACCTGGTGCCAGGCGATTGCATCAGCCTGCCCGCGGATGGGACACTGGTCCCCTGCGACGCTGCGCTGCTGACGGGCGAGTGCATGGTCAACGAGAGCATGCTGACGGGTGAGCGCTGGGGGTCTGGGGGCAAAGAAAGAGCCTTGCATCTTGGTGGCCCTACGGTGGCTCCTTCTCACCCAGGCTGTTTGGATCCTGACCCAGCCAGGGTGATCAGCCCCGCTCTCTGCTGTTCTTCACTGCAGGGGAGAGCGTGCCGGTGATGAAGACCCCTCTCCCGGCTGGCAGCCAGGCAGCCAGCACCGTTTATTCCCCCGAGGAGCACAAGCGGCACACCTTGTTCTGCGGGACGCAGGTCATCCAAGCCAAGTCCTATGTGGGTGGAGAAGTGCTGGCCGTGGTGACCCGCACCGGTAACAGATTGAGGGGAAAAGCTGGGATTAAGCTGTGTCCTCCAGAGTGGTGGCTTTGCACGTGTTTACCTTCTACCCATCTCCCGTAGGGTTTTGCACGGCCAAAGGGGATCTCATCAGCTCCATCCTCTACCCCAAACCTGTGAGCTTCAAGTTCTACAAGGATGCTGTGAAGTTCGTCCTGTTCCTCGCTGTCCTGGGTACGTCTGAGTGTGGAGGCGCGGCCAGCAGCAGCCAAACTCCTCTTCAGTGGTTGAAGCCACCCTTCATCTGCTTTGCTTTGTAACCAAGCCCGTTCTCCCTCCCGCACAGCTTTTATTGGCACACTGTACAGCATCCTCATCTTGGTTAAAAACCAGGTAAAGTTCTTGGAGCGGGTGAATCCTCAAGCACAGGCTGGCTCTGGGACCCTCAGCCCATGTTGGTGGAGACGGGTGAAGGCTCTCAGGATGCCTACCCCTCTTCCTCCTCACCCGCCAGGTCCCTGTGGGGCAAATCATCATCCGTGCCCTCGACCTCGTCACCGTCATCGTGCCCCCGGCTCTCCCGGCTGCGATGACGGTGGGCACCATCTATGCCCAGAACAGGCTGAAGAAACAGGGCATCTTCTGCATCAGCCCTCCCCGTATCAACCTCTGCGGGAAGATACGCCTGGTTTGCTTCGACAAGGTGAGTCTTTGCGTAGCGCCGTGGGAGGATGGTTTCCATCCTGGGGGAGCTGGCCTGGACCCACCATGCTCTCCCCACAGACAGGAACCCTGACAGAGGAAGGTCTGGATGTTTGGGGTGTGGTCCCACTGGAGGACAACCACTTCATGCCCATCGTCCACGAGCCCCGCTGCCTGCCCGCCGGGCCCTTGCTCTACTCCCTGGCCACTTGCCACACTGTCTCCCTGCTGCGGGCACAGCCCATCGGGGACCCCGTGGACCTCAAGATGGTGGAGTCTACCGGCTGGGTAAGACAAGCAGTGGGCAAAGTTGTGTGTCTATGAAGAGGGAGGTGGGAGACATCTTGCTTTGCCAGGAGAAAGAGGGGCATTAAAACCATCCATGGGGTGGATGGGGCTTTGCCATCTCAGCGTCTGCCTTGGTTTCAGCACCTGGAGATGACAGAGGAGGAAGGAGGTGAGCTGCCCACCTTCCAGCAGTTTGGGACAAAGGTCTTGGCTGTGATGAAACCTCCACCCGAAGAAGAACAGCCACGAGACAGGGTAGGTCCTGTGGACAAGAGTGTCTCAGAGTCCCAAGTCACTGGGTCTGCACCCCCAAAGAGCTGCTTCACAGCCCCTGGAGAGGTTGTACCTCCCAGAAAAGGTCCTGCCTGGCCATGATACCTGCTCCCTGTCCTCCATAGAAGCACCAGTCACCCGTGGGGATCCTCCGGCGTTTCCCCTTCTCCTCCTCCTTGCAGAGGATGAGTGTCCTGGTGAAGGTCCCTGGTGAAGCCTCAGCCCATGTCTATGTCAAGGGTGCGCCAGAGATGGTGGCCAGCCTTTGCACGAAGGAAACAGGTATGTGCGGGGGGACAGTGGTTCGCTATCACTCTTCAGTAGAGAATCGGCTGGTCCTGCTGCTCTGGCATCTCTCCGTCCCTGCAGCTCATCCCCACAGGGAATTGTCCTTGGTGACACTGCAGAGCAATTCCCAGAGGCTTTGGATCAGCTCCAGCCACGTGGGGGGAAGAAAATAAGAGCCAGAAGACATGGAACGGGGTTGGAGTCTGGCTGAGCATCCAAAGCCCTCCAGTCCTTCAGGAGCTCGAGCCCTGGCTCCCCTCGGGTTCGTCAGGATCTATTTTGACCTTGTTTTTCCTTTCACGGTTGGCAGTGCCAGTGGATTTCTCCCAGATGCTGCGACACTACACCACGGATGGTTTCCGGGTCTTGGGTCTGGCTTGCAAACCCCTGAGTGCAGTGACCACCTTTGAGGAGGCCTTGCAGCTTCCCAGGTTGGTGCCAACAACTTTTTTTTCTCCATTTAGAACTTATTTACTCCGAGCGTTTCATGAGATGCTTTGCTGTCCTGCAGCCTGTGAGGAATTGAACCCTCACCCACAGTAAAGCTACTCCCCAGATGCATTTTTAGACATTTTTAGCAACTGATCCGCTCTGCCTTGTGTTGAAGATGGTGTTGAACCAGTCCTTGTGTCCCACCAGGGACTCTGTGGAGAGCAGCCTGACCTTCCTGGGCTTCCTTGTCATGAAAAACGTCCTCAAACCAGAGTCTGCGCCCGTGATTCACCTCCTGAGGAACGCCAACATCCGCCCCGTCATGGTGACAGGTAACCCTGTGGAGGGGAACGGAAATACCGGGCTTAGGGAAGCGATGGGACATGGGTGACCCTTGGCATTGAGCAAGGGGTGAAGGGTTTCTCCACCAGTGCCCTGAAGCAGCTGAGGGGCATGGCAAGGACTCCTGGACCCTGGTTTTGGGCATCCCTGTGACTTGTTTGTGTTGCTGTGTCAGTGGTTGCATGGTGGGCAGGATGTGGAGGGGACAGGTGGCATGAACCCACAGACCTGGGGTGGGTGGCTTAAACAGCAGAACTTGCACCCTCAGCAGNAACATGTCTTGCAAACACGTCAGGAGGACACAATTTCCTGGGGAAGAGCTGCATCGATTTCGTCAGTGCCGGGAGAAACGACTCTCAGGCTGGATTTTGGGCAGCAAAAAGTCTCTTCAGGAAACCAGACACGTCTTGCTGCACCATACACATACAGCCAGCTCTGGAGTCCTCAGCACAGCAGAGACATGGACCTGGTGGAGCGGGGCCAGAGGAGGCCCCAGCAATGATGGGAGGGTGGAAGCCCTCTGCTGGGAGGCCAGGCTGGGAGAGCTGGGCTTGTTCAGCCTGGAGAAGAGAAGGCTCCAGGGAGACCTTCTGGTGGCCTTGCAGGACTTAAGGGCACCTGACAGAAGGATGGGGACAGAGTTTTGAGCAGGGCCTGTTGTGACAGGACAAGGAGTGATGGGTTTAAGCTGAAAAAGGGAGATTTAGACCAGAGAGAAGGAAGACATTTTTGACACAGAGGGTGGTGAGAGCCTGGCCCAGGCTGCCCAGAGAGGTGGTCGCTGCCCCATCCCTGGCACCATTGCAGGTGAGGTTGGCCGGGGCTCTGAGCAACCTGCTCTAGTTGCAGATGTCCCTGCTCCCTACAGGGGGGTTGGATGAGATGAGCTTTAAACGTCCCTTCCCACCCAAACTATTCTGTGATTCTATGATAAATGTCACAATCTTGTCAGCACCCCGAGTTGCACGGCGAATGCGGGGGACACCTTTGGGTGTTCCACAGCAAAGCAAGGAGGGTTTGAAGCTGCTGCCTTTGTCTGAGGCAGGGCAGAAATCAGATTTTGGAGCTCTCCCCCAAAACACAGGGGAGCAAAAGGACCCCCAAGGTGCCTGTGGAGGAGGTACCACAGGTTTGAGGTGCTCTTCTTGGCTTGCAGCTATATAAGACGTGGTTACTCAGCCCCAGCACCTCTTTCTGGTAGGGGACAACATGCTGACGGCCGTGAACGTGGCCAGGAGCTGCCGCATGGTGGAGCAGAAAGAGCAAGTGATCTTCGTCAATGCCTCCCCACCCAGCCATGACAAACCTGCTGCTCTCAAATTCATCCTCGCTGAGCACTCCCAGGGTGAAGAGCAGCCCGAGGTGAGTCCTAGGGCAACATTCCAGGGGGTTTTGTAAAGCCCAAGCCGCTGGTCACCTCCCAGGACTCTTTACCCAGTGTCAATATCCTTAGAGGCAATTATGGGTGGGATTCTGCCCGTTATTAAACACCTCCTTTAGGAGGAGCTCCTGTTTCACCCTGGGAGCACATCAGGCTGGAGCTGATTCTCCAAACACCCTCATTGGATGCAACCACCACCACGTTGCTGAGGTCCTGCTCCAGGCTTGGCGTGAAGGGCTTGGTCACACAAGCTTTTTACCCAAAATACCATCATTTATATGCCTGAAATTGAGGTTTTAGGGAAGCTGCTTTACCTCCTGCTCCATGCGGGTTGAGGATGCTGGTTCAGACCGTTGCCCAGGGGCTCAGCAGGGATTGGAGCGCGACTCGAAACCCCGCTGCAGATAAAAAGAGACGTTTGGCTGTTTTCCTTGGCAGGGTGTGCCCCGGCGGGATGGCTGCTGCCTCCAGCTGCAGCTCTGCCACTTTGCCCTGAACGGCAAATCCTTCGCCGTGCTTTGTGAGCACTTCGCTGACCTGCTGCCAAAGGTGAGCCCGATGCTGAGGAATCTACCAACAAGGTGGATCTCACCAGGGTTTCATGCGGCAGCCTCATAGCTCCAAACCAAAATGCCCTGAGGGGTCTTTATTGCCGGTGCTGAGCTGGCAAAGCTGGGAATAACCTGGCTCCTGGCTGCACAGGGCGCTGGGGTACGAGCATGGAGCCTTCCCCTCTTTGCAGATCCTCCTCCGAGCCACCGTGTTCGCCCGCATGTCGCCTGAGCAGAAGACTCAGCTGGTGTGCAGCCTGCAAGAGCTCAAGTAAGCCCCAAGGGAGGGAGGACAGAGGAGGCCAAGGCGCTTAGTCCTCTGCCCAGAGACTTCTCTTGTGTGCCAGTGGTTGGCAGCTGCGAAATCACATCCTGCCCCCTCCCAGATGGGGGCTGATCCTAAATATGGAGGTGCAACCTTGAAGACTCAGGGCTTTTCCCCTTGAGAGTAAGAGGCTCTACAGAGCGATCTGGCCAGGCTGGATGGATGGCCTGAGGTCAATGGGCTGAGGTTCAACAAGGCCAAGGGCCAGGTCCTGCCCTTGGGTCACAACAACCCCCTGCAATGCTCCAGGCTGGGGCAGAGCAGCTGGAAAGTGCTCAGGGGAAAAGGACCTGGGGGGTTGGTAGAGAGCCAGCTGGAGATGAGCCAGCGTGTGCCCAGGTGGCCAAGGCGGCCACCAGCGTCCTGGCTTGGAACAGCACTAGTATGGCCAGCAGGACCAGTACAGGGATTGTCCCCCTGGACTGGGCACTGGGGAGGCTGACCCTTGAATCCTGGGGTCAGTTTTGGGCCCCTCACTCCCAGAAGGACCTTGAGGGGCTGGAGCGTGTCCAGAGAAGGGCAATGAAGCTGAGGAAGGGTCTAGAGCACAAGGGTGGTGAGGAGCAGCTGAGGGACCTGGGGGTGTTGAGCCTGGAGAGATGGAGGCTCAGGAGATCTCTTCTCACTCTCCACAACTCCGTGAAAGGAGGCTGGAGCCAAGTGGGATCAGGCTTTTCCAAGGAACAAGCAACAGGACAGGAGGAAACAGCCTCAAGTTATGCCAGGGGAGGTTGAGGTTGGACATGAGGAACAATTTCTTCCCCACACCCCAGGGCAGTGGTGGAGTCCCCATCCCTGGAGGGGTTTCCAAGCCGTGGAGATGTGGTGCTGGGGGACATGGTTTAGTGGTACCCTGGCAGTGCTGGGTTAATGGTTGCACTCAATGATCCTAAAGATCTCTTCCAACCAAAACGATTCTCTGATATTATGAAATACTGTCTCCCTTCTCGCCGCAGCTACTGCGTGGGGATGTGCGGGGACGGGGCCAACGACTGCGGGGCTCTGAAGGCAGCTGATGTGGGCATCTCGCTGTCGGAGGCAGAGGCGTCGGTGGCCTCCCCATTCACCTCTCGTGTGGCCAACATTGAGTGCGTGCCCACCGTCATCCGGTGAGCTGCCAGAGCCTCACAGGGGATATAAAAGCCAAGACGGGGGAGTCTCATGGGTGCCTCTGTCCCCACTTCGGGACAACCCATGGGAAGGGTGTTGTGGCTGGTGGGTGACTCTCTGCTCTCTGCAGGGAGGGCAGGTGCTCGCTGGTCACCTCCTTTGGTGTCTTTAAGTACATGGCCTTGTACAGCCTGGTGCAGTTCGTGTCCGTCCTGCTGCTCTACACGGTGAGTCCTGCGGGTGCCCGGCTGCCTGCAATGCTCAGGGATGCCCCTGCGTCACCTTGTCCTGGCTGGGTTTCAACCTGCCCCTTCCTCATCCCCCTCACTGAGCGGGTGGTTTCTCCTTCCCAGATCAACACCAACCTGAGCGATTTCCAGTTCCTCTTCTTCGACCTCATCATCACCACCACCGTGGCGGTGCTGATGGGTCGGACCGGTCCTGCCCAGGAGCTGGGAGTGGAACGTCCCCAAGGGGCGTTGATCAGCATCCTTGTGCTGGGCAGCCTGCTTCTCCAAACCGCTTTGCTCATCACTGTGCAAGTCCTCAGCTACTTTGTCACCATCTCACAGAGCTGGTAAGGGACAGCTTCATGTGGGTTTGGTGGTGGGAACAATGCAGAGGATTGCAACAAAGCCCGGGTGCTTGTCCTTGGTTTTGGCCAACACCAGCTGGCATCAAGACCAACACTGGCATCAAGGATGCGTCCAGCCACCTTCCCTTGTGCTCATGGAGAGCAAGGGGCTGGCGTTTAGACCTTCTCCTCGCTTCATCTGACCCTCTGCCTTCTCCCCTGCCTGGGTCAGGTATGTGCCACTGAACAGCACGGTGATGGCTCCCCAGAACCTGCCCAACTACGAGAACACGGTCCTCTTCTGTGTCACGGGCTTCCAGTATCTCATCCTGGCTGTCGCCATGTCCAAGGGGTACCCGTTTCGGGAGCCGCTCTACACTAATGGTGAGGATGATGCTGGGTGCACGAACAGAGAGAGACATCAAACCTTGCTCCTCCTCTTCAACACTCTTCCTTCTTGCCCTCAGTGCTCTTCTTATTAGTCCTCATCCTCCTCTTCGGCCTCATGACCTGGCTGACCCTCTACCCGCTGGGCTTCCCCAAAACCCTGCTGAAGCTGAAAGGCATCGACGACTTGAATTTCAAGCTGTTGCTGCTGGGGATTGCTGCCCTCAACTTCTTTGGCTGGTGGGTGATGGAGGTAGGTCAGCCCCGGGCGGGCACACTGGGCACATGAGGGACACGCGTCGTGCTTTTGGGTCTGTCCAAACAACCCCTTATCCAGGAGCAATGGGCACAGAGGGAGCAGGGCTCACTTTGGCACCAATTCTGCCTTTCCTTGGGGTCCACAGCCTCCATAAAACCTGTTCTCCTCCCCATCTTCACTGCAGACCGCCCTGGACCATGGCTTGCTCAGCTGCCTCCGCAAGCTACGCCAAAAGAAAGTGTCCAAGAAGCTTTTCAAGAGGCTAGAGAAGGAGCTGAGCCAGCAGCAGCCGACCTGGCCGCCTCTTAACGAACCACTCTTCGCTACACCCAAGATGTCCATCGCCGTGAGATAGCACGTGCTGGGCTTCCCTCCTGCCTGCCCTGCCGGCCCTCAGACACTCATTTATTTATTGATCCTGGTAAATCGAGGGATGTGTTGGGCAGGTTCCCACGGGGAGACCTTCAGCGTCACCACTGTGAATCTGCAGCTGTGGCCGAGAGGAGGAGATGCTGGAGAAGCAATCTGGGGGAGAAGGTCTGGAAGAAGAGGAGAAATGGTCCAGCTCAGCTCTTCCTCCAGGACTTCTCCCACTCCCATGCTGGCTTGGGACCCACCTCCCCATGGTACCATTTCACAGGAGGATGCTGCCTCCTTTTTTCATCTCCTGGCTGATGAAAACCACCAAGAAGAGTGTCCCTGATCTTCTCACAGCATGGGCACCCACTCCAGCTTCACGTCTCTGCTCACTGTGAAAAAAAAGCCCCTCCACCTTCCCCTGCAGCCACCCTAGATGTGTAGGAACTGTTTACAAACCACCCTGTCCCCCGCTTGCCACGGGTGCTGCTCAATCCCCAGTGCCCGGGGACCGGCCATGGGCACCATCTCCACTTGCGATGCTCCCGCAGAGCTTTCGGATGGGACCTCTGTAGCATTAAAAACCTCCAAATCTCTTTATTTTTTAACTCTACTCCAGCGCATCGAGGTGTTGAGCGCGGTCGGGAGAAGGACGTAGCGCTTCCGGGTTCCGTATGGTGCTGTCGTGAGTGTTGTCTAATAAATTAACGCTATTTTCTTGACTGCTTTGCTTGTGCTGCCTGGCGTGGATGGACCGTGGGGCTGGACAGCAGCGCTGGCGTGGGTGAGTATCAGATAGAGGACAGGAGAAGAGGTTTTAGGGTCACCTCATTCTCACTTGGGTTGGAAGATGCTTGTCCTCGATGCCTGAAGGCAAGAGAGTGAACCCAGGGACGGCACCGCTGCAATTCCAACCGAGCATCTGAATATAACCCCCCGAGCCTGGAATTTCCTAGAAATAATAATAATTCCTGGAAAAACCCAGGTGTCCATGCCAAGATTGCGAAAAACCTTCAACGGAGGAAAAGCTGGGAGGTGGAGATGCAGCGTCCCAACAGAGCCGATCCCTGGGGAGGGGGATGCGCTGTCTCCATCCCCCTCCGAGGGTTTTTTCGGCCGCCTCTAAGCCCAGCTCTTGGATCCAAGGCTGGTTCTTACCGGGGACTTGCCTGCGTGGAAAGTCTCAACCCCTCGGAGCGCCGGCGCCTCTCTGCCCTCCGGGAGCCGGGGATTAGATCAGGAAATGAGGCACAAGCAGAGGTAAGAGGTTTCCTGAAATCCTAGCCAAGGCTTGAGTTACTAAAGCAGGCTTCCTGAGCTTAAAAAAAACCCCAAACCACCACAGAACCCTTGGAGATTTTTACAGTTTTAAAAGCCAAAGGGACCCAGGTGTGAGGGACCAGTTGGTACCTCAGTTTTTCCCCTGCACCTCCCTGCACCAGAGTGTTTTGCTTGACTGGTTGTTGCAGGGTGTTCCCGGCCTCAGCGGGGCTTGTAAAGTCCATTTAATCATTAACGGGCAGCTCCTGCCCTTCGCTAGAGGTCAACAGGGCTGGGGACAGGGACGATGCTGGATTTTGGGGCAGGCAGAAGCTTTATGGGAGCAGCAATTGGGTGTGTTTGGAGTCGTTCGGGTGGTTTTATCCATCCTCCCTGCTCAGAAACCAGGCTTGATAAGGGATGGGAGTACCTTAAAACCCCCTCTGCTTCTCCTCCTGGTCTAAAACTGTGGTTTCCTCTCATTTCTAGAGCAGTCAGACCCTTCCTGGCTGCGGAAACGCTCCTACCTCGGCAAAAAAAACTGTGGGCTCGTTGTGATGGGTGCAGTGGGTGCGATCCTGCCCCACGGGTGAAAAATCTCCACCGTCTCCTCCTCGTCACTCATCCCCACCCCATCTCTGGAGAGCTTCTCCCTCCGGCACCCACCGTTTGCCCCTGGCTTTGAACGTGCCTAAAATTCGCCAGTTTTGCTCCCCTAGCACCAGTGTCGGGTTTTCGGGGACCATCCCCAGCCTCGCTGGGATGCAGTCGGTATCCCGCATCCTGCGGAAAGCCGCCAGCGAGCCGGGGGAAAGAGGGCCCCACGTCGGCACCGCCGCACAGGGGCTGCCGAGCTGCTCCGGCATCCTCGGCCCGGCTGCGGAAAAATGGGATTTATTGGCGTTTTTTGCATCCCCTCCATCCTGGGATCAAGCTAAACCCGTGGCGGGGTTGCAGCATCCTCGCTGCTTGGTGTGGGGGTAAATCGAGTGCTGATGCTGAGCTTGGAGTCAGGAGGGGCGATTGGGGTCCCAGGAGCCCAAACTTGGGGGATTTCTCGACGTTTTCCCAAGCGCAGCCGAGATCACAGAGTGATGCCCTGACATGATCCTTTCATCTCCCTAAACCCAGCCTAAACCCCGCCGGCGTGCTCGGCGCTGCACCAAACCCTCCTCCTCTCCTTCCTTTTACAATCAATATAAAATTCATCCGGCTGGGGGAAAAAAAAAACCTAAACCAACAAACCACCCCAGCCCTGCCGACCGCTGCATCAATAGGTACTTATTGATTAATTTTTTTTAATTACTCTTTTTTTTTTTTTTCCCGCTTGCAGGCAGCAGTTTGGGAGGAGGAGGAGGAGGAGGAGGAAGGGGCCGGCTCAGGTGTGGCATTAGGACCCAGCGGATCCCCCATGTTGGAGGTAGGAGGTTTTTTGGGTTTTTTGTTTTTTTTAACTCTCATTTTGGAGTTTTTGAAAGCAGAGAGAAGAGACCAAGGCGGTGGTGGGCAAGGGCAGAACCAGCACTAACACCCAGAGCGGTAAGGACCAGGCTGGGGGGAGGAAACCCCCCCCAGTCCCAGCCCCCTGCATCAGGCAGGGATGCTGGGGACCCCCCCAGCAGCAAATGGGGCTGAACCCCATCTCTGGGGCTTGGCAGAGTCGCCTGAAAAACTCCATCGGTTGGGGCAGGCAAGCTGGGAAAAGCTGTTTGCAACCTTTTAATCTGGTAAAAAGAAAACCCACCTTCTTTTTGGGGTGCTGAAGAGCCAGTGGCTGTGGGGGGGTCCCCGTCTTTGCAGCCTGACAGCTGCTCTTGTCGATTTTTAACCACTTCCAAAAGTCTAAAAATACCTGAACGTCTGAAGGAAGCTGTGTAATATTTTTTTCCATCCTGGAAAGAAACTGTAGAAAAGGGATACTTTAATATTTCTATTTATTTTGCCCTTTTGGGCTGGGGGGGTGACGAGGCCCTTGTGAAAACGCGATGTGTGAAAGTGGGGATGGGGGAACGAAGGGGGTTTTTTTTAACCTTTGGTCAAGGGCCAAAAAATATTTGAATCCTTTCATATTCCCTTTGTTCTCTCACTCTCTGGCAACTGGAGAGCTTAAAAAAAAAGAAAAGAAAGGAAAAAGAAAAAAAAAAAAGCTGGGGGAGGGGGGGAAAGGCTGGGGGAAGGTGGGGTTTAACAGAATGAAAGGGCGAGACTGTGGTGTTCTTTCTGCGGGGTTGATTGTTCCCAGATGTGCAGTTGCAAAAACATCTGGCAAGGTTGGAGCCGACGGACCCCTGCACAGAGGGGAGAGGAGCTTGGGGGGCACCTCGGGTCCCTCCCGGGGCATCTCACCGGCTTGCTTTGGTGGTAGGAAAAGGCCAAAGTGGAGGAGGAGAAAGAGGAGGAGGAGGGTGGAGGTGGCCCCATCCCGTCTTTGGAAGCTTTGGGTTGAAGGAAGGTGTCGTGATGCCCCTGGGCATCGCTCCCGGCTGGGTTGGGAGGTGGTAGTGGGCGCGTTGGTGTCCTCCATCGGGAGGAGGAGATGTTGGCGTTGCTATTGGGGGAAGACGTGACCCGTCTGTCCCCGTTCCGCGGCCAAACCATGCAAGCTCGGTCCAAGATCTTCGTGTTTGGGGGAAATTCAGGGGGAATTCAACCTCGCGAGAAGCTTTGGGTGCTTGGAGCCTGCTCTGGGGTAGAGAAGGGGCTGGCTGGGCAGGGGAATCCCGAGCTGCGTGTCCTTGGAGCCATGGGAGGATGGCACGTGATGCCACTGGAGGTGGGCATCCATCTGCCCCCCAGCCTTGCCCCAAGCTGTCCTGGTGGGATACAGGCACTGGGTCAGGGTGATCTGGAGCCGCAGGATGTTGGTGCCAGCATCCCATGGGATCCCTGCATCTGGAGAACTTTCTGCCACCTCAAGGTAGACCCAAACTCCCCTGGTCCCCCGTGGCAGCCCTGTTCTGGCCAGGACCCAGCTGTTTTCCCAAATCCAAGGTCTGCCGGCAGCCACTAAGGCTCAATAAAGCCTCCAGACCCCTGCCAAGGGCCCATCAAGCCCAGAGCCACACGTTGATCTCCCTCATCCCCCAGCAATCCCCTTTGTCCCAGGATGTGTTAAACCCAGGTGTGGGGCTTCCTTTGCCGTCGGGAGCAGACGGGGCTTGCAGGGACCTGGGTCCCGCCAAGGTGCAGCCATGGGTTGGTGATGGAGCACTGCTGGGACCACCAAACTCTGACCGTCAACCAAGCTTGGTTATCCGACCTCAGCTCAGGTGGGGGCCGTTTTTCTGGCTTTGCTAAAGTTGGGAAGTGTCTGAAAGCCAGTTGACAACATCTCCAGGACCTGTGAGCCTGGGGATGGAAAAGGATGAGGTGCCTAGAAGGTGCAACTATGGTGGTGGTGCAAGGCCATGATTGCTAGGAGGTACAAGGCTTTGGTGATGGTGAGGACGTGGTGCCAGAAGGTGCTATGCTTTGGTGATGGTACAGAATGTGGTTCCTAGAAAAGAGAATACTATGGTGCTGGTGCAGGATGCAGTCAGTGGAAGGTGCTGTGCTTTGGTGATGGTGCAGGACAAGGTCCCTAGAAAGTGCTATGGCTTGGTGGTCTTGAGGATGTGGTGGCTAGAAGGTGTGACACTAGTAACAGCGCATGATGTGGTCACTAGAAGGTGCTATACTATGGTGATGGTGAGGATATGGTCCCTAGAAGGTGCTACATTTTGGTGGTGGTGCAGGATGTGGTCCCTAGAAGGTGCTGTGCTTTGGTGAGGACATGGTCCCTAGAAGATGCCACACTCTGGTGACGGCGTAGTTGGTCCCATTGACCCCACCATTCCCAGTGTGGCCTTGAACCCAGAAGAGACCATTCAGTGCTGGGGCTAGACCCACATTCCCATCCTAGGTGCTGCCCCCAGCCATGGCTGGGCCAGGGTGGGTGCCCAGGTGCCTCCTGGCATGGGGGGCTGATGTTCCCCCTCAGCAGGGATGAGATTGGGGCTTATCTCCACCCGTACCTCAGTTTCCCCACTCCGGCAGCAGAGCTGGTGGTGCCAGGAGGGATTCCCCATCTCCACGTGCCGGGAATGCCGACGGGCTTGATCACCAACACCCACACGCATTGGTTTGGATTTCCAAGGACTCTGGGGGGAGAATTCCCATTTCTTCCCCCCAATTCCCCCTGGGCCAAGGGGGAGGGGGCCGAGCTCACCAGTGGCACCGCAGCCTCAGCCCCTCCAGATGCTCGACGTGCAAATCCCCACTTGGAAAGCACCAGGGAGCCGCGAGTGCCCAACGCTGCCAAACTCCAGCCGGATTCTTTTCCTCCCCAAACCTCCCTATCCCCTTGGATTTGGGAGATGCCCGAACACACACAGCATCCCCCCACAGCGGGGACCCCCAGAATTACCCCTTTGCCAAGGAGCGGGACTGGAAATCCCAGGAAAACCTCCCAAACCTCCAGCTCGTGAGTCTGGTCTCACCAGGGGGGGTCCAGATGTCCACCCCCATGGCGGTGATTCAGCCATCCCGGCATTTCTCACCCCCCGGGATATTTCAGGGCTTGGTCCTTGCAATTCCCACGTGGTCAGGAAGGGGTTTGGGGGATGTTTCTCTATTTTATTAGGGTTTTTTTAAAATTTTGAGCCAGCTCCTGGTGTCATCAGAGGTGGGGGGGGCAAAGAGGGGCTGGGGACAGGAAGGAGTCCTCTAACCCCTCCACGATTCCCTCTGCCCCATCCAGACTCCTCCAGCTGCATCCCGGCCCGCGCTGCTCCTCCATCGCTGCTGTCAGGATGAGAGCGGTGGGGCTCTTCTTGCTCTGTCTGCCAGGTGAGTGTCCCCTCCCCGGGGGTCCCCAAGGTGTGGTGACACCCCAGGAGATTCCCCCCCTCCCCCAATGATGCCTGAGAGCATCACTTCATCGCCCGTTATACCCCAAAATTAACCCTATACCCCAGAATTAACCCTAAACGCCAGTGTAGACTCGTGTTTAGGCTGGGACTGGCTCCAGGTTGAGGGGCATGGGGGGGTGTGAAGGATCTGGCACCAAGCAGGTCCCTCCTGCCTGGGGGACATGGAGGTAGCACCGTGGGAGTGGCACAAAACTGGCACCTCGGGGCTGGGATGGCATCCAGAAAAATTATATTTGGAACCCCCCGAGGAGGTTGGCAAAGGCGGGATGGAAACGAGGAGGGAGGCGACGGACCCCGGAGCCTGGAGCCAGGAAAACTTTGGGCGAAACCAGCTCGGCACAAAGGCTGGCGGACAGATGGAAAACATTAAAGAGGCGAGGCCAGAGCCCGGGGAGGGGGGGACAGCGCAGGGGACAGCGGGCAGAAGAGATCAATCCCATCCCAGCGGCATTCCTGGCGATGGTTTGCTCATGGATGCTGCCTGGTGTGAGGATGCAGCAGCTGGATGGACCATGGAGCATCCCAGTGTGTCCCAGGGATGGGTCCGTGCCATGTCCAAGGGATGGGGGGTGACCTAATCCCCCCTCCAAAGCATCCTGCCTGTGTGATCCCATCAACTCCCACAGTTGGAACCCTGGATCCGTGGCAGGATTAGTTCCTGGGGCATCCAAATGGGATGAAGGGGACCCTTGGGTCCCTCCAGGTGTCAGGAGCATCACGGGGGTCAGCTGGGTGCTGGGCTCTTCTCCGGGGAGAGTCGTGGTACGCGGGTGCTGCAAGACATCGGGATCACCCGGGAGCATCCCCGGCTGCTCCTGGATAACACAGGAACCCTGGGCTGGTGCTGGTTCCCCACTGGTGAGCATCCCACGTTCCTCTCCCTCCTCTTCTCCGGGCAGCATGTCCCTGGGGACAACCATGGGATGGTATTTTGGGGGATGATGCAAAGCTCCTATGGGATGTAATTTGGGAAGGCAATGAAAAGCCCCTGGGGACAACTATGGGATGATATTTTTGGGGATGATGTGGAGCTGGAGAGGTGGAGGCAGAACCAGGCACTCCAAATTCCAGGGCTGGGGGTGGCCGAGCCCCTCCTGGTGATGCTTCTCCCCCCACCCCACCCCGGCTCTGTCTCCCCAGCAGCGCTCCTGGTCCAGGGACAGTACAGCAGGTTTGAAGGCATCACCTACCCGGAGCCGGTACAATATTCCCAGTACGACCAGCAATCAGGTTAGAGCCCCCTGAACTGGGAGAGGCTTTGCCCACCTCTCTCCCCCCTGTTTTTCCTTTTTTTCTCTTTCTCTGGCCAAATTCACATCAGTTTGATGCCTCGTTCTCCTTCCATCCTCTTTACTCTGTCCTTTTTCTCCTGCCTCTTAATTTTCCAACCTCCTCCTACCACCTTCCCCTCTCCTTTCCCTTCCTCACTCTGCCAATTATTTATTAAGCCTTTATTAAGCTTAAAAAAACCAGCCCAGTGGGATGTTGCCCAGGTTCATTCCTGGGGTGGCTGGAGGGTGTCTGCCCCTTGCTGTGGAATTTTGGGGACCTCATTGCCAAGTCCTGGCTCCAGGGGGGGTGTTTTCTCCCTTAAACCCATCATCTGCTCTGTTTTCTGCTTTATTTCCCCAGAAATTCAGGATTACTACGACTATCACGGTAAGTGGTTCCCCTGGGGGA
>VZZY01010450.1:22313-46062 GCA_013400335.1 Eurystomus gularis | reverse complement strand
ACAGACAATCCCTGTGCTCAGACAAACGAAACCATGAGTTTGGCCAAGGATCTTGGCCTTTCATCACTAACCTCATCTAATCTTCTACATGTCTTAACTTTGTTCTTCCCTGTGTTATTGTGATTCCACTATTTTATGCAGAAATCTTGCTGAGAAATACAGATTCATTGTTTTACAATCCCTACTACAGAAACACTGACACTTTGGATAAATACTTTCAGGGCTGTCAGGTAGTGAAGGAGCATTACAATAGTAATGGTTTTGACCTTGAGGTTCCCATCAAAATTTTCCTAAAACTAAAAATACACGTATGAGAAAGACAATTTGCTCCACAGAGATGGATGATAGTAGGAAGGAGAAGTACAGAAAAGACAAAAAAAATTGTATAAGTATAGAAAATAATCCAATTGCCTTTAAGTGTCAACTTTGATTCCACCCAAGCAGAGTCTAACATACTATCACCTACTTTTTATTTTTCTTCTTTTTTTTCTCTTTTATCATTTTCCATTTATTTCCATCTATATGGGAGCCTTTGATTTGGCACACCTAGCAGTCTGAAATGCAGACTAACAAGTCATATCTTCAACACTTTCTGTATAGAAAAGTTGGGTATTCCATACCTGTAGTTGCATACACTAAGTAGCTCAGAACTCAATTTCTGAATGAATTATTGAGTCACTATCTAGTATAGAAAGAATGAATTTTTTCAGAAAGAATCAATTTTTTATTTTCCTCTTCTGTGGATTCAGCTGCAGAATTAAAGGCTTTTAGGGTAGGTGTTACAAAACATTGGCAATCCCTTCTTGGAATTCTGCTCTGAAAACTGAAAGCTCCAAATTGGATCTTTACTTCAGCAACAGCAAGGATACAGTGTTTTGATGGACATTGTAATGCTCCTTTACACAACCAGACTAATATGAAAGGAAGAAAAGAATAATCTGATAATATGCTGGTTTTTTCAGGGTTTGCTTTTGGTAAAAATAAAAACTGTTTTAATAAAGGAATTAACAGACCTCAAAATTACTAACCATTTATCACCGAGCTAATAATGAGCAAGACACAATCACGTATTTCTTTTTAAACATAAACCATTATTAATATCTGAAAAAGATACTTGTAAAAAAAGGTCAAAATTGTGAATAGTTTTTCTCCAAAATAAAAAGTGTCTAATACAAACCAAAAAAGGAAAAGCAGAAGATGGGTTCAATGCATAACAAGGAACTAAGTAAAAACACTTATTTAGGCTTTCTACACTGAAAACTTAAAAAGTACACTGTTATAGCACAGAATGCTATTATGACAAGTATTGTCATCACAAACATAAAAAACAGCAAATAAGGTATTACTTAGTCTTGCTTTCCCATCTCACTTTCAATACAGGCAATTGAGACAAGTCAGAGTGAAGACGTACATGGTACGTTACAAGACTGACAGGCTGCCAAGCACAGGGAACCTTTGCTACTTACTGTGTAAAGAATTTATGAGAGGCATTAGCTCCTGTTTCCCACTGACTTTCAAACCCAGCTAGGAGTTGGTGATGGACACAAAGGCAAGACGTGGTCATTTATGCTCTCAAAATTTCTATATGCATATTTACTTCACTTTCACCTTGTAAAAGATAAACTATGAATCTATCACCACATTGTTGAAGAAGTTGCAAATCCTAATTATTTCTTGTTACTTAGAATTTGTGTGACACTTTAAACCTTTAAAATGTTGTACAAATGTTAATAAAATGATAGTACCTTGATGAAGCAGATAGATGTTGTCATCCCAGTCTAAAGATGTGGGAAATGTAATCACAAAATAGACTGACCTGTCTAAGCCTGCAAAGTCTATCAGGAAAGGCCCAGGAATCAAATCAGAAAATTTCAGTATCCCATCTGGCATCGCACCACTTCTCTTTTATTCTGAAACCCCATTTACTTCTCTTTCTGACTCCTACTGTTCTTATCAGCTGTCCACATTATTCTGCCTTTGTTTCTGTTTTCCTCCTACTCTCAATCTGCTAGTATTGCTTTCAAGTAGGCATATTAACCTGTAAACCTGTAAACTCATACCTTATATGCTACATAGTTACTAAGAAATTTCTAGACCTATATATATTTTTTTAAATCTGTTTAGTGGATTATTCTGTATTCTAAAAGTACTGGACCTCTTGACACCTCTGAGGATCAATGCACATACTAATACAGCAACAGCAAAGAAGTCTGCCCATGGTGAGGTGAAAAACACGTATTCTTAGTTTGAATAGGACTCAAAAGCAAAATCTCTTTCTTTTAAACCCTTTTCCTCAAACTTTCTCTTCATCCAAAACAATAAATCAAAACTAAATAAAACCATAAGACCTGTTCCAATTCAAATCTGGTCAAATATTTAGCTTTTTTTTTTTTTTTATTACAAAAAATATAAGCAAGTTTTGTAAAGGTCTCTTCAAAGCAAGATACAAGAATAGCATATTTTGAAAATGTAAAATGGAGCATTCTGATCATATCAAATTTTAAGAGAAATCCAAAGGAATTGTTTTCTCATCAATTATTGCCCATAAACAATAATTAAATTTGCCAAAGACAGGGCAGATGCAGACCACTTTGAATGACAAATTTCAGATCCACTCTACCAGAGCATTCCAGAAGGAAATCGGAAGTAAAAGTTGGGGTAATCCTTCCCATACCATCTTTTTTTTGTTTGTTTGACAGACCACCATCCCTCTACACAATACTTTACAGGATGCCTTTGCCTTCCCTTTGGCCTAGCCAGAGACCATGTAGTTATATTAGTATGAGGCTTAGCCTGATCCAGAAAATTTTTATTCTAAGCAGGATTTAATTGCCTTAGGCTCAACACCACACTATTGATGGCCAAATGCCTTCCAGTTTGAAGCTGGATAACACATCTATAGATGCTTTAGTGCAGTGTTAGAGAACACTTATGCCCATCTGCAAAATATTACTCACATTTGCTGTGGATGAGGTGGGAATGAGAGTGGAAATATGTACATTATCATGTACATTAAGCAGCGTATAAACAGTCTTTTTCCAAGCCCTGATTGTTATAGTGAAAGGGATAACAGTGGCACATGCATCTTCAAGGCCCAAGGTTTCCAAAATGAACTATGAAATAAAACTGGTATCAGTCTTGCAAGAGACATATAACGTCGTTACACATTTTCAAAGATGACAGCCACCCCAAAACAGCTATTCTTTCCATCAGTGACACTAGAAAAGGAGGGTTAGTAGCTTGACTCTGAAGGGAGAACCTATTAATCATAAAGCCCTCATCTCACTGGCTTTCTGCCTGGGGTCTAAGCACTGCAGCAGAAGCTGGTGCTCCAAAGCTACAGTCTTCAGAAGTCCAAACATCACACCAGGGAAGAAATCCTGGTTGCTTTCAGTCAATTATTAGCATGCTGAGCACACAGGAGCAAGAAGAACAACCAGAATTTAGTCAGAACAATAAAAAGCATTAGGGAAGGAAATTTTAAAAAGATATGCCCTGGTGGCAGAAAGATTATGTTTACTGCTAACTATCCAAACAGAGTAGAGATTACAACCAACTTTAATTATCTCCTTCCTCCTCTCATCCCAGTTTCTTCCATGCCACACTTGTCTTGATCTGACAAGTGAATATTCCCTTCTAAAGGTGGTGGTTTTCATAAGTTCCTTAGGTAGAGAGACTTACGAGAGAATCTTTTGGGACTTAATCATAGAATCACCATAAAATTTAGGCTGGAACAAACCTTTAGAGGTCATCTAGTTCAAACCCTGCTCAGACCAAGATCAGCTAAAATCAGGTTGCTCTGGTTACTATCCAGTCAAGTTTCAAATTTCTTTTAATATTAAAAGCCTGTATGTAATTAATATTTCTCTTCAATAAGATAGGTGAAAAATCTCTTAGACAATATAAAATAGTAATCAATGACAGAACATAGCATAGAAACTTACTTATTTGAGAAATACCATATACTTTTCATGTGGATATCATATTGGTCTTTATATATAAGCTGATTAGGTATTATTTCCTGTCTTTAAAGAAGCAAGCAATTGATCAGGCATCAAGAATAACTACATAAAATTGTCATGTAAATTTTCAGTTGAATCCATATTGCTTTTGAGAAACTCTTCCATCATTAATCCAGAATACAGGCTGGGATAAATGTGTATTTTTTTTCCTTCTCCATCTTTTCCTTTGCAGAACCAAGAAAACATAACATAATTTCCTACTGGCAATTTCTTTTTTCCTTTTCACAGCTGGATACTAGACCGACATATACGGTATTTGTTCATAGCATCCAATTTTTGAAAGGTAATTTCTTCCACCCTATTTTGTGAATTGCTCCAATCATGACAATGCAAAAAGGACTTACTGACATATGACAAGATGAAACCCATAATGGAATTTATCCTTTAAAGATATAAAAGATGAATCTTAGAGCAAATTATAATAATCATTATGCAACTCAGTCAAACCTAGTTTATGAAAGCAGGCACACTCCCATTTCCTGTTATGATCCTTACCCCACTGGCTTCCTTAAAATTCCAAAATACTTATTAAAGGATCCTGATCACCTTCCCCAAGTTTTCAACATTGTTCACATCAACATAATGATGTCTCAGGCTTTAGCCTTTGAAATGATCTTACTAATAGTACAACCTCACTTTTGTAAATTTTGCATAATATGTATTCATATTTTAAAGAAAATAAGCCTGGATGTCAAAAGCGGGCTGAACAACTCCACTTTGTTGCCCTCTGAAAGATCAATGCTGGACTTCACTGCACTTATCTCTAAGTAAAAAAAGAAAAACTTGCAGAGGTTAACAGTCAAAAGAACAGGTGAAATCCATCAAGTAAAAGTCTCTGTTAAAGAAGCTGAATCTTAAAGATAATTTATCCTCGGATATAATAGGAAGCATATGAACAACAAGTTAAGCATGGTTAGATCAGGCACTATGAAACTGCAATCTTAATATTCCTTTGTAAAAATCCCATGTGCAAACACACTCATTTCAACAAAAAAGCACCCAGGCAAACAACAGAAAAAACCCCATACCCTAAGGAGAGCTGGTCTGCTTGCCAGCAAAACTAGTTTGATTACTGCCTATCTGATCAGCAAACACTTGTGTTTCTGTTCATCATTTCTTCCCATGTTTAGTCTCTAATTTTAACCTTAAGAATCAAAGCAGTATGAGAGAAGGACAACTTTTTCATTCTATTCTTTCTCCTGTGCAAGAGTAGTAATATGGATTCCTACATATGTAAAGAATATAAGGAATTATTACTGGAAACTAACAGTATAATTGAAGTATTACTGACCAAAATTAGTCTCATTCATGCAGGTGCATCAGACACAGAGCAGCAGCAGGTGGAAAACAAAAAGAGCAGGCGTGCCTTCTCTTTCCTTACTGTCCTGGTTTGAGTTAGAACAGAACTAATTCTGTGCAGTGATTTCACTTTTCAGCTCAGTCTCTTCTAAGTAACTGCACTTTCTGAAGTTAACAGCACATTTTTGCAGACGGTGTCTGCTTCTAGAAGTGAAAACGCTCGATGTTTATAGTTACTGCCAAGGACTGGTGTGCAAAAAGGCTCTTGCTTATACTTGCTCCTATGGAAACCAAATACACTACTAAATCTTGTGTGCCACACTGGGGGGCTGTAAAGTGAAAAGCTGCACCTATGGGGAGAAGCAGACAGGACATATGACCCTAAACCAATCAACCAAGTATTCCATCCCATATACATCATATTCAGTATAAAGCTGAGGGATCATGAGGGTCAAGCTTTCTTCTTCAATGGCCAGCTTCCAAGGAGGACTTTGTTCTTCTGCCTTTGATCCCAATCCATGTGTTCCTGAACCCAGTTCCTAAATCCAGCTCCTGAATCCAGTTCCCATCTACCACTGAGTCTTCTTGTCGCTGGGACTTCACCAGTGCCTTCTCCACAGCATTCGCTGTGATGGTCATGTAATTGCCATCAGGGTGGCTGGGTTGGATATTGGCTTTGTATATATTTCATTTTGTTGTTACTGTTTCAGTACAGCTGTTTTATTTTTCTCTTCCAACCCGTAAGTCTCTCTCCCTTATTCACTTTCTCTTCTCCTTTGGGAAGGGAGAGGGGTTAATAGAGAGCATCTGTAATTCACCTAGTGGCTGGCACAGCCTTAAACCTTGACACTTACACACTGTACATCTGTGTTGTGCAACCACAGGTTAGGCAACAGCTGAGGTATTATCACCTCTTTTTTCCTTAATAAAAAATAAATATTAGAAAGTTGCAGTGACAATAATGAAGAAATAAAACTAACTGATGCTTGGAACATGACTGTCACAGGTTATAAATGTTGTCTATCTTTTTTCCTTTCAGAAATGTCATCTTAGGCCATATCCTCAAAATATTCTATTAAAAAGTATTATTTTTTCATGAGTGACTATGTCATTTAAGAGAGTTCTGAATTTTAGAAATTAAGTCTATTTTTTTCTTTAACTGTTTTATGAAATTTTTAGTAAGTAATATTTAATTATGTATCTGAAAGTACTCATACTCAAATATTTTATGAAATTAAAAGTAGTAGAATATTGCATAAAAATAATGTAAGTAGCATTTAGTTTATTTCTGCAGTTTTGACCGAGGTTCCCTGCCTCCTCTGGTCAGATATTTAATCATTAATTCTTCACATACGTCTAATATATAATAGCCCTTTTTATAAGGTTATGCAATCACTGGCAGCAAAATATGATTCTCTTATTTGTCTTTTTTAGATGAAGATTACCCTGACTCATTTAACATCTTCTCATCATGCAAGATATGATCTTTTTCTGTTGCATAAATATGTGACAACAGAATGTCACTTTTATTGATAAAAGATAGCATATTTCCTTATTTTTACCTTTAGGCATGATTATATGCCCCCAGAAGAAGTCACTTTCAAGAAACCACATTATTTAATATTCAGAATGAATAAAAATAAATGATAAGAAAACATGTGGACACCAGACTCCACAAGACTAAAAACTAAGCCACATCAGTAACATTTGAAAAATGAAATTAGGACTGGATTTTGAAAGATGACCAGCTGTGACACACAGCAATGAAGTTACGCAAAGCTTTATACAACTGAAGGGGTCCTCTGAAGGCTCTGTTTTCTGATCTCTGGCAGAAAAGGTCACAGGCTATGCTGGAGGGATTTTCAGCAGGGCTAAAAGACAGGAAACAGCTGGAAGGAATTGGGAGATATTTCACAGGCAATAGTAAACATCTTATAGGGGTTTTGTGTGAAGCTGCATAACTAATCAGTTTGTGAAATTGTCCAAGACTTAACCTCACTCAAACTATACTGTTCTACAGCATTTGCATTTTAGAATGACCATTAGCTACTCAGTAACATACATATGAACAGTGCTTTATTTAGCTTGTTAAAGAAGAAAATAAAGCACTTCCGTATCAGCTCACAAAATTATTATTTGAAGAGAAGTAAAGCAGACAGGGGTTAAAAGCATTAAGAAACCAGGAAAAGATTTCTTACTGATAAAATCTGTGCTTTCCTCTCTAGTACTCTAATTAGGTCTCTCCCCTTTAAGAAAGAACATTGTTTCTAATTTCTTTATTACTCTTATGGTAGCATTCAGGGATTCTGAAGAATACTTAAACACATATCCATAAAAATAACGGAGAAACTATTCAGCATTTTGGAATAGTGGCTAAGTCCTGAATTAAGTCTCCACTTGACTCACACTTCCATTAACCACCACTTTAAGGTCACATTGGCTTGCACTCAATTTTGAAGCATTCATCTGAGAATCTCATTTTCTCCTTTTCACTGTCAAAGCTTTTGAAACTTCTGACCGAGTAGTAGCATTGCATTGCATACACTTATGTATCACAGATGAAAAAAATAGGAATAAATTATTCGTTATACTGCTTCTTTTCACAAATGTAGCGACCAGTTCAAAATGATAAACCAACTACAGAAAATGTGCGTCACAAGCTCACGATCTGGAGCTCTTGACAGCAGTCTCCACAGCAGGCTGGTGGTAATCATTCCCTTTTCATCACTGTCTCATTCTACGCTTAGTATGAGAGCTTTGCTACTCTTTTCTAGCTGCATGTCCTATATAAAATCTGAAGTTATGTTCTCATTTATCCGGGACTTGACAGTGCAAATATGTTACTGCTAGTGATTTGAAGAGTTGAGCTGAACTACAGTTCTTGATTCTGGTTTTTTTTTGGTTTTTTTTTTTTTTTTTCAACGAGTCCTGTATTTTCTGCTCCAGCCTCACTGATTATTTTCCTTCATTTCAGAATGACAGTACTGAAAATTATCCCAGTAAGGAACCAGCTCCAGCAGCTGGACAAGTAGGCAGTAGCCTAGGGTAGTTGACAGCTTGTTTTTTCTGTATCAGAAAAGAGATGGACTGGTTGTGCTTGCCGCGCTGGTCACTTGTCTCTACTTACATGACTTTGCCTACCGCTGCCAGAGGACCGAGGGGGAAAGGAGGCATCTCTCTTCCCAGTAGTAGTACCATTACTAACATCAACAGGAGCAGAAAATCACTTCTGTTTCCCCTTCTTTCCATACCTCCCCTCTTAGCTGGAGAACATCCAATCCTTCACCCCGTGACTGATACTTCCTGTCACCCCAGCAAGTCCCTATCAGAGAACAGTGATGAGTGTTGGAAGAAGCAGGGAGGCAAGAGGAGGCAGATGACTGTGTGGGGCAAGAGATGTGTTGGTCATAAAGGTAAGAAAGATCTTAGGAGGATGGACACAGGCTGGGATACGAGACAGAAACCAGAGAGACACCTTAAGCCTTCTAAAACTTGAAGGCTCCTCCCTGCCTGTAACAGTATTTCCTAGGCTATCTTCCACTAGCACAATTTTCTGATTAAACTCTTCCAAGCTCTCTTAGTTCTCTCTGCCATCAATCAAAAAAAAGCAATATTGCTCCTGCCGAGAAAACCTGATATGGCTGTAACAGAAAAATTAAACTGTGGAACAAAGGGTCTCCCATTCTATATGCAGCTTCCTCCATCATCTTTACTGTTTGCCCATAATTTGCTAATTTCATGCTTGTCTAATTTAATATTCTCCTCTGTTGCCTCAAACTACATCTCTATATATGCTCACAAACTACATGTCTCTGTATGTTTATAATCATACTGTATGCCAATGTCTCATCATTACTCATGCCAGGAATGGAATATGCAACACAGAAGAGCACAAGAACTAGACAGATGTTAGAGCTGTCAGCTGTGCCCCTTGAAGTTACACTGTTCTATAGGACAGCAGGTCAACAGCAGCAGTAACTACCATTCCTGTCCTTCCAGTGTACAGTTCAGGGCATGTCTCAATCATCCACTTCCTAAAGATGCATAATTTTTTCCGTACAAATCCATATTTGGTTCATGCAACATCACTTATATGGAAAAGCCCATATTCAATCAACTCATACCTGTTAAGCCTGAAATCTGCTAAATTTGTTTACAAGCTCAGAGCAGGTCCTACCATTACCCCTTTTCCTAGAAACATTCCAGTTTTTCTTGCATTGACTCCATTTGCCCTAGAAACTTCCTTTTCACAAAGTTTTTACTTTGACACATAGGAAAATCAACTCATCTGTTATTAACTTTTACCAGATATATCTATACACAATGTATACCTTCTGACTGGTTTTACAACCTGTACCTCAACCTGTAGCCCTCAGTATGTAGTAAGTAAACCATGAACTGACCATGAACCATCCCTACCATGTTTTGTTCATCATACTTGGAAATAGCTAGAGGGAAACAAAACCCTTAACATGGGTATTCTAGGTGATTTACGGACATTGAAGACTAACACTAATGACACCAGAGGTTAATCAAGCATTTAAAACAGAAGCTAACAAGTTCAAGGGTGAGGAAAAAGAGATACCATCAGAAGAAACAAGAACTTTGTGACAGTAGGCAAAAGTTAGAGGCAGTCATTGCAGGGAACAATATGAGAGGAACTTTTGAGTTTGAAGATAAAGCACAGCTTGGAGATATGCCCTCCATGGCAAAGCCTCGTGATTTTCATAGGACCCTGAGCCACCAGAAAACACCCCAACAGGTCCACAGATGAGCAGTGGATATCATATATCCACTCATAACCTTGCCTCAGTGCATAGATCTCTCTGTCTTTTGTGCTAGTGTTGCTTTTAGAAGTTCCTCATGTACTACATGCAAATGATAAGACTGAGCATTCCTGTGCCCTGGAGAATAAACACAGCCAGATACTGAGAAAGTGAATTTTATATCTTGTCCCACATACTTATGAGTTCTGCAAAGCTGTTTGAATATGCTACTGGAGTAGGCTGCTGACTTACTCCCCAAGGAAATTTGCTGCAACTAGGAGAAAGTCCACCAAATTAGATCTCCTCCTCCTCCCAACGCCAGAAGAGGCAGAGAAAACTCTGTGCTAATAATTTTGCTTAACAGAAGCCCGCATCTGTGGTCTGAATAGAATAGAAACTACCATCCCAATGCTGTTGAAAATATTGTCTCAGATACTGTAACAATGGGAATTTAAAAATTGTCTTTCACAAGGCACACCATGGTGCCAGTAAAACTCCAACATGCTGTCTGGAAAGTTAGCTACAAGATATTCTAAATGACATTTTAACAGAAAGAAAAGTGTCTGAAGTCAGTGTGTAGGTCAACAAATCAACCAAAAAACCCACTTAATTTTCATCCTCTCTCCCATTCTGACTGGTTCAACTACAAATGGCATGTTGATATTTCTCTCCAAATCAGTCTGCTGACTGTTTCCCTTGAAAGTTAACTGAAAGAAGTGGATACTATAATTTAAAAAGAAACAGGCTCAGCAGGTGAGTAAGCTTTGTCAAGATTGATTACTGAGTATTGATTTTCCACCAATCGTACAAGTTACACTCCACGAGGCGACCTGCACATTAACCTAGAAGACAAAATCACCTCAGGCTAACATCTATTGAGAGGTTTGTATTTTCAAAGGATGCAATCTCTAGCCATTTTCCTCACACACACATTCAATGGCATTCATTTGCACAGCATTCACTCTTTGTACTTACCATAAACAGCTATCTTTTGTATTTTCATTTTTCAGAAAGAATTCAAGATAACTACCCAGGAAAAAACTTCATATAACCTAGTGCTAACTTAATTGTAATAACTGTGAAGATAGTCAGTTAGGTTCTCCTATGATATGAAGGAAAGATGCTGGATGAAGAAACACCAGAGTGGCTTACTGTGGCCTGGAAGCTTCTGCTTGGTCGGTTTGAAGCTTTTCACCCCCTTCCACTTCCATGGTGCAGTAGACAATGCGATTAGGAGCAACTGACTTTAAACCTTGTACCTCCATTATAACAATCTGAGGAAAAGAAAGTAAATAGTTTATAGTCCAGAAAACATTACATAGTACAACTATTGCAGTACTAAGCTCTATGAAGGCTGGGAAAAAAAAAAAAAAAAAAGTCCCCGAACTCCACTCACTCAAATCTTCACAGACACAGAAGAGTTTTAATTTGGCCTTCTTTTTCCACTTCCAACAACATGTAGTAGGAATTGAAATTTTTGTTGTGTTTCTACTTGGACAACGACCAAAAACTCACTCCAATCATAATTGAGATGTTGGTAGCTGAATTTGAGACTGAGGTCTAAATATACTTCTAAATCTTAATACATGGGGCAATGTATCTTTTAAGCAGTCATTTAAATAAGTATTCATTGAACAAACAGGTTACTAAGTCAGACTGCAAACAAGACTAGTGGCTACACTGTGCACATCTTGAAAGGTTAATTGTGGTGCTGTGACACTGGAGGTTGCAACTCTTGAATCTCAGAAGCGATTTAGTGGTGTGCTGAGCATGAGGCAGGTCAGAGCATCGCTGTCAGCTGCTGTATTTTCTTCCCTCCACTATTTTTTTTCTCCTCCTTTTTTTCTTCTCCCAGCTCAGTACCTGCAGTCAGGTTCAGCATGCATATGGAGATGGGGGGCTAAATAATGGGGGAAAAGCCACCTCTACCATCTGTGTCCTGAGTAATTTCCTCACAGGGAAATTCTGAGCTTGGCAGATCCCAGTTTTTCAGGTCCTCTAAACTACTCAGATAAAGCTCAGAAGAGCCAAATGTGGCCCTACTTACTTTAAATGCTCTCTTCCTTTTATAAACTTTACAGTTTGTCACAGTGTGAAATTATTGGAATTTTTACACTTCAGATGTTTCAGAGAAGATTTGAGAAGAAAATCAGGTTTCCCTGCTTGCTCTGGAAAAGCTGCTTTCCTTTTCAGCCTACTTGGGCCTATAAGAAGAAACTGGGAGAAATGTAGTACCTTTAATCAGCAGAGAAGCTGCCCTCAAGTGAACTACAGACAAAACCCAATATTTTAAGGTGACAAAAGTAACAACTACTTTGGGTCTTGTTAGAGGCAATTGGTTTCTTAGGTCAGCAAGCAACTACTAAAATATTTTGCTATTAAACTGTTCACATATTTGCCAGTTTGTTTCAATACAAGTATGTTAAGTCAGACTTCACCTCCTGCTGTAAGATCCTTTAAAACTCCTAGAACCTTAGTAAATAGATGTCATGTAAAATTTCTAGTTTGGTAATATTACAGCAAGATGATGGACACTGATAATTTTGAACATATTTACATTACTCATAAATTATCTACACTGCCTATTATGCTTTATAAATAACTGAATTCAGGGACAATTACACAATAATCTCTCTTTTCCATCTTTAGTGGTCCAAAAATTCAAGCAGTTATAAAAGTGATCAACAGTCACTGAGAGACTGCACTAGAGGTCCTTCTACCTAATACTGCCTATATGGTCTTTCCATGTGCAAAACGTATGTCCTTTTTGAATGCAGACTTCATGTTTAGTCATTTTTATGTTGACACTTCTTTTTCTCGGGATTCCAAATTAATTGCACAGTACATTTGTCTTTGGTGGCAATTCTGGATTCCAGCAATGGAAAAAAGTTGCGTTTCATTAGAAAGGAGACTGTCACTATCTGATTTACTAGCTCATTAGCTGATGAACAGCTTCCTAAATATGGCTTGTCTGTTTCTGACATTATCCAACTGCTGGAGAACATAAGTAATTAAATCTCCTCCTAGTACTTTGATACTGTATTTATTTTACAAATTTCTGCAAACAGGCTATTTAAGGAAATATCCAGCTTGTAAAAATGGTCACTGCTGCTTGCAGTGATGCGCAAGGGTATCTCTTCTCTTAGCCAGCAAGGTCCTTTCCCTCAGAACATTACAAACATTACTACCATATTTTGCTGTTCTATCTTAATAACATGTAGTAGCAGCATTAACCCCAGCCACCTTCCTCCCTGCCAAGAAATCCTCATCAAGTTCTTATAATCTGTCCTAATGTTTAGACATGTTACAGATTTCCTGTTCACTCATGTGCCTGTGCAGCAGTCTTCTGTGGGAATTTTGTCAGTTACTCTACAATTTAGCTACACCACAAAAGCCAGGACATGGATGTGTTTACATGCAATTCAAGAAACATGAAACTCTACATATGACCACATTTTCAAAAAAGAAAGTATTCTGTCTCCAAGGAAATACAATCAGCTTTTCTTATTTGTCCATTTGCACAGAAAAAGAGCAGATCTTCCACGTTCCACGTCTAAATTAATATCAGATCAGCTATTTCCTTTTGCCCTTCTATCTTCTGAGATTTAGCTTCCCAAGAGTGATGTGCACATATTTACCTAGCAAGAAACTCAACTTATGTGGTTAATGCTACTAAAAACTGCTGCATGTAGAGTAACACTAACTTTCTGCCTTGCACAGGATGAACAGTAGATGACTAACCTTGGAGAACATCTGTGTGTTTTCTCTATCAGTGATGGGAAAAAAAAAAAGTGCACTAAGTTCAGCAGACCTAATTATCTACATTTCTGGTGTGAGAAGGGCTGTAAACAAAGCAAAACTTCCAAATTTACTGGAAATTTAATCTCCTGTCATTTTTCATCTCATGATTGTTTCCATCTTTTACTCTGCTTTCCCCCCAAATATCACATAATTTTTACAACACACTTAATATTTCTCTCCTGAGGCACAGAGAAAGCTACTCCTCTTCTTACATCCCTCGCCAAGCAAACTTTCTGGAAGATAGAAAACACTATCAACAAACTTTTTCAGGTATTTTTTAGGTGCTTCAGAACCCCTATTTGTTATTGCTGTTTATGGACCATTTCAGGCTTGGTATTCCACTTGAGGCAGACAGAACAGGTGATGGAGATGCAAAGAGTTCAGCACAGGAGTTGTAAAAACTGCTTCATCATTTCACATACTTCAGTAGTAAGGCCTGCACTCCAGTTTACATGCTTGATGAACTAATACCTTTTGGTGTATAGAATGATGGCTCTTACTACTCTTTGAAAGTTGATATCGGGCTTTTACAGTATTAGCTAGTAATATTAAAATTGCATACAGTGAGATAAGTCAGTTCTCTGTTATACAAAAGATTTAAACTTTTTAATATGTCCATTTTTGACTTTTTTTTAATTCTATGTGTAAACTGATGACATGGGAAAGAAAAATCTGAATTTTCAACTTTACATGAAAATTGCAGGTACTCATTTCACTTAAGAAAAAAACCCAGTGTTTAAAAGTTAAACAGTTTTTTGTTTGTTTTAACCATTTAACAATTGAAGTATTTATTCTTTAACATTATTCGTTGTCTTAAACAAACTAAAGCCATTTCAAATGTATACCGCGCACCTTCTGACCAACAAATACACAATACACACTCTGGGAAAGTTTTGATTCTATTGTTATTGAAAGTGAGATCAGTGTTTCCTCATATGCACATCTGCAGCATTGGACCTGAGCTATGATGCTGTCATCAGGTATGTTTAATTAACTAACTGTATTTGTGGTTTGCTCTAGAAGTCATTTGAGTTCTATATGGATTAGGATTGCATCCCTATAGACCAGACTGCCTCCATCATCTCAGTAAACATGAGCTACTTTCTTGAGGAAAATGTAGAAATTCATGAAGTCTGCTCTCACCACCGGTAAATTCTTTTTTGTTAATTCTTTAAATGCTTTCAGTGAGAAAACACAACTTGTTCGCAAAATTCTATGAATGAGTTTCTGGTAACAATAGTGTTTCACTACTACATTCAAATGTATGTTTTAGGTATTTAATGTACTGGAATTCATTTAAAGTCACATTTCTGTGGGAGATTGAACTATGAAATATGACTACCACTGGAAGAGGAAAATGCATCATATAGCTGTATTCTAACTCCTAATTATCAAACAGTCAAAGAATAATTTACCACTTTAACACAAAATTTTAAAATTACCAAGGAAGGACTACTAAGAAAAAAGTACCAAGACATAGATATTCTAGTAATTTAAACTGTCAACAAGTTTTCTGTGAAATATGTGATTACCTCTAATGTGAAGGAGAGTACCACATCAGACTTTGACAGCTGAACTTCATTTTCATCTCCTATGTCCAAGAATGCAGAATTCTGTGATCGCTTTAACTTCTGCAGTTTAAATTCCGGCCCACCTTTAGACACTGGAAGACTTTCCAAATTTGCCATTAGTAAATTCACCGATGACCGCAACTCTTCTATGTACATGTTCTCCATTTCTCTTGTTACAAATTTCGGGAATTTTCTTTCCTTGGAAGATGTATTTTAAAGGTTAGGGAGGGAAAAAAGTAATCATCCATATTACACATCATGTTAATTTACTGCTTTGCTCTCATTTACTAAAAAGTCTTAATTCTAGTGTCTATTTTTATATCTTTGAAACAGTAATGGGAAAGCTAACCACGTCCCATAAATACAGTTACTTTTCACCAGAAAAAATGTAATTTGAATTGAGAATTCCATCACATTCCTCAAATACAGTAGACAAATACCTCTTTGAACATGTAAAAAAAACAAAATATGGGGCATTTGTAAAAACAGAATGTCTTAACCCCCGAATCATTCAACCAGAAAGCCAGGTTGAACACGGACACATTAGACATTTCTAATACATGTGTTTCAAGTGTATTATTTGACAATATACCCTTAATATTACCTTCAAATACGTTATAAACTGACAAAATGAACTGTCCACTAATGGCTTCATTACTTCACCTACTTCCCATGCTACCAAAAATAAGTCAATCACATTCATGCTTCTAACGTAAAGCTGTTAAAACTACAACCATGACATGAAATTCCTGTAATTGCTCATTTCTACTTTTAATAATAGATCATTCATTTTGAAAGTAATGCTGAATTCTTACACATGGGATTATTTTAAACAGAAGTGTTAGAGGAAACTTAAAAATAACATTTTTCCTCATAGGAGTTAGTTAATAGTGTTTCAATACTGTGTCTATAGCAAAAAGGGAACATATAAGCATATATGGACACGTACAGAGCCAATTTATGCACAGTTTCTCCCCTGATATTGAATATGAACATGTCACTCAAGAATGAACAAAAATGTAAATTATTCTAAATATGTTTTACCTATAGATTACAAACAAAAGGGATATCATAAAATGTTTTGCATCAAAATCTTTACAGTTCATAATGAAGACCAAACAAATTGCTTGTGAACCCAAACACCTGCAGCCAAGTCCAGTGGTCTAGCTCATTACTGCATTGTAGATTGAAAAAGAAAAAAGAAAAAAGAAAAAAAAACTTATTTATAGTCAGAAGCTAAAAACACAGCGTAAGGTTCAAGGTGCTCCAGCCAAGAAAAACCCACTTTAGAGTGTTTTTCAAACTGTGCCTTATCGTGTTCGATCATTCAACTAATAATATGCCAACACAGAAAACAAAGAAGACAGACTGTTATGATGTTGTTAAAATATCTTTCCTCTTGTTAGTATGCTTTTTGCAGCCCAATGTAAAACTTGAGGAAACTTTTCACAGTTTTGCTGTTTAGTTTTTATTACTATAATCTTCCATCATGTAAGAGAGCAGTCTCAGAACATATGGAGGCCTTTGTTTCGGTAAAACCTGAACGTTTGTATCCACTCCTCTCCTTCACAAAGACTCTTGAGGTCTACAATTTTCACTCCTCCTGCCTCCTCTCACCTTTTATTTGCTTTTCTGAGTTGGTGAATTTGCAACAAATTGCTTGCTATAGCACATAATATTTAAAATAATGTAGAGACAACAAGAATAGGGGGGATTTTTCACTGTTTTTTAGCATATATGCACAGGAATTGATTCGAAAAGCCTGGATTGTCTGAAGAACAACACATGCCCCAGTATGGCACTGGAATTTTGGGAACTGCAATTGCAACATACTGGAATATATGTTGAAACAAAGACCATGGGCACAGATGTGAGACACTGCTCAGGCTGGTATACACATTAGCCTTTAGGTCTGGATTCTGAGATTGCTAAAATGGATTTGCAGCGTGCATTTCTCAGAGAGAAAAGACACTGGGTAGTCTCTCATAGGAACACATAAAAGTTTACCTTAGAAAAGTATAGCAACGGTTACCATAGGTAGAAAGTGTCATTAGGTCATATATACTTTGATTCCAACTACTTTAAATTTTGTCATATGATGAAATGGATGGGCAAACAGATGCAAAAGTTCCCCATTGATTTTACTCTGTCATAGATGAAGATATTTCTAAGGTTCTTGCCTCCCTTCAACAGCTTAATTATCTTTTCTGCCAACATAAACTTCTCATACATAATTAACAACTTGTAAAATCATCAAGTAATGTATTCTAGGAACCATGAATGGGACCTGAACCACAACAAAAAAGCTACATTTTTTTTAGCTGTGCAGGTCTTTTGAGACTGCAGTTTAATAATTTTCTTACAGGCAGGTAATCACTGAAAATTGTTTACAAACAAAGATGCTAGAATACATTACCCAATATCAAAAACCTTTTAACCTTGGTTTTGAGCTCTGAGAATAAAGTTCCTATTTTGCAGAATTTGATTGCTTAGGCTTAAATGACCTCAATAATTCTCACAGCTGCCAGAATTACGACTTGTTCTTGAATTCCACCAAAAAAACCCCAAACAATCTGCATTTTAAGTAGTTTAAAAGAAATATATGAAAACTTTCATCTGTGACTTGGATGTACCATGTAGGATGTGGAGTTCCTTATTCTGTGCAAAACTGTGCAGTTGACGCTGTGGCAACCATAAGAATTTTTAAGTAATGGTTTGGGTAAAAATAAAAAAAATCTACAGCTGTGCAGTGTTTCCACATTAGGAGACAGAACGAAAAAAATCTGTGCGGTTCGAATAGTGCTCAAAAATTTCATTTGCTTTAAAATGAATGTAAAACTTTTATAGACAGCAATTTGCTTTTTAAGAAGATTACACTGCCAAGTTATTAGTTGCGAACTTCATAGACCTAAGTAACTTTTTCCTTTTAAAGAAACAAGCAAATCTTAAGTGCTTTACAATTAATATAATAGATAGTGTAATTTTTTCTGCACACCGAGTATAATATATATGTTTCTAATGTTTTGTAACTTTTGAAGCTAAAGCCAAGAAGCCAACAGAGCAAACACAGGCTTATTGGACAAATTTGATTATAAACTCAGGCATTACACAGGATTGAAGAGACTTGAGATTGCCTTTTTGTGACAAAGGAGTCTTTCCCCAGAATTTAATAAGATATGGTTGGGGACAATATTAATCTCACCTGTGATATTTAATATAGAAGGGCATAATCCTATCCACTGTAATAAAATGCAAGCTATAAGAGAGGAAAATACTCTTGGCTTTCTAAAATATACAAAAAATATTTAATTTACCAAATCATCACTAATTTGACCTACAAGACTCGCTCACAGTTTGTTACTTGCAATGCTAATATAACCATTATGAATTTAGACTGAGATCTATAAATGTAAACCATATTACATATACTTAAAAAGTCTTTCACATATAACCTGAAGGAAGACACAAGCACTATGGTGATACCCTAAGCACATAATGTACTCGTGTATATAACAGTTTACTTATTTTAGTTCCAAAATAAATAATCCCAAATGTGCAAATAATATAACCTTTGTTTCACCACTGGACTTGCTGATGAAAGAAATGTTGGACCACACAGTATATGACTTTCCAAAACCATATTTTGCTCTCTCCCTGCCTGTGTTGACACAGAAAGAAATAGAATCATAGAATCATTTAGGTTGAAAAAGACGTCTAGGATCATCAAGTCCAACCTTCACCCAACATCTCCCTGACCACTAGACCGTGTCTCAAAGTGCCACATCTACTCGTTTTTTGAACACCTCCAGGGATGGTGACTTCCCTGGGCAGCCTGTTCCAATGGCTAACCACCCTTTCAGTAAAGAATTTCTGCCTAATACCCAATCTAAGCCTCCCCTCATGCAACTTGAGGGCATTACCTCTTATCCTGCCATTAGATGCTTGGGAGAAGAGATAAACACCAGCCTCACTACAACCTCCTTTTAGGTAGTGGTAGACACATCTACCAAACTGTTTTCAAATGATCTTCTGCTTAATTTTAGAATAAAAAACTGGAAATGCGCACTATGTATTGTCCCACTCAATCTAATATGAAGGTATGTTTTTGGTGCATGAAAGTAATCACTTACCTTTGCCATTTGTTCTGCCAGTTGTAGTCGTCCATCTAGTTCACGTCTGATCTGTGCTGCTTGCTCATCTCCATTATCCAACTTGGACAGAAAACAAAAATAAAGTTAACAGTGAGAAATGCACTATATTTTAACTTTATAGCAAGCAGTGTAGTTAAAAACAAAAAAGAAATCATTTGCATCCTTTTTGTCTTAAAATGAGTGAAACACTAAGCAAATACATGTCTTTGAGTCTTACCAAGATAAAACATATGTAATGGCTACCAGTTACCCATGGCAGTCAGGGTCTCTGAAGGGTAGCCAGCATTCCCTTGAGTTTTTAATACTCAGACTAAACAAAGGAGCTAAAAGATTTCTCCGTGAAGCAGAAAACTGTACTGACAGACTGGCTTAGAAAATATTTGCAAGGAAATCCATTCTTTGGTGTCATGAGTTCCTGTACAGAAATCATAGAATCATAGAATCATTATGGTTGGAAAGGATCTGCAGGATCATCAAGTCCAACCTTCGTCCTAACATCTCTCTAGCCACTAGACCATAGCCTCAAGTGCTACATCTACTCATTTTTTAAACACCTCCAGGGATGGTGACTCCACCACCTCCCTGGGCAGCCTGTTCCAGTGGCCAACCACTCTCTCAGTAAAGAATTTCCTCCTAATATCTAATCTAAACTTCCCCTGATGCAACTTGAGGCCTAGTAATTTGGGAGAAGAGACCAACACTAGCCTCACTACAACCTCCTTTTAGGTAGTTGTAGAGAGCAATAAGATCTCCTCTCAGTCTCCTTTTCTCCAGAATAACCAGCCTCAGTTCCCTCAGCAAATATATAGATATAGGGAAAGAAAACTGTGTGTTTATACCTTTTAAGTGTGGTATTATTTCACTCACATAGTTCTTTTCCCCAAATATTGGCCAGCTACTCTCACCAAGGAATATCCAGTTATTGAGCCTCCAATAATTTCACTCCTAGGGAATAGTCATGACTCAATGTCTGACTTCCATTAGGGAGGTAAAGGGGAAGGACACAGCCCTTCACCTCAACAGAACAGCTGAGTCTCAAGAGAAAGGAGACTCCCCAATTAATTTTTCACCTGTTTACTTGACAAGGACAGTGTCGGGGGGTAGTGTAGGTGAAGTGAGGTTTCGCCTCAACGCAGAGACCTGCAGAGCTGGTTAACAGGAAGAAGAGTGATGCATCTGGAAAAGACCAGACACAACTTGCCTACTTAGCTGAATAAATGCGAAACAAAGACGGAGTCCCAGTGGAGGGCTCTCTCTGTCCCTAGGGCTAACCACAGACACGATGCAACATGCTGATAGGACCCAAGTGCATTTAGTGTGCAGCTGAGGTTTAAGGATATCTGAATTGCTCTTCACTAAAAAAAAAAATAAATAAATTAAATTGATTAGGGATGTAAACTGGCAAAAATTGGTTCTCTAACTAAATGAGATCTTCAGCTAAAGAATGCACAATTAGTTTGGTAAATGATTCATTACATTAAATTAAAGTTTTTAATTAAGGCTGCTATTCAGTGCATCAGGCAAATTACATAACGCCATCTCCTTTACAATGCTCCTCAGCTAAATCCATTGGATCTTACTGAACCAAGACACTCGGGAAAATTAGGCATTTTTTCTTACAAAATTCAATTTTTTAAAAGGAATAATTAAAAATACACTGTCCAGGGCTTACAGGTCAATTATAGCGTTATGCCTAATACAAATCTGACCACATTTAGCAACAGATGGAAAGTTTTCCACTGCTAGTATGGAAGTGATGACAGAACATGCAATCCGTCACATGTGCAATCTGGCATCTCACAAGATCCTTTCAGGAACCGATCCAGACCACTAGAAAAGAAAAGAACAAAACCTGGTAGTGTCCCCAAAAGAGCCTCAAGTTTAAAGTACAGAGTAGAAGATGGATCACTCTCCGGACTGTAACGGTCCTCCCACTCAGTGTGTCTGTTAATCTGCTGATTGTGAACTTAAATGGCAAGAGCATTGTCAATGAAAGCAAATATTTTAGTTTTTCAGAATAAAATACTTCAAATAAATTCCACAATTTGTATTCTTCCATTACTTAAGAGAGTAAGAGACTGCTTATTGAATTTGTCATGAAGAATATTTCTATCTTCCTTTGAATTATAACCACGTAATTTTTGCAATTATTTTTTTTTAATCAGTATGAAAGACAGTCTAATACGAAAAACAATTTTGCTTTCCTTTTTGGGCTAAGAAAAGATTGACATTATTTTAATAATATATCTCATGACAGGCAACTGCTTGAAAAATACCTGCATGAAGGTAATTTTGATGACTGAATTTTTATTTCTGCAAAAAGAGAGCAGAATTATGCTAAAACGTTTTCCTATGTCAAAACACAAATGACTGCCTCTATTATTAACTCATTTGAAGAGGCAAAATTTTTTGTCTATAGACTGATATTTATTAATATTTTCATTTAAAAACCACATGAAGTGTTCAGTTAAGTTAATGAAGGTGTACCTGGCTTTGTAAATCATAGAATCCTAGAATGGTTTGGGTTGGAAGGTACCTTAAAGACCATCTAGTTCCAATTCCCCTGCCATGGCAGGGACACCTCCCACTAGACCAGGTTGCTCAAGGCTCCATCTGACCCGTCCCTGAACACCTGCAGAGATGGAGCATCCACAACCCTCCTGTGCAACCTGTTCTAGTCTCACCACCCTCACAGTGTAGAATTTCCTCCTAATTTCCAATCTAAATCTACCCTCTTCCAGTTTGAACCCACTACCCCTTGTCCTATCACTACAAGCCTTTGTGAAAAGTCCCCCCCCAAATGTTAGCATTTTTTTCCCTAACAATGCATTGCTTCCCATTATCTGCTTGTATTCAAGTACTTAAAAATCTGCTGATTTCTTTACTTACTTACTATTTTTAAAATTCAGTCTTCTTCCTGAAATACTAATACATGTTAATGGTTTTGTTAATGTATGTATGCAATGCTGTTTTGCAAGGTAAAGAAGCCTAAAAGGTTAAATACTGAAGAATGTTGCTTTACTAGCAGAAAAGAGCAAAAGGAAGAATTACTAGTAGGTCATTCACAACTGTCCTAATAAGAAATAAAGTTGTTGATATTAGCATTTTTGCAGTATGCAAAATAAAGTGACAATGAGAAAAACAGTAACTTCGATATCAAATTCCGTACAAGGTCATTCTACTTATTTTTATTCTAAGTACAACAGAACGCATTAAAAACAACATTGCAAGCAAAGCAGACAGCTCTTATGAATGTCTAATCAATCATACTTTATATATCTACTGAATCTGAACTGACAACAACAGTAAGACTGAGTAAATTCTGAAAATGCAGGTGGTATTTGGAATTCATGAGTTGTGTCCTTGTGTCCACTTTTTTACATAGGGAAGACATTTGATGCAAGAAATTATTATCAATGTAACATTGCAAAACAGCAACTCAGATCCTCCCCGGTATTGCAACTGAAATTTGGGTAAAAAAAAAAAAAAATCACTAATCAGTAATCACTTAAAATCAAAGAAAAGGGTGGGGTTTTTTGTTTGTGGTTTTTTTTTAAAGAATAATTGGCATTTACATGACATCACATAATGTGTCCTACCCTTAAGTATGAAGGCATGTCTTTTTAAAAAAATTACAGCCTTAGATATTCTTTCCAAAAAAGGGTACATATAAACTCCATTTAATAAGAACATTTGAGCTTTCTGCAATGGTAGTAATTATACACCATAGCTATTTACTGACTGCACCAACACTAGAGATGCTCCTCATGTTGTTTAAACCTCACATAACCAAGAAGTCAGTATTTGCATCAGGAGACCTCACTGCAGAAGACTCCACAGACATTAGAGACCTGTTTCCAGTATAAAACACATTAGAAGTTCTGACCAGTCAAGCCAATTTTTTCCTTAAATGCCATACATCTGGCCCCCCAAACTTGTAAAACCTAGGCAAAAACACTGAGTCCCTTTCTGAGGGCTAGTTAATTCAGTAGGAAGATTCCCAACTGAGCAAGAGTATGAATAAAACAGCTGCCACTTCTGCCCTTTCTTTTTGCAATGACAATGATTTATATTTTAAAAGCTTCTTCAGAAAAATCAGTAGTTATGAGTGACTATGCTTGGGTGAATAAGAAGCTACT
>VZZY01010450.1:0-22301 GCA_013400335.1 Eurystomus gularis | reverse complement strand
GGGGGGGGGGGGGGGTAGCTCATCATCCTTTTTTTCCCAATGGTGTTATCTAAAAACAACTTCCTAAAATAAACCTGCCACTGTTAGACATCAAACCATTCAAAAATGTTCTTATCCATTAATGCTTGAAGTTGCCTTTATTTTTTCTCTCTCTGAAAGGGCAATTATTTTTATGACAAACTTCTTCATTAGTAGAGATGGAGTGGGAACAGCCTCAATATGCAAGTTACCCAATAATTCTTATTAGAGGATGTTTTCAGTTGCTTATGTAAGTGTTGACGTCTACAAGACAGACTGAAGTTTTCTACTTCAAATTTCTGCTTTAACAGTTTTAACCAAAACACTCCATTGCTTCTGGAGAGGCCAGGGAAGTCAATACACTGCTTTAGCAATAACAAGAAAAATAGTGACCACGTTGTCAGGGAGCTCTAGCACCATCTTGCTTTGAAGTAAGGATCCGAAATTTAGCAGGGCCCCATCTGTGAAAATCAGCTTGACTCTGGCCAAGTTACAAACCTTTGAAAAAAAAACCTCACTTTGCAGCAGTCAGGTTACAAACAGGCACTACCAGAGGCTAAATCAGATTCAGCATTCAGACTCATCTTCAGGTCATGCTGCTCTCTATCTTGAATACGCATGGAGTCTGTGCTCCTCAGATTATTTGCTCATTTAAGAAAGACTGTAAGCATATCAGAGTTAAAAATCACTGTTCAGATCAACAGCATGATATTTTGCTTGACAGACTGTTGTTTAATTTCTGTGCCTAAACAGCACTGAACAGAAATACAACTGAATGAATTATCATTTCCAATGCTTTGTGATCCCTATTTAAATAACAACTTTACAAATACAAACCAAAACAAAACCTTAAAAGGCTGTAATATGTCTGCGCATTTTGGTGCAGAAGAAAAATAATACACTGGCAAAAAATCTGGTTACTCTGCAAGAGAGCAACTTTAAAAAGGTACAAATGCCACCAAGAGGTACTGCACTAAAGTCCACGGCACTCACTTGCACTCCTCTACATGCAAAGTCAGTCAGGTATCCTGTGCCCAAGGAACAAGACCACTTTGAGCATGGATGAGTACTGACCTGCTGCAAGTTATTGTTCTTTACATTCACAATGCTCAAACTGATAGCTCTTCCAAATGACCCTTTTATTAATGTTTGGTTAGCTTCCCCGCAGCTTTCTAATTCACAGTAACATCAATGTGAAATTACATTTAGCTGCCCATGGTGATATAATTTCTCTATATTTAATGACTAAACACAGTATGCGTATCTTAGTACTTGCTCATCGTTCTGCAACACAAAATCCATAGTCTTCTTTACTCCGTGTGACAGCAATGATCATCTTTTCTTTATAGTCACATTTTGCCACACATAACCAAGTCTTGGCCCTGCCGAACCTACGGGTTATTTGTGGACGCCCATGTGTAACAACCTGCAGAGTCCAGCCCTGACTATAGTCTGACAGCCAAGGCAAAATCTGTCAACATACACTAAATGGAATAAAGGGCTTGGATTTAAAGAGTTGTGATAAAATCATGCTGAAAAAAACCATGCGTTTCTGCATGTAATTAATGGCATCCAGCAGCAAGTCTGAAACAGAGAGCAAAGACCAGAGAAGTTCTAGTGCTCAATTTTGGTCCTCAATCAAGGAAGCAGCAAGCAGGCAGTAGGTGGAGCAGGTGCAAACACCAACATCTTTCAGACCATTGTCCTTGCTACTCTGACTCTATAAAAAGGAGTTTTGCTTCTGAGAGACCTACTGCCTCGAAGACCTGCAGGATTTGTTCCCATTTTTATCTTTACACAGGTGAAGTTGCTCTATAGGATCAGACTGGGAAGAGTTTAGTGTCCACAGCATTAAGGAGCTGCTGTGTGCTGAACATTAAGAGCTTGCGGAGATTCCCAGTTTCCAATCGTGTGAACCAAGATTAGCAGCTAAATATGTTAAAGTAGAAAGATCAACAACTCTAAGTCAGGCTGAAAACAGAGCACCCAATTCCAATCTACAACAGAAGGCACTTCCGGAAATGAATTTAATGGGACAATTTCTGAAGGACAAATTCACAACAGAAGTAAATTGCTTCCACTTTCTATAGGAGGGAAAAAAAAGATTTCATTAAAGGGCAGGATGTGTGAAGCTTTCTGAATGGTTTCTACTGGACCTGTTCATAAAACCTCTGCCACCTGTTTCACAGAAAGAAAGACAGCTGTAAAAGGAAAGAAAATTTAGTCACTCCTCTATTTCAGAGGAAGCTATGCAGTTTGCCTTCAGTTTTAAAATCTTTTATCTTCCTTGTATATAGATTATATAGAAAATTAATTCAAATTCATAAAATAGATTAATAAAATGGTATTAAAAAACTCATGTTTTCTGCACCCTGCAAAGTCCCTATTATGTATCACAGAGGTGGCTACGCTGATAGCTGATCCTGCCTGTGTGACAGTGAATTCCTGCAGGTTTCCAACAGAACTTTGCAAAAGACAAACTTTAAAAACTCAATTCCTACATCTTCCTCTTCCCAACTTGCTCCTTTTCCCAGTCAACACACATAAACAACAACAAATTGCTAGTGTCGGCAAACAAATTCAGATATGTGTTTTAGAATATGCGTAACACAAAATCAAAGTGAAACTTAAGAGGAAGGATGTCAGAGAGAAAATCTGTTAATGGACAAAATAAAGGCGGGGGGGGGAAAGCACAGATTTACTTGTCTTGTGGAATATCAGTATATGTATTTTCCACTAATTCTAAGTCTAAAGACAAACTCAGCAATCACTGAAAGCACTTCTACTTTCAGTTTGCCTGCAGCAAGTAGACTAATAAAAACTAACAGGTCCAAATCCCGTATGAGGTGTTTGAACAACTTTTCACAATACACCATCAGGCTGCACAGCCTTTTCATATTGATTTTGCTCTAATAGAGTACGACAAGATTGCCTTTCAGACAATTGGCCAAGCTGATCCCTCAGTTTTCCTGCAACACAGTGCCAGCTAAAGCTCACACATCAATTTGAATTAATTTGTTTTAATACAAATTCTTACTGACTGAATTATTTTTCACTCTTTTTTTTTTTTTGGGTGGGGGGAAGCAGTAGTTTTACAATAATATAAATATTGAAATTAGGATGAAGGGAGTACAGATGAGCAGAGCAAGCAATTAGCATATCACTTTCTCTGTAGCCAATATTGTTAACAAGTAATAATGCAGATAAAGAGCAAGGCCAGTCAACAGTCAAATACTCCACAGTGGTTTTAGTTGGATTAAAAAAAAAATAAAATCCAATCACATCAATGTTTCAAATCAACGTCTTCAAAAGCTGTGCCTGAGTACCTTCAATAAGTCCATGAGATATAACACCTCACTCAGAATTTTCTTACAAGCTCTGTATAATCCCAGAAGCTACAAAAAATCATGCACTATCTCAGACGGTGAGAGATTTCGGGTCTCTGAAATATTTTTTATAAAGCTCTGGACCTGCTGATGTGATTTCAATGTTGATTTGAATATGTATGACTGATTAAGGTGGCAGAAGATATAAAATAAGATATAAAATATTCTGAATGTTTGTACTCAATTATATATTGCTTTGTAAAAAATAGTTATGATAAAAATATTAAACCCAAAACAAAATCTAAAGTAAAGATTACATTAATTAATGCAATAAAAAAATTTCAAAGTTCTCAAAACCAAAACCGAAAACTATACAGTTTTAAAATATTGGACTTTTTGGTTTTTAATCAACTACTGGATGCACACTTTGGCAGTTTACAAAATAATCAAAGCTGAGACTTTGATATAGCATTTCCTTTCAAGCTTTTAAAACATATGAAGCACAGTTTTGAGAGTTTCTGTACTAGCTGAAAAGTTGTCTCTCTCAATTAGATTTCAGTTTATTCAGGGACAACTTGTACCAAAACCCCCAGGAAAACCTGCAATGTGACTTGAAAATAAACAGGAAAAGAAGCACATACAGTATTCAAGCTGATCACAATATATGCAATCGGAATAGTTAAAAAATTGTATTAAGTTCATCCCACTAAAAACTTAAAAGTACATGTACATAGGCCAAACTTTCCCTGTACTTAGCCAACACAGTAAGCTGTAAGTTGTTTGAAGAATTAGACGCTATGTATTAACGAGAAAATCTATAGCAAGTTTCTTTTACACTGTGATGTGCAGATGTACAATGCAACTTTATCAATGACTTTTTCCCTAGCAATCATCTTTCATATTTGACTGCTATTAACCTTTTAGAGATACTGTAACAAATTAAATGCCTTTTCTTAACAGCTAAGTCGAACAAACTTGCCAGACAAACAACCAAAATTACGTGTCCCAAATGGCAGAAAATAATCCACTCTTTATAAAGAGCTTCAAAGGATTCTTCAAATGCAACATCTATCTTCTCTTTCATATTAGCTTTATTGAAGAAAATCGAAAAAGAAATTAATGGTTCAGAATTTGTCCTAGCCTAAATTAAAATGTAATCTTCAATATTAAATTGCATATTTTCATCTACTGACTCGAACTGATATTTTGTGAAGAGGACATTTGTAAAATGCAAATGTCTTTGCACAACACAGAATGAGGTTTTTTTGCATCTCTGTTGAGATTTGAGCAGACCCCAGGACTCTTTTTATCTACATGAGCTGAGGAGAGAGGAGGGCTTCCCTACCAGGATTTTCACTAATTTATATGCACAGTCTTTTCCACAACACACTGTCATATCATTGATCTGCACCGATTGCCCAAATGAAGTATTTTTTCATTTTATTTTATACCACTGTACTGAAATTAAAATTAGTGTTCTGCTAACCTAAATTCCAAGAGTTCAGAGATCTGTTTCTTTTCTTGGCTAAATCTTGACATATGGTATGTAAATAAAAAATATAATTCAATAATGTACACATCACCTTTTAGCCTAAGCATTTAGATTATGATATTTGAAGTAATTCTGCTAAGCCCACATAATTACAGAGGAAATCACTATCTTAATACTGAGTTTACTACTAGTTTTTTCCTCTGATTTAATGCAGAGATAAAGGTTGAAGCTTTACTTGGTTCACACAGGCTGTTAATTATGCAATGTGGGGTTTTAGCGAAAAAGATATACTGACAAATATTTTAAATACTTATTTATGCAGCAGTCTGTTTAGGTATCAAGGAGAGAAAAATCAGACAGCAGATGCTTAGACAGTTAATTGACTAGCTAGCATTTCTTGGATTGTATTTTCATTATAGCAGTTCTCTGTAAGTATTACAGACTCTTTACATAGCCTTGGAATCATTATATTACTTGGATCTTACTACCAGCAGATTCTGGAAGAGAAAAACCCAACAAATATAAAATTAAAAAGAAAACCCCAACATAAAAATATCCAAGAATTTTATTCATTACTTAAATGGCTTTTCAGTTCATATCAGTTTTGATACACTGTGACAAGGTTGTCCATAAATGCCAAGATTCTGGTACTCTTCCGACTTTCTCCACAGTGAAAAGAATCAAATAAAGACATAACACGGACGTATACACCGATAAGAATATTGACCAAGAACAGTTTCATTACACTGATGCCTTTTTCTGCTACAACAGGCTCTTCAATCTTGCTTAGCTTCCTTGAACATTCACTTCAAATTGTTTTTGTAGCAGAGGCTCTATTCCATAAAGCTGAGCCCCTAAATTGCAAACCGTGCCTCCTCCAATAACATCTTGGTTTTAGCTGTAGCCCCAGTTGTCTTTGTAACTCAGCTACAACTCCCTTGCTACACAAATGGTTGTCCCTACTCAAATAGATACAAAAGCGGAGAATTTAAATATCCCTTTAGATGTATGTATCTAAAGGCCACTGTGGACATTGAAAATAGTATACATGTAATCCTTTGCAAGATCCTTACTTCTTCATTGACAAAGGGTGACTTACATCCCACAGCACTTACTCTGACTCATGCTGGGTAAACCATCAAGATTTAAGTAATAAAACTAAAACCAATTGAATTATTCTATCCTAATTGTACTTATATTGCATTTATAAATTGTACAAAAAAAAAATGTTCCAAGAAGAATCTGAGTTCAATGCAAGCCAAGAGCCTTGGCTTACCCAAGTAAAGAATGGGTAGAGATGCGATAAAGCCTGCATAAAACCAAGACAGATTAATTGTTTTAAAGCTTAAAAGAATTTACAGAAAAGTGAAAGAAACTGAGGCTAGGAAACTGATAGAATATCTAGTTTACAAAATCCATTCCACTTCTATAAATCAGTTCTATAAGATGAATTAAAAAAAATTATAAATTGTGACTTATTCTAAATCACTCACTTTACAAGCTACTTACATCTTTAATGTTTGGTCAAAATGTCAGAAAAGAGGTAAATATCATAAATTTATGCTGTTCTTCAAACAATAAAATATGTAATTATACATATGCACAATTCCTATTTCACCCACCAAATTTTAAAGGAAATACCTTCCTATTTTCTCTCAGGATTATAGAGTCACCTTGTCTGCAACAGGTGTAAGAAACACTGTGTTAGATGAGACAAAAAGTCTATTATATAGCCCAGAATTGTGAGTGTGACAGTGACAGCAGAGCAGGTTATTTAGGAAAAACACTGAAGCCTGGTTGCTCTCCAGAGTGCATTACTCTAATGACTGTTTTGGAGCCCAAGGAATTGCGAGGGATGTTATAAGGTATATCCAGATCTATTAGCATCAATTTATAGACCTGTTCTCCAGGAACTTGTCCAAACCCTTTTGAACCTCCTGCTGCTGTCTGCCCTCATAACCCCCATGACAAAATCTTCTGCAAGTTTTCCAGGAGCCAGATAAGGAAGCGTTGCATCCATTTTAAATCTCCTACAAGCTTCCTTGAGTATCCCAGTTTCTAGTGGTGTGGATTTTGTTGATTAAACATTCACTTTGGGTGCTACCATCATAACTTTGTAAATCAACCATATTCCTCCCCACCAACCTTCTCACCTCCAGAATGAAGATCTTCAGCCCTTTTGGTCTGTCCTCAAAGGGCAGCTGTTCCATGATTATTAATGCTGCCCTCTAGTTCTCATTCACCTCTCCTGTACACCTGAGATGGGGCATCCAAAGCTGTACACAATACTCAGTGTATGGGCATAAGAAAGTTATATACAGCAGGAAAACGATGCTACTGTTGCACATGGAACTGATGATTTCACCACATGGAACCCAAAGTGTCTTTATCAAGCTGTAACTGCCCACGCTCAGTTCAGTATCCTGTGGGTGTGCACTACTTTATTCTCCTCTGATGTATTACCTTACATGTAGCTAAATTCAAATTTATTTGTCACACTTTCCCCCATGGAGTTTTGTGAGATCCTTCTGGAGTTCCCTGCAATGAGAGAAACACTGAGTACTCAAAACAGTTTAGTATCATCTGCAAACTCAGAGATTTCCCTTACACTGCCTTCTCCAGGACATTCATGAAGATGTTGAATAACGATGCAATACTTCTCCTAAGTAAAAGTGAGCCAGATAGAAACCACACTTAAACTCTCTAGGAGCCAATCAAAAGGAAAACAAGAGAAATCTTCTCCCCAAACTTCCTTCTAAAATATCAAGACTGCACCACAAAAAAACCACCATAAGGACCTGGATATTTATTACAGAACTCATCATTTAGAAAAGTGTCATAGGCTGATGACAAGTCAGTCTACTGCCTAAGAACAGGACTATTTCTAAATCAACAAGTATTAACATTAAACTACAGAATTAGATGTCATTAGAACCACTACTGATCCATGTTAGTGGCTCAGTAGTGGATTACAGAAGAGAAAAAAAAAATTAGCACAGGTCAAAAGTGTCACTACAAGCAATAGAATTTTCTGCCTCTTCTCTTGTCATTTGTGATGACCGCGCACAGATCGATAGGCATAATGCAGGTTTGCCCTTCTTACTGGTTAAGACTACAATATTTGACCACCTTCACTGGGTAGGATGAAAGCTCAAGGAAAGTATGTTGTGCTGAGACAGAAGGAAGGAGAGTAATGGCAAGTTCTTACTACTTACAGATGTAATCACTGAAATACTACGAATATGTCCCCTAAATAAATCAAGGATGTGGATGCAAAGCAAAATTTTCTAGTAATAGGAAAGGAAAAAATAAGATCTGTAATATGTCAGTCTTTTCCAGCCTGGATGATTCTGTGATTCCATGTCATACTGTAAACACATTTTACCTAACTGTACCTTGGTTTTCACATCCACAAACTGCAGTTCAGGGACGCTGTCAAGACAGACTACACACTCATTACAGCACTGTCTTCCACGCTGTAAAAGTCAAACTCCTCAGTTATTGCCAAGTATGAAAATGCCTCCCACCTCAATTTCGCCACCACAAAATTATGAATATCCACGCACAAAACAGTTTAACTTCTATGTATTTTCCACTTAAGCCTTTGTCTTGTTATTTGTATGGCTGTTCTTCCTAGAGCTATGCAGTGCAAAAACTTCAGAGCTATGCATAGAGCCTATTTTACCATTCAAGTAAAGTATCTTTTAAGTAAGTCAGAAATGTGGGGTCCCTAGCTAATCAATGGAGCAACAGAGAAACCTCCAGAAGCAGTTATCTACATGCCTACCATAAATACTGTGGAGGTCCCAACTGCACTGGTAATCTCTGGTGACTAAGATGATCAAAGAAACGGGCGTTCTTGTTCTCCCTCTCACCTTCCTCCAGACCCTGCTGAAATAGATGTTGGCTGTCTCCTTCAACATGAGTTGCTTTCAGGTTCTGTCTAGGGAATACTTTCCCACATCCACCCTAACCAGGAAGTGATGGACCTGAAATGAGCTATGACTCATGAGCTGATTCTCCTTCGGAAAAGTCTTCCAACCCTCCTCCTCTCCCACTCCCTGCACAGAGATTACCATATCCAAGACAACCCAAAGATTAACATGCAAACCTTGTTGCTATATGCATATTTATGTCCTAAATGGGCTCACAGTGGTTTATACTTTTCTGAAGTTATGCTTGCTGCAGAAGGAAATCCCCTCTCCATTTGCTTACGCTCCTCACTCTCCAAAAATATGCAGAATGTTTTCTTGTCTTATTAATCAGTGATTAGATTTTCTTTGGCACATTGAAACCAAAGGGAATACATGCAATTAGGGCAATAAATGTTAATAAGCACTGCATTAAGTAAGCAAAAGCACCTTGAATGTCATGCCAATATTTTTTCCCAAATAATTTCAGGTGGCTGAATTAACTAGATAGAAAACTTAAAATTCAGGCTGACAACTCACAACTGAAGCACTGATTTATCACCGATCTTCCAAAAACTACATACGATGTCACTTTCAAAATGCACCACAAAAAAGAAAAAAAATGTGGCACTCAGCCACATATAAGCGGTCTTATTTCAAATAGGCAAGATGTTTCTATTTAGTTGAAAGCCTGCATCTGTATTTAAACATAAAAAGATATTAATATGTTCAGATACTGTATAAGAACAGCTAGTAATTTCTGCAAAAAACTCCTAATAAAATCAGTGTATAGAAAGAAATATTGTTGAAGATTTTTTGTAAATATGATGTGGAGAAGATAGAAGATGAAAGAAATGGAATCTTATTTTCTCCTTTCCTTTTCCATTCTATTGCATCAGCAGGAGAATGTTCTGTATCGATACCTTTTCCTACAAGTCTGTGGTACCTAAAAAATAGATTTAATCCAGAGGTTAATGTATAAGAAGGCAGGCTTCATCTACACATGTGTTGCACCCTGAAAAACTGTCTTCCATATCTATAAAGGTTCTAATGTTTGGAGTGAGGTCCAAAAGAAAACAGATTATACATCTTCAGTCTATATTCTGTTTACTTAATGATCAGGAAAAAAAAGACCTTAACAAGGAAGATGAAAAAATATTGTTTAAGAGCATGTAACTAGTATATCCTTAAGATGGGGAACTTCCTTTGCATGATGCAAGAATAGAGCCAACATCAGTTTACCATGATAATCAATTGTTACTCTTCTGAGAGAGTCATGTAATAAGAAATTTCCCATGTTTACAAACAACTTCATCTGTAACATATAGCTTAGCAAATAGGTCAGAGAACACCTTGTACATCAGTTATCCCAAAAACAAAGACCAACTCTGTTTAGCCCAGCCTAGAAACATATTTCTCCAACTTACGCGAAAACACCTCTAGTGACATAGACTCCATAATTATCTCTAAACCCACTCTAGTCAAATGCTAGTCCAGTATTTAGGAAGCTTTGTACAGAGTTCAACTGATCAGGATGGAAGGGTCTACTTGATAGTGCTCTCTAGGTTCCACTGCTTGACTAGATCCCAACTGACTGTAACAAGGCTTTGACACCTAGCAAAAATCTGAACAGCAATATTCAGGTGTTTGTATCAAGAGCTGTGTACCACTGTCAGCACCTCCTATCAACATTCTTTTCATTTTTGACCTTGAGTATGAGACACAGCACTATAGAAACATTGGTTAGATGGACGATTTTGAGTTTATAAAGTCCAGCCTCCCACTTGACAACAGCAGAAGAGTCAGCTGGGGCTATATCAAGCCAAGTTCTGAAAACCTCCAAGATGGGCATTCCACAACTTCTCTGGCTGACCCATTGATTTGCTTCACTTCATACTAAAGCTTTCCGAATATCTTAAGTCACAGCTCACGATAGTTAACTCTTACTATACCATCTGCTACTACTCAGTAATAGTGTCATCATCTTTGTCTTTGAGACATCCCTCCCAAGTTGCTTGTGGTACGCTGCTATTAGATCACCCATTAGACTCTTCTTTGCCAGGCTACACCAGTCTGTCTTCCTCACCACTGCCAGGCAGAGGGGAAGAACAACTCATTCAGTTTCCTACCTATGCTTCTTCTAATGTAGCCCAGCATTATCTTACCTATAATGCAATCTCTTACTCAACCTGGCATCCATCCTGAAAACCACTCCTCATCCTTTTCAGCAGAGTTGCAACTCAAAACACTTGGTTCCTAGTCCATAATCATGCCCAGTTACTTTGCACAAGGTGCAAAACTTTCCACTTCTCCTTGACAAACTTCATGGGGGCTTTGTTATCTTAATACTTGACATCATCCTTAACCATTAAGCACGTCAGCTGCACCACCCCTTCCTTTAGTTTTGCTGTCCACAGATTTACTGAAGATAGATTTTGTCTCATCATCCAAGCTGTCAATAACAATACTGAAAAACAGTGAACTCTGAAGTACTGTGTTCCCAGCTACCAGCTGAGCTTTAAACCACTGCCTAGTAACCTTTCAGCATTGTGGCCTAGCCAATTTTCAAACGCTCTAATAGTCACCTTGACCAGAATATACTTCCTCAACTTAAAAATGTGAATGGGGTGGAAGATGATGTCTAAAGTCCTACTAAAGTAAAGGTATGTTACCATTAACAGCTCTCCTTATTAAAATAGTCATTTCATGGAAGAAAGCAGTCAGGTTGATCAGGCATGATTTGCCCTTGGTATCCATGTAAACTAATAGATTACCTTTACCCATGCCTTTAGACCTTTGCAGGAGATTATGCTCCACAATCATTTCAGGGAATAAAGCCTATAATTCCAGCCTATAAGTATCAAACTTTCTGTACACCAGGGTGGTTTGTTCCTGTGCTCTTAGTATGTTTTCTCAAGAAATCATTAAAATCCTGGGCTCTCCTTTTTCCCACATTACAGTTTCTTAAGGGTCTCTGCATAGCAATTATTTAAATTTGGAGTAAGTTCACCTCTTACCTTCTCAGCCTTCCTCCAGCTACTGAACTATCTACTGGTGATTGTCTGCAGCCCAGCTGCTACCTGTTGTCATGGTCACCTCTTGCTCTTCCCTGTTTTTAAACAGCAGGTCAAAGAGAGCACTAATCCCAACAGCTCCTTTGGCATTTGTGTTCAGATATTGTCATCAACAGTCTAGAAACTTCAATTGCTTGCTGGCTAATCTCCGAGCAAACTGGTGGCAGATGTCTCAAATCTACCATGAGGAACAATGCTTGTCATTGGGAGACTTAATTGTTAATAATCTTATCCTCTTGCTCAGGTGGTCTGTAACTGAACACCACCACAACATCATTAATATTACTTTCCCTTCTGACCTTGACCCAGAGACTGGACTTCTTGTTTGTTGCCCCAGTGGTGTAGACACTATTGCGTAGGCATTGGTGTAGATACATTTATGAACACTGCTTTCTAAGAAGGAACATTATCATCTACCTTGCAGCCTTCTACCTCATATATCTTCTCCCCATGCATTGTTTTCTTATTTAATCCTAAGATTAGCTCTGTATCTTGTTAACAAACCTAGTTTTAAATCCTCTATGTTAGGTTACAAATCCCACCCACAAACATGTCCCTGCTATCTTGTCAGGTTAATTCTATCACTTCTTACTAGTTGTTCTTCCCAAAACAAGGTGCCACAAGCAAAGGTCAAAGCCTCACTGATTACACTAGTTACGCAGGTTGGATGTGTCACCCTGGGCCATCTTTTGCTCTCAGAGCCTTACCGTCACTTTTGATTTTCTCAAGGTCAGACCACTGGTGCTCACAAACAAGCAGCAAGGGGCAGTAGCTGGAAAGCTAGATGGGCCTCAGGAATCCCTCTGCAACATCACAGATCCCAGCTTGAAGCAAGTGAAAAAAGAGGTCTGGCTAGCAGCTGGGTGCCCTTGTCCTGGACAGGGGGGAGTCACCAAACCCTAACACTTGTCACTTCGTCTTTTTGCTGGTCCCAGTCCTATGACCTGAGGAGTCCAACATGCATTATTCCCACAATGGGACTCACTCATACATCTCTGCTGCCAGGGTTCTAAACCAGTTTCTAGATGAAAAATTGCAGTGACACAAGAAGCCATACTCTGTTGCTAGAAGCTGTAAGCTTCCAGTGTCCGTCCTCCCAGAAACATGGCAACGGGAGGAAAGTACTTACATTTAACAGGTGGGAAAACATCAGAAAGTCTGCTATCCATTTATAAAACATAATAGTTGCTCCAGTATGGCACAATTGGAATACTAGTCAGATAAGTTTCCCTAAGGAGGGGTAGGTGTTTAAGGCAAGATTCTGCTCTCTCCAAGAAAGACACAGTACAGGGAGAAGACTGTGCCAGATTGATTGGAGCATGATTTTACAGTGCTCTTAGGAATAAAACAAAGCTAGTCCAGGAACATTGTGTACCTTTGGAGGCTCTCTCAGGCATGGCTCAGTATCCTGTTCTCTCATTTACAAGCAGTCCTAGTGTTCCAACATTAGAAAAGCTCGGCCCTGCACGACCAGTTAGGAAAAGTTTATTCAGAGGTGACAGAAGGACTGACACTTCCCTTACTTCATTTGCAAAAGGATATTTCTTCTGCCATAGCCCCAGAGTGCCCACCATTTCAACAGTAGTTAGAAGTCACCATTTCTACTAAATAAGTAGCCTTGGTTTTATTTCAGATTTTTCTGCCTGAAAGTCAATTTGTGTATCGGTTATCTCAAGAAACAGATTCCCATAGAGAACAGAAAGTACAGATTAATCCTATTTTTACTCTCCTCTTACTCTTCCCCTTCCCAGTAGGCTGTAAACTTTTAGACTGAGATCTGCAATTATTTTTTCTTCTCTTTAGTCAGTTACTGACCAAAAGAGGGTTATTTCAGTCGGCTTGAAAATTTTTCACGCCTGTAGGAGGAAACTAAAATGAAGATAATCTACCTACCTATAGAAGACCTACAGAGAGAGAAACAGGCACTTTCTTGTAAACACGTTGCAAGTTTGAAATTATGAACATTTAATTACAAAGCAGACAGTCTCAGCACTGACACCAGACTGAATCTGGATGATACGAACAACTATCTTTCAGTCTTGGAATATAAAATACAGGAATAAATGACAGGCCAAGGACCACATCCCTGCATTATGGCTTTTCTGTTGGGCATCAATCCTCTTTTGGGGTGAGAGGGTGTCTGGGGTGGAGAGATGGAAGGTTAGAGATTGAGAGATTAGAACCCAGAGATTAGGACAGCCTCTGCAGAGAAGACAGCTGAAAAGGTGACCTGAGACCTCTTTCATTTTTAGAAGAGCTACAAAAACACCTTCCTAGAAGATAAAAAATAAAACCACAAATTACAGCATATTCAAAGAGAACTGCAGATCTCTCAGCTATTTTACATACACAATTGCTCCTGCACAGGACAGTTTATCTATCATGGTTGTGCTTTGATATTTCTGTATAAAACATGTATCTACCATATCTATTAGCTGGCTCATTTCCAAATTTACCTGCATCTTTCCCTTTGGAGTGACTGGGGTGCAGGAACCCATATGAACCTTGTCCAGGCAGCCAGTTGCAAAGAAACTTCCTCTCAAGAAGGGAAACCTAAGAGGGTTCTCCCTTAAAAATTTTGAAAAGATGGGAAAAAAACAGCTAAGCTTCAGAAGAAGACATTCAGTATCAGTGAGTGAGAGGAATACAGAAACATAGGCATATTCTTTTTTTCAGATGCTTCTGCTGGCTTCACATTGGCTGCTGCAGGATTAAAAACTCTGCAGAAGAGCTACTGTAAATAAGCAAATTGATCCTTGGGATAGAAGTGACTGTTCTAAGCAAAACTGCTTTAGTTTGAATTGAGAAGGAAGGAATACAGCATACTACCATGGCTTAAGCAGAAGAGGTGACAAATTCATGCTAAGGGTCCTTAACTCATTCCGCTTGCTCACAAGCATTCATTCAAATGCACATACAAGCTAGTAATCAGACATATTAATAAACTTTATCATCAGTCTGGAAATGTGGCTGTAAAAATTTTTTGGTTTGTATTCATTTACCTGAAGACACAGATTCTCTCCTTAAAAACAAAAACAAAATTAAAACAAAAAAAATTAATACAACAGCCTTTGAGAGAAAGTATTTATTTTTATTGTTTAATACCAAAGTAGAGGAACTTCATGCTCAGCTGGTAATATTAAACATGATGAGTCAAATGCACTGGTGATGTTAATGTAAGTGCAAGTTAAATGCTGGATATATTTGGTTTCAACTGTTGAGGCAGCTTAATTCCCTTGGATCTGGAACTTAAGAGAATGTCAAAACAGCATTAATTACTTCATGAAGGCTCCAAAAGAGTATTTTAGGGGAAAAAACACAAGGAAAGGTAAAAAATAGAAGAAGCTTAAAAGGATCTACTTAAAGCCAAACCCAACTTGCGTACTTTTTTATGCTACAGTGCCCATTCTGCTGCTGTTTTCCTGCACTCACTGACTGCCAAAGACAATTTCAGAAAACAAAACAGGTAGAAAGAAAGTTCTGCAGCCAAAATCCAAACACTGATGTTTTCAATCCTCAGAGGACGCACAAGATAGAGCAGGGGAGATGGGTAATTCTCAGCTTCTCTCTGCTGATTCTTAGTCAAGTCTGGCTTGCTTTTGTGACAAGAAAGATGATACATAGGAGAACAGGCCTAGAAGGATGCTAACTTAGAAAACACAAGTAAATCCACTAGTCTATGAATGCTGCTAGTCTCTCAGACTACTAGAGACCATACATGCCCAACTCCTTCACACAGGTGCAGAACAAAACACAAGAACAGAAGCCACACATGCAAAAAGAGAGCTCTATGATAGAAAAGTCCATGTGCAAATTTTGTCTTAAAAGTGATTACAAGTGAAAAACTATCCCTCAATGTTTTTTCTTAACACTTACACTGACCAACTAAACCTTTGAATATTTTCATCGTTCTCAGATGTCTCACGCAAGTTTTCCTTTTCAATGTAGATGGCAAAACCAATTTGTCTCACTCAATGGCTGAATCTAAGAGGGATACTATAATACCTCAAGTACTGAAAATGCATTACTTGCAAACACACTATTTCTCTCTGGTATTTTCAGTATTCCTTCAACTATGAACAAAACTATTTCAAAGTACTTATCCATTTTGTAACTTGTGAGGCTTTTAAATGCTCCGAGTTATATATTTAAATATGCTAGAAAAGCAACTTGCTTCTCTAAGGATGCTTTAACATTCTTTCCATCATTCTTCTATCAGTAGAGTAAATGAGAACAAATCAACACCCTTTGGGGCAATCAGAGACTTCTTTCCAAAGTAAATTCTGCTGTTATAGAAAAAACACTTGTTTACAAACGCTAAAAATTTTTTTTTCCCTGTTTACCATCAGAGTGTGTTAACAGAACTGAATCACCTGGGGGTTCCAAGACTTCCTTTTTCATCAGTGCTCACATTTTTTAGCTGAAACTCCAAACTAGCCTGACATACGCTGTTCAGCTTAGCTCTGGGTTTCTCACAGCCTATTACAGAAGCAATCTTAGGAGGAACATTTGAGGTTGCACCATTATTTTCCAAAGCATTGAAACTTTTGTCTTGAGTAAAACCTCTCCAGACCTCTCAAACAGGCGTAAAAGACAAATAAAGCACCTCAGAAAAAAAAAAAAAAAAAATCAAAACAACACATTTAGAAAAGGTAACTGTTGAAATAACTTCATATTAAAATGCTGTGTGCATGTAATCAAGAGTGACAATTGAGACAATATCTAAAATTCTGTGAGAAATGACAATTTTTTTGTCTATTAAAGTATTTGTTTTGAATTATTCTGCTCTCACTCAAGAACAGAGAGCAGCAGATCTTTTTTTCCTCTTGAAGAACAGGGAAAAAAATCAATCAGAAAGCAGATTTTTTTGGTGAGGAGGAGGGCATGGGAGAAGACATATTCTTGTATTTAGAGGTACTAGAAACCAATAGAGTTGATGTGTGAGCAAGCCTGAAGTGTGAACATTTGAACATCTCTGTTAAAGGCATGAAACACTTTTCAAGTTGACAGAAACATACGACAACTCTAAAGCCCTGACCTGTTCTGTAAGAAAGTATATCATTATTGCATCATGACTGTGTGCAGAAACTTTCTAGACTCACATATATCATACAAAAATGCGGTCAACACCTGAATACTAACTCTAACTCTACAGCCTCCCACAGTCCAACAAAATTACTGCTTTTCTTCTCCCAAGAGATCTCCCATACCACTGCCGTCCCTTCTGCCCACTGAGAGCCAAGACAGCTTCTCCCCTCACTCCTGCCCTGCCTGCCATCTACTCCCCCATCTCTGCACAACTGCCTTTTATCCAGAGAGCAAATAACCTTGCTCTGCACTGGGGGTGTGCATTGGCTACCAAGCAGTAACCTCTTACGAGGTAAAGCCTGAAGGTAGCGGATCTGTATAAAGCAGCTGATCAGCATGAAGTTATCATTACTGTTTGGGGTTTTTTTTTTTAAACAGGGGAGTAGGTGTATCTGGGGCCAGTTAAAAGCGCATTTTCAGCCAAGAGGGGTGTTTAAGACATCAGTGGATGTCTTAAACTTATGTCTCACTACCTCAAAAAATACAGCATTGGACCTTGACAACATTTTTCAGAGGTTACTCTGTTGTGTCGGGTATCATCATGAAATAAGTAATGACAGTCATTGGTGATCACTGGAAAAATACTAGCTTAGCTGAAGCCCTGCTCACATTATAACATCTCACAGAGCCACTATTCTTTCTTTTCACTAAAAAGACTCAGATATACATATTGCATAACCATATATGTTATATACACATATTGTTTATGTGTATTACACGTGTAATTTACAGCCCAAACATTCTTCTTCTCCCGTGCTTTGCCTCAGCTTAAAGAATTAATGAATCTCTTTAAGTTTTGGTCTATATAATAAAGAGAATCTTAACACTTGCTTAATTACTTCAAGAAGAAGATTATCAGTTCTGCACTGGAACTTTCTGTACAAATATCAATAGTATTTGTGCTTCATAAAGTTATAGTTGTCCCTATAACTTATACAGTATATGAAAGTATCTAAGATAAATATCCAGAAGTATGGGAAATTCTGTGATCCATGACATACCTGCATTTATTTTCATTATTTTGCTGGGGAAAGGATCAGAACTACACACATTCAAAAGTAATGAACACTTTGTTGCAAATTAAATTGCCCTTAATTTGACTTACTTCTAAAACTGCATAATTAACTGAACTTCAGTGAAGTGCTGGGTGAAAGAGTCCAATTGTATTGAGTACCATAAGCAGATCTCAGTTCAGGAGAAATTACTGACAGAAAATATTCTCATAATTAAAAATCGAAAAATTTATTATGGAAGTTACAATATAGTCCATAATTCTCAATATTAGACAAAGTGTTACATCTTTAAAAGCTAAAGAGCATAAAGGATGTGAACCAGATGCAATACATGGCTTTTAAACACGAAATTATATCTTGCAGCAAAGTACCATCTAAAGCTATTTTCAGAAGAATTAGTTTGTGGTTGATTCCCCAAAAGTTAAACAGTGGAAGACTTAGCAAGTAATTTTTAAGTTAAGAACTGTTACATTATTCTCAAAATTATTTATTACCTGTCAGAAAAGAGAATGTGACTTGGAAGAATTCTTTGATTAGGAAAATCAGTGTTGTTCTCTCCTCCCCACAGCCAAGACAAGGGGTTTAGAACAGCCAAAAAAAGTCAACATTATAAAGGTACTTTCAAAATAAAATTAACTCTTGTGTGGAGTTATGAATTACCTGGTACAGAAATTGTGGTACTGTTGAAGTGGTGTAATAATAGTGCATGACCACAAATCAGTTTGAGTTTGACTTTCAGATTGACTTTTCTGCATCAAAGTTATCCTCTACGTTAGTGAATAATTAAAAAAAAAAAATGAAAGAAAAAAGACTGTATCATATTTGATCTCTATAAATCAAAGAAACTGTAACAACACAGTGTGGCCAGGCATCTCAAAAGCAAGTCAAAAAGCTCATTAAGTCCCAGCTAACTGGCAATCATTTCTTTATCATAAAACTGCTCAAGGCAACACAATGTAAATAAAAAATCAGGTGAAAGCATTATCACTTACAAAATTGAATCTTTTAATCACAAAGACATATAAGTGGTTAGCATCTGCTGCTAGCCTTGCTCTAAACTGTAAAGCTGAAAAGAAGATCTTAGAAGAAGTCTTCAACATCTTACTGTGAAAGTCCTGTTAATGTTCACTACCTAAGGACAAGCTTACACATACAGTGTACGTTAAAAGATTGTGACAAAAACTTATTCTTCAAAGAAAACAAGATACAATTCTCATAGCTATGTGGACTGTGTTTGACAGTGTCAGAGAGCTGCTGTATTTATTTTTGATTAAGTTCTTGTGCTGATTCAATGAACACTGTTTCTCACTGCTATCACACAAAGGATGGAGACTGGCAACATGTGTGGACCTGCAGTAACCCACAATCTAGCAGAATTGTCTGATGAGTTGCTGCAAGATACCACGAGTTGAAGGGAATGCTCCATTTAGAACAAGCTGGGGAGCAAAAGCTGCTGAAAACCATTTAAAAGTTTCTAAATGCAGAGAAACTCACAAGGAGGTGGCTGGTAGACAGTACCTCCTACTGTTACAAATAGCATCCCTGTCTACTTAGCAGCCCTGTAGGGGCACAGTAATTTACTCTTATCATCGACATCGTAAGACATTTTTCCATTTCCTATTTCCAAAGGGCTGGAACAACAACAACAAAAAAGTGGGAGGGGAAGAAAAAGACAGTTTTCTGCCCAAATTATAACTGTACAGATTTGCTGTTAAGGGCAGCTGTTTCTCCGAGCTGCAAAATATACAGAATTTCACATATCTGATTCTCTGCTAGAAGCACGGGCTAGAAGCCAACTCATCAAAACCTCTATCAAAAATACAATTTTAACATCTGTTTGGACTTTCACTTATCTCACTGCTCCCAGACACTATTGATTATCATTATCTGCAAGTCTCTAGTATTCTAAACAGCAGTGGCGAAGGGAAATGAAAATGAGCTTTTTCAAAGATAGATACGGGCTTCTAGGGCAGAATGAAAACTGCTAGTGCTGACTGAAATCCGAGTCTAACTTCATCTCATCTTCTATAAATACACCGTCAATAGAAACAAGTAAGATACAGCCTAAGCTAAAATATTTATTAAAACTATAATGAGAAATAAGGGATTTTGCCAAAGGAGGAAAGGCACTACATTATCAGAGACTGGTTGCTGCCTGCAATCCACTACTTAGGAAGGCTATGATTGTTGTCTTTCTTTGCCACAGACTTCTCCTCATAGCTTTTGTGTATTATGTGCTTGAGTGGACCACAGGAACAGGATACAAAATGTATGGTCGGTAGCAACTCTGTAGGAGTACGTAATTATAGAATCATAGAATGCATTGAGTTGGAAGGGACCAAAGCTTTTGCTTAAGCAAAGTAAACTCATCCTTGGAAAACTAAAATCTTTGGAAAGCTAGAACACCAAACAAGAAGGTTGTAGGCTCAAAGCCTTTCCATCTCAATCCCTCCCAGCTTGAAATACACAGGTGCTCCTAGATCTGCTCCCAAAGAAGTAAGTCTCCCTTGCTTCCCACCCTCCAATGCTTACACATGAATCCAGGGTAAACAATGTACACTTTGGAGACCTGCACAGGAGATTTTACAATCTACAGCGCTCAAAACCAAGACGAGCAAAAGGAGTCTTTTCTTAGTCCCACTGAGCCATCTTACCACACATCAGAATGATCAGTCAGTCTTTCTCCCTTCATACCTACCATGAGATTATTTCCTCTTTAATTTGCAATTCAAAAAATAGATAAGAAAATCATCCCATGCACAAAATTCTAGCATGGTAGAGAACAAAAATGAGTCACTTCCATGTTTCAGTCTCTCCATAGGTTATGGACCAAGAACAGACAGAAAATTGCTTTTTGCCGATCATTTTTGTTCCATCAGCATTCCTACAATTGAGAACTGAAATGAAGAAGCCTTCAAGTATACAGATACAAAAATCTAGTGGACTGTACAATCAGAATCACTTCTACACTAAGGGAAAAATGTTTTTGTTTAATTTTTCAAAGCTCTACTGTTACTTTTTTTGTGTTCCTCTAGCACAATGCAGACTAACAGTAGATTTTGACCATTTGCAGTGACATATAAAGCAAGATTTGGCAATCATCAGAACCCAGAGGAGGGAGGAATCCATAGAGAGTCTCTACTGCAAGTAACAGGTTATCTACTTTTGGGGAAATAATAGTTATTTTTTCACAGTTTCAGATACTAGAAAAGTTTGCCCACAGAGATTGAGCAGTCCATCTCTATTCTTTGAAGCTTCAAGACCTGACTGGTTAAGCCCCCCATTAAGTTAAGACCAGTAACCTGGTCTGCCCTCACAGCTGGCGCTGCTTTGAGCAGGAGGTTGGATGAATGTCCTCCTGAGGTCTTTTCCAGATTGAATTATCCTATGCCTCTATGTTCTATTGTACTACAAAAAAATAACCAAGACCAAACAAATAAGCAAGATTATCCCCCAAGATTTCATTGCTTCCTTATGTTGGTACCAACCTGCATATCCCAGAGTTTAGCTTCATGATTTACAAGTATATGAATTAAGAGGCACAAGGAAGAAGACAGGGCAAACAAGGAAAAAAGAAGGAATATTTCCCATTTCTTTCCACTCAAAACACTGCTCATTCAGAAAACTTCCACTCTGTTGGTAAACAGCTCACAGTGAAAATAAGAAGCTCTTATAATTTCATGCAGAATAAAGTATTACACTTTCTCACTATGAAAGTTGGACCTATGACCCTGAGAAGCATTAAACACCATGAATGTTTCAGTCATAGAACAGTTTCATCATTTCACACCACACACATCCATAAATGAAGTAGGCAACAATGTCCAAGATTTCTCTTTTACTCTCATATTAATATGGCCCATAACTACAAGCCAACCTTCAGCATAATATATGAAACGTGTCTTAGCTGTAGTACTATTTTATAGACAGTGTAGAAAGCTGTGTGAGCTCAGTTTAAATGCTATATCCACGCTGGTTGGTGCGTATTTCAAAAATCCCTTGCTTTTTTCAGGTTTTTCCTTCCTAAGTAATTGCTGATTTATAGTTGCATCACTATGAACACTAGCCAGATAAATATTTTTACATACCATTTACACTACGATTAGCAACAGATTATACATATAAATCCAAGTGTGATTGCTGAATAGACTGTCTCAGCTTTCGTAATTTATGGGGAACATCACTTTTATCCAACAAAACAACACAGTAAAAATGTGCAAATTAGCTTCATAGATGGTGTTTGAAATGAAGCCCATTGAGTTCTAACATACTGATCTTATAGACAGCGGATGGCCAAGAGCATCCCGAATTCAATCACCTGTCACCTACCTATTTATGGCAGCAAATTTCTTTTAAAGATGTTGTATTGGTTTAGTAAG
>VZZY01010447.1:32618-74534 GCA_013400335.1 Eurystomus gularis | reverse complement strand
CCTCATGGCCAAGGTCAACGATCTCCTGCAGTGTGGTNGAAAGGCTGAGAGCCCTGGGGCTGCTGAGCTGCACAAGAGAAGCCTCCGAGGGGATCTGAGCAATGCTGAGCAAGAGCTCAAGGGCCCATGGGGGGCAAGAGGATGGGGCCAGACTCTTGTCAGTGGTGCCAGTGACAGGACAAGGGGCAACGGGCACCAAGTGGAAGCCAGGAGGTTCCATGGGAGCAGGAGGAGCAACTTGTTTGGTGTGAGGGTGTGGGAGCCTGGCCCAGGCTGCCCAGAGAGGTTGTGGAGTCTCCTTGTCTGGAGAGCTTCCAAAGGCGCCTGGACACGATCCTGGGCCCCCTGCTCTGGGTGAGCTGCTGGAGCAGGGGGTTGGAGGAGATGATCTCCAGAGGTCCCTTCCAACTCCCACCGTGCTGGATTCTGGGATTCCTGCACTGTACTGACCTGTGTTTGTCACAGTACGCTGCCTAGTCCCTCAAAGCCTGGGGTGAGGAATCACCCTGACCACCGCTCACCTCACTAGTGTAAACCCCGAGCAACCCAACTCAGTGAGGCTGAAGCGCTGGGGACTCTGGTGGAGGCCTCAGGTGGCATCCACAAGGCCAGCTGCAGAGCTAGGGCATAAAGCCCAGCCTGCCCTGATGCTCTGGCAAGCTGCAGTGGTCATCTGGTGGTCTCACCACCAGAAGTGCTTTGAAACCCATGGCTCCCTTCTTCTGTCTGGCTGGTGTCCACACAGTGACTTACCCTGCTGCCACCGCTCCAGCTTCTGAGCCTCCAGAGCCTTTTGGACGCTCTCCATCTCACGCTTGAGGAAGTTGATTCTCTGCGCTATGGTACTGCTCCTCTTCTTCCTGTCGTGGAGGATGCTCTTGTTCTCCTTAAAGATCCGGCTGATCTCCCTTCCGCCCTCCTCCTTGAACTGCTCAAACGCCGCTGGCTTGGATGGTGGGGAGCTGCGATGGAATTCAAAGAAAACACACAGAGACACGGGGAGGTCAGTTGGTTCTGCCCCGTGAAGTGACACAGTTCATGGGAGTGGCCATGGTGGTTTGGGGATGGTATTTCAATGGGCCCTTTGAGGATCTGGTTGATGTCCCTGCTCAGCGCAGTGGACTTGGGCTAGATGACCTTGAAAGGTCCCTTCCAACCCAAGCCATTCCATGATTCTATGATCTCGCCATGCAAGACCATGTGCCTTGGCACCACCTCTCTTTGCCAACCTTCAGACCTGCTCCCAGAAGGAAGAGTTATTCCCACAAGGACCACGTTCCTCAGGAGATGCCTCAGAATTGAGTCTTCCCTGGAAAGTAGACCTTTAATGGACTGGATTTTCAGAAAAAGAATGAAGATTGTTCCTCCCTATTGTAAAAGAGAAAAGCCTTTGCTCTTTCCTCACTGGATTCCCAGCACAGACCAGTCTCCTCTACCAACCAAACCCCAAAGCTATGTCTGTTGAGCTAAGCCATGGCTTTTAATCCTGGCCTATTTAGCAAGACCAAATTCACAGAGGCACGTGTCAGGGCAGAAGGAAATGTTCTAGCAAATGCCTTTGAAGTGCATGTGGTCCCCTGAACACCAGCTCTTCCTCCAATCCAAACCACACCGGGCAAAAGGAGAGGCCCTCAGGAGAACATCACGCTCCCAGGGTTGCTGCACTGGGCTGCATGAGGTGGTTCTTGGCGAGCGGGTTGGAGCTGGTAGCAGAAGGTTGGCAGAAGTCACAGCATCATGGAAACATAGAACCGGTTTGGTTGGAAGAGACCTTTCAGATCATTGAGTCCAACCGTTAACCCAGCACTGGCAAGTCTCCACATTCCAGATGGCTCAAAGCAAAGTTCTGCCTACTGCCGTCCCCTGGGTGACCTCTTGAGGACATCTGTAAGATCCTCAAAGGCTTCGTGAGGCAGCTCTTGGTGCCAAACTGCTGTCAGAGTGCTGTAAACATCGGCCACCAAGCAGAGTGCCACAGCAGCAGCTTGGACAGCAGCTCCCGAGCTGCTTTCAGCACTGCTGCAGCAGCAGCCGCCTCTGCCACCACAGGACAAGCTTGTGTCAGCAGCAGTGTGGGCAGCAGGAGCAGGGCAGGGATCGTCCCCCTGCACTGGGCACTGGGGAGCCCCAACCTCCAACCCTGGGGTCAGGGTTGGGCCCCTCACTCCCAGAAGGACCTTGAGGGGCTGGAGCGTGGCCAGAGAAGGGCAACGGAGCTGGGGAAGGGTCTAGAGCAGGAGTGTGGTGAGGAGCGGCTGAGGGAGCTGGGGGGGTTGAGCCTGGAGCAAAGGAGGCTCAGGGGAGACCTTCTGGCTCTGCACAACTCCCTGCCAGGAGCTTGGAGCCAGGTGGGGTCGGGCTCTTCTCCCAAGGAACAAGTGACAGGACAAGAGGAATCGGCCTCAAGTTGCACCAGGGGAGGTTGAGGTTGGAGCTGAGGAAGAATTTCTTGGTGGGAAGGGCTGTGAAGGGCTGTGCCAGGCTGGGCAGGGCAGTGGTGGAGTCCCCATCCCTGGAGGGGTTTCCAAGCCGTGGAGATGTGGTGCTGAGGGCCAGGGGTTAGTGGTGCCCTGGCAGTGCTGGGGGAACAGTTGGACTTGGTGCTTCCTTCTGTGGTGTCTTGCAAACCAAATGATTCTGTGATTCTGTCATTCCTTGGCTCTCCTCTGGAACAGGCCGTTGTACGAGGGAACACAACGCAATCCCTCTGGTGTAACCCACCCTCTGGCAAAGGGGAATTCCACCCGTACAGGGAAAGCCTACCTGGGCCGCTGGGAATCCTCCACAGGAGGTGGCTTTGAGAGCTCTGCATCAATATCTGACATATCCTGGTTCCTTGCTTCCTCTGTCACATCTGGATGCCCAGTGGAGATTATTACTTGACTTTTGGATGGTGAAACATCCAGATCTCTCCCAGAAAGAGAGCTCCTGATTCCTTCCTTCCTGCCAAGGGGAAAAAGATGAGCCAGAGTAATTAATTTCTTCATAACAGGAAACAGGAACCAAAACGTGCTGCAGGTGCTGGCTCTGCTGGTTCCAACCTAGCAGTCTGACCTAGCTTCTACCAAAGTCTGCAGTGAAGTATCTACTGACAAGGAACAAAATCAGCCTTGTTCGCACAATCCCTTACGTCCTAGAGTGGAGGGACTGCCATGCGTAGCAAATACTACAGAACACAGCCCAGGCTGGAGTGGCTCACTTGAGAAGGATCACAAGGACAACAGTCCCACCCTGTCTAGACGGAGGCCCATCTGCAGACAGGATAAACCTCTTCACCTTCAGAGGAACCTACAAACAGAACCCTCTAGGATTTGGTCTAGCCCCACATCTAAGCCCGCATACGGGCTTGGGGCAGAGGAGCCGGTGCCCAGCAGGAAAGGACCTGGGGGGTTGGTGACAGGTGGCTGGAGATGAGCCAGCGAGTGCCCAGGTGGCCAAGAAGCCACCAGCGTCCTGGCTTGTGTCAGCAGCAGTGTGGGCAGCAGGAGCAGGGCAGGGATCGTCCCCCTGCACTGGGCACTGGGGAGCCCCAACCTCCAACCCTGGGGTCAGTTCTGGGCCCCTCACTCCCACAAGGACCTTGAGGGGCTGGAGCGTGGCCAGAGAAGGGCAACGGAGCTGGGGAAGGGTCTAGAGCAGGAGTGTGGTGAGGAGCGGCTGAGGGAGCTGGGGGGGTTGAGCCTGGAGCAAAGGAGGCTCAGGGGAGACCTTCTGGCTCTGCACAACTCCCTGCCAGGAGCTTGGAGCCAGGTGGGGTCGGGCTCTTCTCCCAAGGAACAAGTGACAGGACAAGAGGAAATGGCCTCAAGTTGCACCAGGGGAGGCTGAGGTTGGAGCTGAGGAAGAATTTCTTGGTGGGAAGGGCTGTGAAGGGCTGTGCCAGGCTGGGCAGGGCAGTGGTGGAGTCCCCATCCCTGGAGGGGTTTCCAAGGCGTGGAGATGTGGTGCTGAGGGCCATGGGTTAGTGGTGCCCTGGCAGTGCTGGGGAATGGTTGGACTCCATGAGGTTAAAGATCTCTTCCAACCAAAGCGATTCTGTGATTCTATGATTTTACATTAACTCACTTCAGCTGCTCATTGCTCTTCCTGGACTTCTTCTTCCCACCAAGTCTGGATGGAAAAGGAGCAGTTCTAGTCCCCAAATCCCGTCCATCCTCCTTCCACACCAAATGGCCATCTGCATCCACCACACCCATCTGGAAACAGGAAGAAATAAAACACGGACCAGGAAGCATGAGCTCTGCAGTTGTCTACACCAGGAGAGCTACCCAGCCCTTACCCAGCAGCTCTTCCATCCTCTTGTACAACCTCATCCAGAAATCCATACCCATTTCAAAGCATTTCAGGGAAACACAGCGAGAAGAATGAAGTTAACAACTAAAATAGAGCCTAAACTCTCCTCAAATTTATAGGCCACAGTTTGCAGCCACTCAGGGGGGAAATAATTTGGGTCTAGTGCCTCAGAAATAAAAGCATCCTGAGAAGGCTGAACTCAGTGAAGATACGTAAGATTACTTGGTTTTTATACTATTTCTGATATTAACTCAGCCATAAAACAGAGGGGCCAGAATAATGCTAAAATCCACCCAAATCAGGCACTGTTTTGTTTCCCACTCCTTTGAACAACAAGCCTGTCAGAGCCCCCGTGTGTCTCTGCTACACAAACATCCCACATTTTTCCTCGGGCTTTTCCTTCCCCCCAAATTCAAAGCGTCTTCATTTAAGCCATGGGATGAGTAGATGGGTACGACAATTGTTTTATCCACCTTGCTGGGTCAAAGCAAGGCAAGGAAATAAAGCACTTCGGCGAGAAAACACGGCAGAGGTGGAGATGAGGAATGGCAAACGGGTTGTAAACCACGAGGCAGAGCCCACAGCTGGCTTTCTGGTTTACGTGTGATGCGTTTACTTGGCTTTCGACGGAGGGAAGTCGAGATCTGGAGGCAATTCTCCTTTCTGTAGGTTCTAAGCTGGGTTCTAAGCCGGGCTCAAGCCCAGGCGTTACCTTCTGCAGAGCAGCCACGGTGGCAAAGTCGTTCTTGTCTATCAGAATGCACTCGCTTCGTAACCTGGCCTCCGCTTCACGCTCCTGTTGCCTGGGGGAGAGAACAGCCCCTTACCACCGTGCCCAAGGACTATTTCCGATGTCAAAACCTGTGACACCCGCAGACTTCCAAAGGAAACCACCTTTTCCTGGGATCTCCTTCCCAAACACGCCACCTCGCTCCTTCCATTCTCCCCATGACCATTGTAACCTTTTTCCTTTCCCTTTCTTTTTCTACAATGTCATAGAATCATCAAATGGATTGGGTTGGGAGGAACCTCAAAGATCATCTCACTCCAACCCCCCTGCCATGGCAGGGACACCTCCCGCTAGACCAGGCTGCTCAAGGCCCCATCCAACCTGGCCTTGAACACCTCCAGGGACACAGCATCCACAACCCCCCTGGGCAAGACTAAAGCTCAGTCTTTCAGAACAAAAGGTAAAAAATTAATCATCAGGCAAAATTTTACCCACCCAGCAAAACCTGGCTGCCGGCTCTCATGAGGTACCACAGACATTTGTCCTCACACCAGCTTCTCAAGGGCAGGGAGGTTTTCTGGAGTGATATCCCAGTGTCACTGCCTGGCCAGACCCATGCTGCAGAGGCTGGGGGGTCAGGGAGTGGGTGGGTTGCCCTAAAACCCTTCTTCTTCTTTCCTCTCTTCTACTTCATGCCATGGAAGATGCTTGTCCTCAGTTTTAGGATTTTTTCCCAGCCTGTCTTTCACTTTCCCTCCTTAAGTCTAAAAACCAACCTTCAACATCCACTGGTGACATCTTCAAAGAGCAACTTTCCTGATTTCTCCCAGCCCACCCCACACATCAGAGAGACCCTCACTGGAAAGAGCCATGCGCCTTCTTATCATGCTCCTCCAAAGTGCTTTAGGACCTTCCTTTGCCATCATCTCCAAAACCCAAGTAAATCCAATGAGTTCTAGATGCTGCTGTGGTGACACCACTTCCTATCACCTCATCCTACGGAGTTTGGTTTCTCTTTGGATCTGCAGACTGCCTTGCACTGTGGATGACCAGGGATCCTGCACAGTTTATGCTCAGTCATGAGGTATTTGCCAAGCAGAGTTCCTAACCAGTGATGTTGACCGTCAAGAGCCTTTTCACAGGACTTAGAAGCACTGGAAGGTTAGAGCCAGGAGCCTTCTTGGGCACAGGCCAGCAGAATTTGTCCAGAATTGTGTTTTTCGTTACAAGTTATTCACAGAATCCCAGAGTGGTGGGATGGGAAGAGACCTCTGGAGATCATCTCCTCCAACCCCCTGCTCCAGCAGCTCACCCAGAGCAGGGGGCCCAGGATCATGTCCAGGCACCTTTGGAATCTCTCCACAGAAGGAGACTCCACAACCTCTCTGGGCAGCCTGGGCCAGGCTCCCACACCCTCACACCAAACAAGTTTCTCCTCCTGCTCCCATGGAACCTCCTGGCTTCCACTTGGTGCCCGTTGCCCCTTGTTCTGTCACTGGGCACCACTGACAAGAGTCTGGCCCCATCCTCTTGCCCCCCATGGGCCCTTGAGCTCTTGAGCAGCATTGATCAGATCCCCTCTGAGGCTTCTCTTGTGCAGCTCAGCAGCCCCAGGGCTCTCAGCCTTTCCTGGGCACAGAGCTGCTCCAGGCCCCTCAGCATCTCCGCAGCCTCTGCTGGACTCTCTCCAGTAGCTCCTTGTCTCTCTGGAACTGGGGAACCCAGACCTGGCCCCAACACTCCAGAGGTGACCTCACTAGGGCAGAGTAGAGGGGGAGGAGAACCTCCCTGGACCTGCTGCCCACACTCTTCTGGATGCACCCAAGAAGTACCTACACCTCTTACTGATTCCTCACCGCAGTCACGCTAAGCGCGATATCACAGCCCAAAGCTCGGTGGAATTTCTAAACCTTACTGTGAAATGCATCCACCTCGGGTATCTTACCTTACGATCTGTTTGAACTGCTTAAATACCTCCTGGACTTGCCTGACGTTCACTATCTGAGGGAGAGATGTGTACAGGGAAGACACAAGTCAGCAATTCCATGCCGTGCTCAGCTGTCCTGATGCAAATATTTCAGATGGTGAGGGCTCCGCTCTCCACTTGCTGGGTATCTAAACTCCTGGGGAGTTACCTCCACCCTGTCCAGCTGGAGGGGGACACATCAGCTCACACTGAGGAGATTTTGAGAGACAGGAATCTGCTGGACCGTGGTAAATTCCATGGAGCGATGTAATGAACCATTCACAGAAATTTTATAAATTATATAGATGGCATCTACTGACCTTGTGGATTATGATGCTACTTCTCTTTTCATAGAATCATAGAATGGTTTGGGTTGGAAAGGACCTTAAAGACCATCTATTTCTCACCCCCCTGCCATGGGCAGGGACACCTCCCACTGGAGCAGGTTGCTCAGAGCCCCGGCCAACCTCACCTGCAATGGTGCCAGGGATGGGGCAGCCACCACCTCTCTGGGCAACCTGCGCCAGGCTCTCACCACCCTCAGCACAAAAAATTTCTTCCTTCTCTGGGCTAAATCTCTCTCTTTTAGTTTAAAAACATCCCCTCTTGTCCTGACCCAACAGGCCCTGCTCAGAAGTTTGTCCCCATCTTTCTGACAGGCCCCTTGAAGTCCTGCAAGGCCACCAGAAGGTCTCCCCAGAGCCTTCTCCTCTCCAGGCTGAACAAGCCCAACTCTCCCAGCCTGGCCTCCCAGCAGAGGGCTTCCAGCCCTCCCATCATTGCTGGGGCCTCCTGTGGCCCCGCTCCAGCAGGTCCATGTCTCTGCTGTGCTGAGGACTCCAGAGCTGCCCCAGCACTGCAGGGGGGTCTCCCAGAGCGCAGCAGAGGGGCAGGATCCCCTCCCTGCCCTGCTGCCCACGCTGCTGGGGATGCAGCCCAGGAGGACGTTGGCTGCTGGGCTGCGAGCGCACGGGGCCGGCTCAGCTCCAGCTCCTCACCCCCAGCACCCCCAGCTCCTTCTCCCCAGGGCTGCTCTCCAGCCCTGCAGCCCCAGCCTGTGTTTGTGCTGGCCAAGACTGCCCGAGCACTTGGAGCGGCCACAGTTTGGAGATGATGAGCAGAGGTGTGGTCAGACAAGGAACGGACAGTCTGTAGCTGAGCAGGGATCTCTCCCATCAACCAAGAGACTGGGCCAAGCAATGAAATGCTTGATCTCTGTTCCCAACCCTCTCTCTAAAAGATTAATCAGTGCCACTGAAACCCCTTAGTCCTTCTCTACCTTCCCTCCACACTCGCCAGGTAAAACACCGCTTCCCATGAGCCCTTACTCCTGCAGGCGGGAGGGGGAATCGGGGACTTTGAGAGAAGATGACGCCCACAGGCAACAAGAGGGACCATCTCCAGTGTTTCCTTCAAACTAAAGGGTTATCAAACCATTTGGAAAACACCCTTCCACCACCTCCTGCCCTGATGTCCGTGGCTCCTGCTCTCAACCAAGCAAAACTTCCCCGTAGCTCCGAGCGTGCATTTAGAACTTTCCTGTTCTTACATTTTATTCACTTTCCTCTTTGCCCCCACGGGAATATTGGCGCACGCAGGACTTTTGCTGGGTTTCTTCACAACCATTTTGCAGTCAACGAGTAGTTTCAAGCTGAGAAACCGTCCCCTAATGAACCTGTCTCTAAGAGACCGGACGTAGTTTGGCACCACACCTTGCAAAGATTTCATTTGACATTTTCAGGGCAAAACGTTGACGTGAATTCTTGAAAGAAGCCCCAAATTCACTGTTTCAAAGGGTTTCAGGACTTACATCAATTTCATCGATGGCTCCTTTTAGGTATTTATGGACTTGAGACTTAATCTCTGTGATCTGGATGTTGGTCAGAGGGTCGTAACTCACCAAGGAACGATTCACCTGAGAAAGAAAGGTCAACAACCGAGTGTCAGTGGAACCCACAAGACAGCGCTGGGAGCAGAAGGTAGACCATAATCGCAGTGGACATTGAGTTCACTGATCCCACCCCGAAACAAAGGTCAAGACAAAGATTTAACTAGGTCCTAAGACACCGTGGTTCCTTACCAAGCTGTCACACACAGCGAGTTCCTGCTTCAGAAGACTAATCTCCTTCTCCAAAGCCTTCATCGTCCCCTAGCAGGAAAAAAAAAAAAAGGGTGAGCAAATGACTAAATGTTAAAAAACTGCTCAAAAGCCACAAAAACTGCCTGCTGGAGAACATCACAGCTGTGGAGCAGCTCCCCCAGGGTTTGAAGCAGTGGGTCTGGAAAGCACTTTGCCTTTGATCAGCTTCCACCAGGACAGCTTCTGTTGTGTCCTGGGTGTGCTGCCTGCTGAGCCAGCAGCCAAGGAAAGGCCACCTGGGTTTTAATCTGATGCTTTCCTCAGCTGGTCCTGTAGGAGCTATCAAGTCCTGCACTATGAGATATTATCTGGAAAGCAAAGAAGTATGAAGGTTTCCACTCTGACCTTTACTGAGGTTTAATAGAGGAGGGAGTCTCTTGTGGCGTGTTTGATTGAATTTCTCCACAATGTGGAAAATCTTCAAGCCATAGAATCGTTTGGGTTGGAAGAGACCTTTAAGCTCATCAAGTCCAACCGTTGGACCAGTCCAAGTCCCTGGAGGGGTTTCCAAGCTGTGGAGATGTGGTGCTGAGGGTTAGTGGTGCCCTGGCAGTGCTGGGGGAACGGTTGGACTCGATGATCTGGAAATTCTCTTCCAACTGGAAGGATTTTGTGATTCTCTGATAGTCAAGGAGACTGTAATTAAATACCAATGAAAAATGTTTCATACTAATCCATTTTATCATCCACCCAAATTCAGCAGGTGACAGCTTGGTCATCATTAAACAACCAATTTTCCTTCTGGTTTTTAAGGTCATCATCCTCAACATCAATGAACCTGAGGAAACGGGCCTTCTTCCATCGCCCTTCTCCACATACCTCTTGGGTGGATGTCTCATTGAGGACCGGCTCCATTGTGACCCTTTTCATCCTGGTCGCGAAACGAAGAGAAGACAACTGAAAGACAAGGGGTTTAAGTCACTGTGAGAGATGTTGGCAAGGAGAGCATTTTCATAATCTGCTGCTACTTAATCCCATCAGATCCCAGAACACAGAAACCTGCTCTACTTGCAGATGTCCCTGCTCCCTGCGGGGGAGGATTGGAGCAGATGGCCTTGAAAGGTCCCTTCCAACCCAAACCGTTCTGTGAGACTATGAAATACAGCGCACTGCAGGGAGCACTGTAGGATTCCTCACTCCAGGAGTGGATCTTCTGGTGCTCACTGGTGGCTGTGTGATTAGGCAGCTTCAGATGATGTCTGTGTCTTCTCCGTTCTGTGTGGGGACAGCTCTTTCTGTAGCAGAGCTGTGGGCTCAAACACACCCCATCCCATTTCTGATCAGAATCATCCTAAAAACTCCAAATTCCAGAATCCCGGCATGGTGGGGTTGGAAGGAACCTCTGGAGATCATCTGGTCCAACCCCCTGCTCCAGCAGCTCACCCAGAGCAGGGGGCCCAGGATCGTGTCCAGGCAGGTTTTGAACATCAGTGGCCTTCAAGCTTAATTCCTGCAATTGTGGTATCTTGAAAATCCCTCTCTTGATGCAAAGCACAGCAGCCATCTCCTCAGTAATATTAGCAGATGCTACCAGAACATGAGGAGATGATAAGAACAACTCTGCCTTGAAGACAGCTCCCTGCCAGGAGCTTGGAGCCAGGTGGGGTCGAGCTCTTCTCCCAAGGAACAAGCCACAGGACAAGAGGAAACGGCCTCAAGTTGCGCCAGGGGAGGTTGAGGTTGGACACGAGGAAGAATCTCTTGGTGGGAAGGGCTGTGAAGGGCTGTGCCAGGCTGGGCAGGGCAGTGGTGGAGTCCCCATCCCTGGAGGGGTTTCCAAGCCGTGGAGATGTGGTGCTGAGGGCCAGGGGTTAGTGGTGCCCTGGCAGTGCTGGGGAATGGTTGGACTCGATGAGCTTAAAGGCCTCTTCCAACCTAAACCATCCTGCAATTCTGTGATTCTGTAACAGGTCTATGTTCACATTGTTTTACTCCGTAGAACTTCCTCGGCAAAGAGCAAAGCGAGTCCCTTCTCGGCGTTACAGAGCTGGCTGAGTTGATCCAGCTCACACAGGGAGACTTTCCCCAATCTCCTCCTTTCCAGCTGTAAGAACCGAACGGGCAGGACGTTCCTCCCGATTCCGGCGGCAGCACAAAGCCCGCGCAGCCCTGACACGAGCGGGTGCAACTCCATCCACCTCGTTACGTGAGGTACCGACCAACCAGACTCGTGGAGCTGAACCAACTGGAACAATTCACACGATCTGGAGTTAATCCAGATGTCAGCAGCTGGTGCCTGCTCCGTTTCAGGCTCTCATTTTCCCTGGGGCCAGTCACCGCTCGCCTGTTTGCACCACAGCCCGCCGAGAGCAAGCTGTTTGCCGAGCCTCGGAGATAAGCCTCGAGCCTTATCACATGTTTCTGATGAATTAGGCAGGATGTTTCTCTGGGATTCCTGCCATAAGCCTCCGGAGACGACTCTTTAAAGCGAGCTGGGGCCAATTGCAACAGCAGGAGGAACGAGACTTGAATTCTGCAGAAATCACGTCAACTTACGGTCTCTTCCACGTGCACGGCGTCCCCACAGATATTTGCCACCAGGATGGTATTGCAGTTTCCCCCTGAGAAAAAGAATGAAAGAAAAAATAAAAGTGAGGGATAGAACGTTGCTGTTTTTTCCTTTTCTGGGACGTTTTATAATATGTGGTGACTGAGAGAAAAAGAAGCCACAGAGAAGGCGGCCGGTTTGTAACGGTCCTGCTGGAGCTCCCGTGGGTACAGAAACGTGGTGGCACAGAACGGCTTCAGAATGAAGGTGAAATGTGGTTCTCAAGTGGTGACGCTGCACTAAGAGGATGGGAACACAACCTGGGAAAGCCTGAAACCGGGAAAACCAGGGCAGAGAAGTTTAAAAGACCTAAACTGAATAGCGGGGAAGGTGGTGGGACGTAATCGCCGCCCTTCCCAACGTCAACAGCAGATTGCACTCAGCGTGCCTCAGACGTCACCCTCATTTCTGATGACTTCAGTTACTCCATGCAAATGTCTCCAGCCTGTTTTCAGCTGCTTTCTCCTCCCATGTCTCCATTCCCAGAGCATAAAGCCTTCCTGGGGATTCACGCTGCACCACAGCGTTGGGTTTGTCCTCTGTAGCCTGGTGCTAAAGTGGGAGCATCTGAAAAGGCCTGAAGGACGTGGGAGGTGTTTGTTTGGTGGTAGATTTAGAAAATATTCTAGTGTTAGAATGTGGCCAGAGAAGGGCAACAGAGCTGGGGAAGGGTCTAGAGCAGGAGTGTGGTGAGGAGCAGCTGAGGGACCTGGGGGGGTTGAGCCTGGAGCAAAGGAGGCTCAGGGGAGACCTTCTGGCTCTGCACAACTCCCTGACAGGAGGTTGGAGCCAGGTGGGGTCGGGCTCTTCTCCCAAGAAAGAAGTAGTAAAACAAGAGAAAACAGCCTCAAGTTGCACCAGGGGAGGTTGAGGTTGGAGCTGAGGAAGAATTTCTTGGTGGGAAGGGCTGTGAAGGGCTGTGGCAGGCTGGGCAGGGCAGTGGTGGAGTCCCCATCCCTGGAGGGGTTTCCAAGCCGTGGAGATGTGGTGCTGAGGGCCAGGGGTTAGTGGTGCCCTGGCAGTGCTGGGGAATGGGTGGACTCCGTGATCCCTTCCAAGGTCTCTTCCAACCCAAACGATTCTGTGAGTGTAAGATTCGAGGGTTTTGTGAATTTCTACGGGCTTGACCAGTGGGCGCTTTCCGCCGTTTCCTGCACCTGCTGTTTTATTTGCTGAGGAAAACCAGACACCCTTTGAAGGATGACGAGTTCCGTGTGTTTATATGTTACGCTCTTAGGACTTCACACGCTCATCGAAACTATCTGGGGGCTGTGGGAACGCACGGCTCTTACCCAGCGAGTCCTTGAGGACGTGAGTGAGCTTGCTCTGCCGGAAGGGGATGTGGTCCCGCTTGGGATCAGCCAGGGCCATGACGATTTGCTCAAGGAATGACAGAGACTTGTTGATGTAGGTGGCTTCCTTCAGAACTTGTCCTTCAGACTGTAATGAAGATCAAAAGGCAAAGCTTTCACAACATGCTTTTCTGGCCGGACAGCAGAAGACACCGTATTCCTCACGGAAGGTACAAGTCTGCTTGACTGTGAGGGTAAGGAGCTAACTCAGATCCCATCATCCATGATCTAGAGCTTTCCTTTGTTTGAAACCAAGCTTTCAGACACCTTCAGGTCTGCCAGGGCCACCGGCTTTCCTTCCCAAAGGGCAAATCATGTATTTGTCGGGAGGCTGATGGGTTTTCTCCTCCGATCAATACAGAATGTCAGGCAGGACCTGAGGAGCCCTCCGTTGTTGAGCCCTAAGGAAGCTTCAACCATTTGCTGGTGTGGCCAGAGGTTTGCACTGTCACTCATGGAATGGAGAGGAAAATCAGAGGGTCTTTGAGGAATTAGAGACTCCAGTGAACTAGCTGAGTCTGGGCCAGGTGGGAAGGCACATGCAGGATGGGAGTCACCTACACATGGCCTTCAAGGACACCCAGCAGCTGAGCACCCTCAGATGCGTTCACGTGACTTAGGATTTGTCACAGTCTCTCCTGTTTACGACAAGCTCAATTCAGCGGTGGGGAAAACCCATCATCTCCCCTCCACCGGGCTGACCATGGGACTCTTCACCGAACTATTTCTTCTGTTACTTACTCCAGTCTTGCTCAGCCTCTCCGAGCCCGCCAGATCTATCAGGTTGATTTTCGAGTTCACACATTTGACATCTGAGAAAAGCCTGAAACGAGACTGCGGGAGACAAGAACCTGAATGGTGCTTAACAGCGGACAAAGCTGAAATAAATACAATAAAACCCAGACCCGCAAAGACCCTCAGTCACTAGAAAAGAAACCTGCCGGAGCTCTTACCTCCAGATAAATAGTAAAGATGCAATGGGACCGGGATGAATTTTTGTTCAGCGCGTGCTCCGCTATCGCTCTGTTGGTCTCGCCCTGCCAATCAAAACGGAAGACGTTGGCAGGCCAAAGGGAAATCAGGAATCCACACCGTTAAAGCAAGCAGCGGTTCCACCCTGACTCTGAAGAACCTGCTGGAGAACACCCCATGGGCTGGTTGGAGCAGGCCGAGCAGGAGCTCGCCGCGTTCCCCTCGCTTGCTTACGGCATTTCACGGAGCGGCTGCTAAAGGTCGCTGCTTACTGTAACTAATCCTTTTTCCTGGAAACCACATTTCTCTGCCTTTCCACTTTCAGGGCTCAGAACGGTTGTTCTGCGAGGAACCGGCAGGCCAGCCTTGCTCAGAGGCAGTGCCTCGCAGGCCCTTTCAGTTTCTTGATGACTAGCAAGAGCTCCCCAAGCTTTAAATGTCAGAGGAAACTCATGACAGCCACGAGTGTGTAATCCCTGCTTACGGGAAAAGCGAGCAAGCCTGAAAGTGATGTGACAAGCGTTGTCAGGTGAGCCCCGGAGCTGTGCTGCCTGGTTGGCGAGGCAGAAGAGGAAGCTGAAGGTTCTACGGCATGGAAATGCTCTTGGCAAGAGGTTTCAGAGCCAACAAGTCTGCCCGGGGCTCAAAGAACAATGAGATGTGAGAGCTGGAAGGTCAGCGACTGGCTCCACACCAGGGAGTCTAAGTCCAGGAGCAGGAGTGAAGATCTCTGGTACCATCAACCACACACAAATGAAGAGTCATGGTGGCACAGGCAGTGTCCCCAACCTGGCCAGACCCCTCTGCAGAACCTCCTGACCTTCCAGCAGATCAACACTCCGACCCAACTCGGTGTTCTGCAAACCGCCTGAGGGTGCCTTGATCTCCTCATCCAGACCATGGATAAAGATCTTAAAGAGAACAGGCCCCACCACGGAGCCCTGGGGACACCACTTGCCACCAGCAGCCAACTTCCCTCCAGCTTTCCTGGCCACCCACCTCCTGCTTTAGGTTCTCCTCCCTCAGCTAAGCCTATAAACAGAACAATCAGATGTATTTGCATTTTCTTGCCTCAAAAAGGAGATTGAGAGCATCTTCCTCGTGGCTAACCGAATGGACAGACAAGCCCCTCACATAAACGCCCTGCGGACAATCCACCACAGCCATCGGCAGGTTGCTGGTCCCACCACTTCTCATGGTGGACAGAAGGTCGACCAAGGTCTCGTTGTAGATTTCCAGGTAGGATATTCGGACAGTGACGGCTGGATCAACGGAATGTGCCGTTGCTTTGAAGACCTGCACAAAGACAAAGGGTTTGTCAGTGGCGGTGCCAGTTGACTGAGGGCATTATTAGCTAATTATGGCTTCCCAGAGAGTCGATTTTTAACTCCCTGAGCAGCTCTTAGTGCCTCTGTGTGTAGCTAACTCTGCACCACAGTTGTCTGAGGTTCACGTCAACAGTTCTAATATGATTTTGCAAGATGATAGCTTTGAAAACAACACTTTTGGAGGCCTGCTTACATTTGAGAAGCAGCAAGTAACTGATGTGAGCCAGGAGAATTAAACAGGAGCAACTTCTGCCAGTGGGCACCAAGTGGAAGCCAGGAGGTTCCATGGGAGCAGGAGGAGAAACTTGTTTGGTGTGAGGGTGTGGGAGCCTGGCCCAGGCTGCCCAGAGAGGTTGTGGAGTCTCCTTCTCTGGAGAGATTCCAAAGGTGCCTGGACACGATCCTGGGCCCCCTGCTCTGGGTGAGCTGCTGGAGTTGGACCAGATGATCTCCAGAGATCCCTTCCCACCCCACCATGCTGGGGTTCTGAGAATAAAACACAACAGAGTTCCTCCCATCTGTCTTTCTGGTTGTAGGTGCTGTGTCAGCCCCATATCATTGTGTGCCAGTTGTCCTTGTGGGAGCAGAGAGCGTTCTAAAGTATCACTGCCTGAAGATAAGCAGACCTGGCCCCTCAGAGACATGTGCCACTGGACAGGGACATGTCTACACAGTGGTAGGACCAACACACCAGTGTGTTGCAAGTTAACACTATCCCCACGCTCTGAAAAATCACCATTATCAGTGCACAAGGTCACGGCATAGCAAAACGAAGGTATAAAGTGTGTCTGAAAGGCTCCTTTATTACTCTAATGATCATCACAGATAAAATGAAGAGAAAAAAAAAGGACTGGTAGGGGACAAACATAAAACATATTCGTGTTAAACCACTTCTATGAGTGTCAGCAAGAGTGGGTATAAGAATTGTCTTGGTTAATTCTTCCAGGCTCTTGTCCATTCATAGAATCACAGAATGGTTTGGGTGGAAAGGGACCTTTCAAGGTCATCCAGTCCAACCCCCCTGCAGGGAGCAGGGACATCTGCAACTAGAGCAGGTTGCTCAGAGCCGCGGCCAACCTCACCTGCAGTGGTGCCAGGGATGGGGCAGCGACCACCTCTCTGGGCAACCTGCGCCAGGCTCTCACCACCCTCAGCACCAACAATTTCTTCCTTCTATCTCATCTAAATCTCCCTCTTTTAGTTTCAGACCATCAGCCCTTGTCCTGTCACCAGAGGCCTTGCTGAAAATCTATCCCCATCTTTCTTACAGGGCCCCTTGAAGTCCTGAAAGGCGCCAAGAAGGTCTTCCTGGAGCCTTCTCCTCTCCAGGCTGAACAAGGCCACCTCTCCCAGCCTGGCCTCCCAGCAGAGGGCTTCCAGCCCTCCCATCATTGCTGGGGCCTCCTGTGGCCCTGCTCCAGCAGGTCCATGTCTCTGCTGTGCTGAGGACTCCAGAGCTGCCCCAGCACTGCAGGGGGGTCTCCCAGAGCGCAGCAGAGGGGCAGGATCCCCTCCCTGCCCTGCTGCCCACGCTGCTGGGGATGCAGCCCAGGAGGACGTTGGCTGCTGGGCTGCGAGCGCACGGGGCCGGCTCAGCTCCAGCTTTTTCCCCACCATCCGCCCATCCCGACCCTCAGTACCTGCTGTATAGCTCGGGGTATGATCCCTCGGTGCTGGTACTCAGCCGTTGTTCCTGTCATCGTGTAAGTTTTACCAGCCCCCGTTTGCCCATAGCACATTATCGTGCCTAGAAAAGATTCAAAAGCCAGACTCAGGAGGGGAACTCTGCAGTTCTCAAATGGGACATTGAGAAGATCCCTCCCGCAGATTAAATCTCCACTTATCAAACTTATAAAAACAGCGACAAATTACCATTATAGCCACTTAACGCTTCAGACACTAGTTTCTGAGCGACAGTCTCATAGGCCAGCTCCTGGGAGGTGTTGTGGAGGACACCATCGAGGCGAAAGGACCAGTTGGTCGGCCTGTTATTCACAATCCCCTGCTTGGCATCTTTTTTGAGGTATATATCTATGCTCTGAAAGCCAAAAAGAGGTGGTGAGAACTTCAATAGCCACGAAAAATGACAGGAGTTATTGGCTGAAAAAAAAAAACCACAAAGAACACCAAATACCTGGAGGTAAGTAGAAAAGGGAGCACAAAAAATCGGATTTACTGCCCCTGATGGCATTTTCTGGTAATACTCTTGAAAAAGGAAATGGGGCTTCGTTTATCTGTCAGTGATATGTCTGATTTTGTGTCCCAGGGGAATTATTAATTAATTAAGAGACGATGGAGGGAGGAATTTGCATAAGGGGGGTAGAAACAGATGGTACCACAGGCAGATCTCTTAGGTTGGGCTTGTGGTTACCCCTGGAATTCCTCAGGGACCAGTCAGCCCCAGTCCTTTTGAGGATTTCCTTGGTGCCTGTATCACAAAAAGTGTGTTTCCCAGAGTCATTGACACAAAATGACTTAGCGCAGAGGAGAACAGCACAAAGGGAATGCAGGAATCGACACGTGTCACGAAGTTACGCGTGGAATGGCAGAATTCGGCATTTCTGTGGGCAAAACGGACATCAAATTCCAAACCTTTCACACTTGCCACCTTTCTACCTTGTTGTCTGGCCCAAATTTGATCATATCTTGAGCAAAATCGGCCGTTGGTTTGACTCGCACAAATGAATGGACTCGCTTTTCTGCTGCAGCCATTTTAACTAGAGAGGGAAAACAAGGAAAAATCAACCATGTGCGTTCCCTAAAATAAGTATAACGTTATTTGTCACGAAATGACAAGCTACAGAGTAGTCAAGTGTAAACACAGCGTTGACAAATGTTCAGCTGCACTTTCTATCCTTTGTTAAAAGCAACTGTGGGCAAACAGTCACTGAAAATTCTTTCCGGCATCGTTCTGCTCAGAGAATTGAGCATGGAAAGACAGAAGGGTCTGCTGATCATGATCTCCTCTCATGTAACAGGCACAGCAGTGTCTGACAGCACAAGCTTTTCTTCCTCATAGCCTTGCAGAGCAAAACAATTGCAGGAATACAAGACAGATTTTCTTTTGAAAAGAAAGGCCTGGAGGAGGGGGAGGAGGCCTGGAGGGAGGGGAGGAGGCCTTGAGGAGGGGGATGAAGCCTGGTGGGGACCAGTCCATGAGGAGGGAGATGAGTCCTTGAGGAGGGGAACAGGGAACGAGAACTTAAGGAGTGAACAAAGCCTTGAGGGGGGAATGAGGCCTTGAGGAGCGGGTAAGGCCTGGAGCGAGGGAGACAAGGCCTTGAGGAGGGCGATGAGTCCTTAAGGAGGGGATGAGTCCCACTCCACAGGCCTGGAGGAAGGTGAGGAGGCCTGGAGGAAAGAGATGAAGGCTTGAGGAGGGGACAAGTCCTGGAGGAAGGGGATAAAGCCTTGAGGAAGAGACAAAGCCTTGAGGAAGGGATGAGGCCTTGAGGGGGGGACAAGGCCAGGAAGAGGGGAAGGATACCTTCAGGAGCGGGACAAGGGCTTAAGGAGAGGATAAGGCCTTGAGGGCGGAAGAAGCCTGAAGGAGAGGAGGCCTGGAGGAGATGAGGCCTGGAGGAGGAGGGTCTTCCTCCTTAAGGAAGGGACAAAGCCTGGAGGAAGGGGACAAAGCCCGGAGTGAGGGGGATGAGTCCTGAAGGAGGGAACACGGCCCGGAGGAGGGCGGACCTGGAGGAGAAGGACGAGGCCTTGAGGAGGGGATGAGACCTTGAGGGGGAAACAAGGCCTAGAAGAGGAGAAGGAGGCCTGGAGAAGGGAGACGAAGCCCTGAGGAAGGGACAAAGCCCGGGGGGCTGATGCGGCCTGTGAGGACAACACTGTCGGGGGAGGCAGGTGACTCCGGGGCAGCCCCCGCCCCTCACCTACCTGCGCCCCCACCTCCGCCGGGCCCGGCCGAGGGGACGCGGCGGCTGCTGCGGACGCCGTTGCCATGGCAGCCGCCTCTTCCGNGAGGCGAAGCGAGGCGGGAGCGGCCGGGAAGATGCTGGAGACGGCGGCGGCCGAGCCGGAGCTGGACCCCGAGGACTTGGTGCATTTCTCGGTGGGCGATTTGCCCAGCCGCGGGTACGGCGTGATGGGCGAGATCCGGCGGCAGGGCAAGCTCTGCGACGTGACCCTCAAGGTAGGGCCCGGCCGGGGGACTCCCCCCAAGGTCCCTGAGGGAGAGCTGAGGGACCTCTCCCCTTCCCAGTCCCTGAGGGGAAGCTGAGGGACCCCACCCCACCCCCCTCCAGCCCCTGAGGGAGAGCTGAGGGACCTCTCCCCTTCCCAGTCCCTGAGGGGAAGCTGAGGGACCCCACCCCACCCCCCTCCAGCCCCTGAGGGAGAGCTGAGGGACCTCTCCCCTTCCCAGTCCCTGAGGGGAAGCTGAGGGACCCCCCGGGTCCCTTTGCTGGTAGAAGGAGGCAGCTGGGGTCGTCTCGGGTGCCTTTGGTGCAAGGACAAGCAGGGGAGCTGAGGGCTCCTTGGTGGGGGCAGAAGGCGGGGAGCTGAGGGCCCCTTTGGTGGAGAGAAGGGGAGAGCTGAGGGGCCCCCCAGCCCCTTTGGTGGGGCACAAGGGTGAAGCTGAGGGTTCTCCCTTCCCGTGGCTTTTGGCAGGGAGAAGGGTGGTGCTGAGACACACCCCCAGCCCCCTTGGTGGGGTATCCTGGACCTCCAGACCTCCCCAGACCTGCATCTGGGGGCTCTGTGAGGGTTCCTTGGGGGTGAGGGGGGTGCTGAGCACCTCTAGCCCAGGGTGGGTGCCAGGACGTGCTGGTGACACCTCATCCCTGACGCTGCAGCTCATCCCAAGAACAAGGTGGGAGATGGAGCCTCTGTCTCCTGTGGAGCCATCGTGGTTTTTCCAGCAGCCAGGCAGAGTGATTCAATAAAATGGCTTGTCTGGGGAGGAAATGGGGCCCCTCCCAGAGCCCCCACCACATTTCAGTGTTGGTTCTGGCACCGGTTTGGGAGCTGATGCTATGGATGGGGTTGCTTTATGCATCAGCCTCTGCTCCAGCCCATGGGAGAAGCGCCCTTTTCCCTAGGGAACCTTTCTCTTTTAAGAACATCCACTTTCTTACATCACAGAAACAATCTATAACCTTGGTAGACCCTCAGGATCGTGGTTGTGGCTCTGCAGGGATGGGCTGTAAGGGCTTGGAGATGCTGGAGTCCTTCAGAGCAGGAGGAGCTGGTTGTGGGGTGGGTGCGTCGTGCAACTCCCAGGGATTGCTTGAGTCATTCCCGAATTACCTCTGAACTTTAATTAAATGTGAAGGTGTTTCCCAGCCTACTCATGCTGAAACTTCTCACCTACCTCCCGCAGAAGGAGCCGGCGAGGGTTGTGCCTGTGGTAGAGGCCGCAGGGTGCGTGATTGGGGCACATCCCTGGGCTGCTTCATCCCAGTGGATCAGCCATAGCCTCCTGGATTGAGAGGCTGCTCCGCAGGCTGGAACACTGGCTGTGAAGAGCACAGCCCCACGCTGATCCTCCTCAGTGGAGGTTGATACCTTCTAAGATGTGTTTGTGGTGGTCTGTGTCGTAACCCAGAGGAATTCAGGGACAAAACTGGTTTGTCATGGAAAGCGCCGGTTTACTAGATTTCAGCTGGGTGTTGGTGAGGTGGCTTCGCGTTGCAGAAGGAGATTCTGAGGTGCTACGAGTCCCACAGCTCTGGAATCGTGGCAGTGAGCTGTTGTGGGCCCTCTTGTTGGGGCTGGGCTGCTCTGCTTGGGCCAGAGGGAGACAATGGTCAGGAGGTACGTGACCCTGGCCTTATCTCAGATAATCGCCTGCCCATTGTCCTGCAAAACTCATAGCAATAAGTTTCCATTCCTGTAGCTTTACCATGGCAAAGTGCTTTTTAATACCCCTTATATCTTCTGTGGCAGCGGGAACGTGTCTAAAGTCTCGGGGGCTGCAGGAGCTCTCCAGTCTGGTGCCAGAGTGAGCACCCTGATGGGGCAGGGCTTCTTCTGGGGTGCATGGAGAAGAGTGTGGGCAGCAGGTCCAGGGAGGTTCTCCTCCCCCTCTACTCTGCCCTAGTGAGGCCACCTCTGGAGTGCTGGGGCCAGGTCTGGGCTCCTCAGTTCCAGAGAGACCAGGAGCTACTGGAGAGAGTCCAGCGGAGGCTGCGGAGATGCTGAGGGGCCTGGAGCATCTCTGTGCCCAGGAAAGGCTGAGAGCCCTGGGGCTGCTGAGCTGCACAAGAGAAGCCTCAGAGGGGAGCTGATCAATGCTGCTCAAGAGCTGAAGGGCCCATGGGGGGCAAGAGGATGGGGCCAGACTCTTGTCAGTGGTGCCCAGCGCCAGGCCAAGGGGCAGCGGGCACCAAGTGGAAGCCAGGAGGTTCCATGGGAGCAGGAGGAGAAAGTTGTTTGGTGTGAGGGTGTGGGAGCCTGGCCCAGGCTGCCCAGAGAGGTTGTGGAGTCTCCTTCTCTGGAGAGATTCCAAAGGTGCCTGGACACGATCCTGGGCCCCCTGCTCTGGGTGAGCTGCTGGAGCAGGGGGTTGGACGAGATGATCTCCAGAGGTCCCTTCCAACCCCACCACGCTGGGAGCTCTGTATGAGGGCCCTGTGCTGGCCCCACTTTCTTTTTTCCAGGGCCCGTTGCTCTCTGGGTTGTGGAACTTTTCATCCCTACAGGAGTTTAAAATCTCTTAAGAGAGATGTCTGTTGTTCTTAAGTCTTAACTTTCTCCGCTGCCTGCTTAATTCTTTATGATACGGGAGGGAGATCCCAGCAACACCAGCCACGTTTGGCAGAGGGCTGACGGCGTCTTTCCGTGGCTGCTCGAACAAACCAGCTCTCCCTCGTACACACAGAGAATCCAAAGTACTTCATTCATTTGATTCATCTTGTTGTATCGAGTCGTCGCGTCAGAACATCCCACCTCTTCGCCACTCCTGCCCCTTGACATCAGATTTCTGAGTCCCGTGGCGACTGAATGGGAGCCGCCCGCTGAATCCGAGCCAAACCTTTCGGTACAGGGTGTCTTCTCTGCCTGCTGCCTGTTTAAGAAGCAATTTTTCTTAGCTCGGCTTCGAATCCACCTTGAACGCCGCTGGCGCACGACGTGCTCGTCCCTGACCCTGCTCGGGTACATCCAGCACCGTGCAGGAGGAGTTGGCCAGCCAGGACAACAATTGAATACTCCTTCCCCAAAAATGAACGTAGGGAAAGCTCCAAGAACCCTTTGAGATCCGTATCTGAAGGAAGCCATCGCGAGCCCTGCCGCGTGTCGCTCCGTAAAGTGAGTTTATTGCCCTTTTTTCCATCCCTAATACTTTTAGGTCACGTCTATAAAGAAAAAAAGCTGCCCCCATCGCTGCTTTGGGCCAGAAGTTCCTCCTGAAGCCACCAGCGCTGGGGCTGAAAGGGGAGCACGCAGCGTTGGGCAGGTCTTTCACCGCAGTCAGCGGCTGTGGATGATTCTCCCAGCCCGCAGAAATGTTTGCTGTACAAACAGGCCGAAAATTGCGAGGAAGCGCCGGTACTTCTCATTTGTTTGTTTTAATTAGTCCCCTCGTAAATCCCGGCGAGCGTTCGTTCAGCAAACAGGAGGGGCAGGATTTCTTGTCCTCCTCTCTCAGCGCCCGTCTCGCCGCCAGCGTGCCACATCTGGGCTTGGATGCGATCGGAATCGAGGAGCGCGGATTTGAGCAGCTCCCTTGGAGCTCTGGTGCTTCATGCTGAGCTCTGGGATCTCGATCGCCGCTTCCCAGGATGGAACACGGAGGTTCACGGGGAAGCAAGCGAGCTTGTCCAGGCATCATCAAAAGCCAAAGTTCCTCCCCTGCACGGATGGATGTATAGAGTCACAGGATGGTTTCGGTGGGAAGGGACCTTTCAAGGTCATCTAAGTCCACCCCTGTGCAGGGAGCAGGGACATCTGCAACGAGAGCAGGTTGCTCAGAGCCCCGGCCAACCTCACCTGCAAGGGTGCCAGGGATGGGGCAGCCACCACCTCTCTGGGCAACCTGCGCCAGGCTCTCACCACCCTCAGCAGCAACGATTTCTTCTTCCCTCCCTAAATCTCCCTCTTTTTAGTCTAAAACCACCACCCCTTGTCCTGTCCCAACAGGCCCTGCTCAAAAGTCTATCCCCAGCTTTCTGACAGGCTCCTTGAAGTCCTGCAAGGCCACCAGAAGGTCTCCCTGGAGCCTTCTCTTCTCCAGGCTGAACCTGAGCGAGCTGCTGCTGCCAAGCAGGGGCCGAGCTGGAGGAGCCTCCCTTTGTCCCGCCGTGGCAGATAAGTGGAATTCCAGCCAGCTCTGGCCCCTGAAACACCCAGCGCCCGCCTGCTCCGCAGATGTCTGAGCACATCTGAGATCCTCACGGAAAACAAGCTCGGTGGGAGAGGGAATATCTTTATTTGAGGAGCTGGGAGATGTTAAAAACCAGATAATCTGTTACTGCAAGCTTTAGATGAAGGGTCTTGTTTGAATCGTGTCGTGCAGCAGTAACAAGCTGCTTTGGACTCAGCTTTTCACCCTGAGCCTCAGCGTCAACCCTCACATAAAGACAAGTATTTTGGGAGCTTTAGGAGGATGTTCAACCTGACGCGTTGGCAGAAACCACGTATTTTTGCACCGAGTTTTTTATTGCGCTTCTTCCAACGTGACAAAAAGGCTTTCCTGACTTTTTCTGGCTTCCAAACCCATTTGCGCTGGTTTTTGGTTGCTTTAGGTTGTTCCTACAGCTTCAGGTGGGCTTTGGCGAGCTGGGTATTTAAGCTGGCTTCTGGTGGAGTACTGGTAGGTCCTCCTCATCCAGTCAGGAGCTGGATGCTGTGGGATGGGTTCAGAGAAGAAGCTGGGTCTTCTCCATGGTGCCCTAGGGGTTGTTGGACTACAGGGGACACTTGGGGTTCCTGTTCTGAAGGGGCTGGGGGAACACGGCAAGGAAGTGGCTGGAGGGACCTGCAGCTGTGGAGCTTTGGTTTTGCTGGTCCTTCAGGAGCATGAAGGAGGGCAGGGCTGGAGAGAATCCCCTGGAGATGCTTCCTCTCCCCAGTCCCTCCATGTCCAGTTCAGCTCCTCGGAGCTGGAAGGGAATTATCTGGGAACGTGCGTTTCTTGTACCTGGAACGGGGCCTGTTCTGGTCCAGAGCAACTCGCTGCTGTTGGATCAGCAGGACTCTGGCTCAACAGCATCGATCCCTTGGGTTTGCACGTGCCAAGTCTGATCTAAACTCTTTCACGTCCCATCCAGCTGCTATTGGGGTGGGTGGGCAGGAAGGGTTTTATTTCAGTCCCTGAATTTTGAGACAAGGTCTGTGAAAGCTGGAGCTGAGCCGGCCCCGTGCGCTCGCAGCCCAGCAGGCAACGTCCTCCTGGGCTGCATCCCCAGCAGCGTGGGCAGCAGGGCAGGGAGGGGATCCTGCCCCTCTGCTGCGCTCTGGGAGACCCCCCTGCAGTGCTGGGGCAGCTCTGGAGTCCTCAGCACAGCAGAGACATGGACCTGCTGGAGCGGGGCCACAGGAGGCCCCAGCAGTGATGGGAGGGCTGGAAGCCCTCTGCTGGGAGGCCAGGCTGGGAGAGTTGGGCTTGTTCAGCCTGGAGAAGAGAAGGCTCCGGGGAGACCTTCTGGTGGCCTTGCAGGACTTCAAGGGGCCTGTCAGAAAGCTGGGGACAGAGTTTTGAGCAGGGCCTGTTGGAACAGGACAAGGGATGGTGGTTTTAAACCAAAAGAGGGAGATTTAGACCAGAGAGAGGAGGAGATTGTTGCCACTGAGGATGGTGAGAGCCTGGCGCAGGTTGCCCAGAGAGGTGGTGGCTGCCCCATCCCTGGCACCATTGCAGGTGAGGTTGGCCGGGGCTCTGAGCAACCTGCTCTGGTTGCAGATGTCCCTGCTCCCTGCAGGGGGTTGGACTGGATGACCTTGAAAGGTCCCTTCCCACCCAAACCATTCCGTGATTCTGGGATTTAAACTTCCCTCTTCTGTCATCATCTGCTTTCAAAACTTTTGCTGCAATGATGTGGACACGAGCTTAATTTCTACTATGGCCTCTCTGTGACTTGAATGCCAAGGAAAGACATCTTCATTTCTGAGGAGATCTTTGCAGCAGACAACTCAAGAGGCTTCTCTGCTGCACGGCGTCATGATGCCACAGAAACAATAGACGCCTTTATTACACCTACGGCATTTTTCTGCAGAGAAAGCTTCATTGTGCCCTGGAACTCGTTTAATGTTTTGTGGACGTGGGAGTGCAAGGGAGAGCTTTTCTTACCCGCTTAGAGAACACGTTGAAAGGGAATTTGCTGCTATTTGTGGTCGGAAGGGAGGCTTGGCAAGAGTGCTGCTGTCCTTGTTTCTGGTAAACAGCCGAGAAAACCCCAAAAAGGTAAAAAAAACCTTCTTCCCAGTGAGGTTGCTCATGTGTCTTGGGATATCTCTCTTTTTGCTGCTTGTATAAAGAGCTAATTCTGCCTTAGCGATGGGGATATGATTAAATTTGTGGTGATTTCATTTGTGCCTGGAGACCTCCCTGAAGCCCAGGCTCAGAACACCAAAGGCAAAGGCACCAGTTTGCGTTGAACCCCCCTAGAAGCTCCCAATTTCTCCAGCATCGCAGGTACTGCCACCAAACAGTCTGTCCTAGCAAACCTCCAGCTGAAATCCCCACCTGAGGTGGCTTTAGATGCCCATCCCACGATGACACAGAGCGAGGAAAGCCAAATATCGACCATGGAATATTGATTCCATGAAATCGCAGGTGACATCCCGGCTTCCAGCCATTTCTTGGGACGCAGGGTAAGGAATAAAACCCTGCTGCTGGAGACACCAGTGCTGTGGGTCAGGGACATCCTGCCCTTTGGATACCTCAATCCTGGGTTGCGAGCGGCAGTATGTAAATATAAAATTAAAAGGATGATTGTTCATTTGAGATGATTCTTGAATAAGGATGGAACGAGCAGGCGGGTCCAAAGGCTGCGTGGTCTGAGTTTGAGCTGCTCGGTCAAATCCAGACAAGAACTGAGGAGACCGTCGTTGCCGGTCACGCTTAGCGAGGACAAAAACGGGGGTTTCCTCAACCAGACAAAGCTTTTTTGATGTATTTTTAATGTTCTGCTGGTACTTCTGGAATTAGCGGGCAGGGCTGTGATGGGTTTTGAGTAAAGAGAAACCTGTCAGTGGTAAGAGTGGAATGGTATCAAGAAGAGCATGAGATCTTGTGTGTTAGGCTCAGCATCAGGAAATCATATTTATTTGGTCAGGAGAAAGGGAGATGGTTTGGCCCTGGAGATAGGCAGCAGTTTTTGAATCAAGACGCAAGGACGAGTCGAGGGGATGTGTGGTATGTGCTCAGCCTCGGAACTATTTTTTGTCTTCTACAAGAAAAACAGGAATTGTCCTTTGCCCGCAGCAAGAAGTTTCATCGTTTCTTCAGGACTTGCCATTAACTGCTGATGGTATGAACATAATGAGAGCTTCTAGACCAGCAATCCCAGTTTATACATCTCCCCGAGGGCCTTCTGTCATTCCAGGAGCAAGCTTAAAAAAGGAATCACAGGGTTTGTCTTGTCCGGTGCCAGGGAACTGTTTCCGTTCATCTGGTGGTGATCGTGGCGTGGATCAGCTCGGTGGTGGTGCAGCTCTGTGGGTCTTGCCGCTGACGGGGACTGGTCTTGGTCCTCCCCCTTCCTCTGCTATGGCAGCAGAAAATGATTCCCTTTTTCGTCCATCTTATTTCTGTTTTATTTCCCCAAAGCTGCTCAAGAGAAGCGGTTGTGGGCAACGCGGCTTCATCTGCTCCGTCCAGCTGCACCCCAAGCCCTGGGCAGGAGGTCAAGGCCTGGGCAGGGATCTGAGGTTTGGCCCTACAGGCCTCTGGAGAGTTCAAACCCTGCCTGGCCTACCCAGGGTTGTCCCCAGGGTGGTTCATCTGTTCAATGGGGCATTCCCCACAGTGAAACTGGGTCCAGTCTTGTTCAACATCTTCATTAATAACCTGGATGAAGGGACAGAGTGGACCCACAGCTGGTTCACTGATGGTACAGAACTGGGAGCAGTGGGTGACACACCAGAGCTCTGCTGCCGTCCAGTGAGACTTGGACAGGCTGGAGAGTTGGGCAGAGGGAACCTCCTAAAGTTCAACAAGGGCAAGAGCAGGGTCCTGCCCCCTGGGGAGGAATAACCCCATGGACCAGGACAGGGGAGGGGTGACCTGCTGGAAAACAGCTCTGCAGGGAAGGACCTGGGAGTGCTGGGGGACAAGGAGTTGTCCACGAGGCAGCAAAGGGCCCTCGGGGGCCAAAAAGACCAATGGCCTCCTGGTGTGCATCCAGAAGAGTGTGGGCAGCAGGTCCAGGGGGGTTCTCCTTCCCCCTCTACTCTGCCCTAGCGAGGCCACCTCTGGAGTGTTGAGGCCATCTCTGTTGGATCATCCAGGTCATCTCTGGATGATCATCTTGCCAGCTGGGATTCTGTCCCTCAGAGCTGAGGAGCGACCCAAAGCCAGAAGGGTGGTGCTGCCCAGATAGAAGATGTTTCACCCCTATGATGATCCAGCTCTCATTAACCTGTCGGGACTCTTGCCAAATGACTATAAATTATTTGCTTTTGCAATAACCCAGCGTATTATTCATAATAAGATGGTTTGGTGGCAGCCTGACGTGGGGTGAGGTCACCCTGAAGCCACAGTGTGGTGGAAAGCTTCATCTCCATGGAAGCTCTTGGAGAATGCTGAAATCTGCTGTATCTGCACTTGGAGCAGATAGAATTGCTGGTGTTTTGATCCCTTTCGGCCTTTCTTAGGGAGAAACTCAGTTCAACACATGCATCCATCAGAGAGAGAAGGTCAAAGTAACCAGGGCAGGAGGCAGAAGCCTGGAGCTTCATCGCTGAACTCCTCAGAAGAAGGGCAGGTGGCCACAGCATGTCCGCTTCAGCGGTGATGTTACCGGTGGCCATCTTCATGCCACAGCCCTTCATCATTGCCCAGAGGGACAATGTGGTGACACGCGGAGCACGGTGAAGGACACGAGAAGCGCTGAGTGACCTTGAGTGGTGGACAGGGAGACGGGAACCTGAGCAGCGCTGGGGCACGGCAGGCTGGTTCAACCCCAGCGCCCAAAATCGATGGGCAGATCCGTTTTAAACCTCGAGCTATGTTAAAAATTGATTTTCCGAGCCTGGCTTGCTTTTGTACTTGACGGGATTTTCCAAAACAGGCCTTTTTCTCCTCGTTGGGCAACTGGGGGCTTGTTTACTTTGAGTCGGTGGAACCTTGCTGTTGATTTTGGTCATAACTAGAGGCGGTTGGAGCTGGTGCATCATTTTAATAGGTGCCCGTTCAATTTTAATGCTCCATTTTATTTTTGAGAAGGAGAAATGACCTTTGAATCGCTCTGATTTGGGGGGGAATGGTGTTTGGCTGGAAATGAAACTCAACTACAATGACTTTCTTACACCTTCAACCACTGCCTGGCCAGTAACCTCACCCAAGCTGGTCTTACACCCAAGTGTTGCCGTTGGGTTGACTTCCTTCCAGGCACCCCAGCATCTTTCAGTGCTGCAGAGGTACCAGGTCTCGTTCTCTCACCTTATTTTAAGCCAGACAAATATTGAAAGCAAAAATGGGGCTTTCCTGTGTTTTGGGATGTTTGAGACCCCCAGGAAGGGGTGTTCCAGCAGAAGCTGGCTGCTCACGGCCAGCTCCTCTGGTGACTCCCAGCCCCACGCTCCTCAGCCCTGGAGTTAAATGCTTTCAGCAAAGGAAAAAAAAAAAAAATTAAAGAAGAATTTAATCTTGTGTGAAAGAAAATAGCCGGGAGATTTTAACGAGCCCTTTGCCCTTGACCGAGGAACAGCCCCTTGTGCTGCAGGCTTCATCTGAGGGCATCTTTATCTTGCTTTGGCAGCAGTGTCTGTCCCCTGGCTGGTAGTGACTCTGGTAAGGGTCAGACCTCTCTCTGAACGTGGCAGTGAAGAGCTGGGGAGGTCAGGAGGACTGTCCAGGTCCTACTGCTGAGCTACCAGAGTCTGCAGCTTCTGCTGGGTTGGTGTGAGAGGACCTGGGTGTTGTGTGTGGTGCCGGAGAAGTGCAGCATTAATGTTAGTAAGGAGACCCGTTCGTTACCTGCATGGGGTTTATGGCTCGTGGGGCTGGGCCAGGAGCAGCTGCTGTGGGCACGGCTGGTAGAGCAGCTTCATCCATGGGGTAGGAGTGGGCCAGGAAGCATTCAGAAGAGTGTGGGCAGCAGGTCCAGGGAGGTTCTCCTCCCCCTCTACTCTGTGCCAGTGAGGCCACCTCTGGAGTCCTGGATCCAGTGCTGGGCTCCCCAGTTCCAGAGAGACAAGGAGCCACTGGAGAGAGTCCAGCGGAGGCTGCGGAGATGCTGAGGGGCCTGGAGCATCTCTGTGCCCAGGAAAGGCTGAGAGCCCTGGGGCTGCTGAGCTGCACAAGAGAAGCCTCCGAGGGGATCTGATCAATGCTGAGCAAGAGCTCAAGGGCCCATGGGGGGCAAGAGGATGGGGCCAGACTCTTGTCAGTGGTGCCCATGACCAGGCCAAGGGGCAACGGGCACCAAGTGGAAGCCAGGAGGTTCCATGGGAGCAGGAGGAGAAACTTGTTTGGTGTGAGGGTGTGGGAGCCTGGCCCAGGCTGCCCAGAGAGGTTGTGGAGTCTCCTTCTCTGGAGAGATTCCAAAGGTGCCTGGACACGATCCTGGGCCCCCTGCTCTGGGTGAGCTGCTGGAGCAGGGGTTAGACAGAGACGATCTCCAGAGGTCCCTTCCAACCCCCACCGCTCCATGATTCTGTGAAGTGCCAGAGCTTGCTGAGCAGGTCTGGCATTGCTGAGCCTCAGGGCTGGAAGGTGGCCAGGCTGAGCAGTGAGTCAGTCATCTCAGTCAACCAGGTTGTGGCTGGTCATGTGTAAACCTTTCCTCAGCGCAAAGTCCCAAACAAAGATCTTCAGCACCCAAGTCTCCTTCTTTACCAATCTTAACCCTGTACGTCTTGTGCTTTCTGGGGCTTGCAGCCTTGTGCTCAGTCCCCTTTTGAACCGTGGGCTCCTCTGCAGGTCCTGACAGTCTCCATTCCTTTTGCCAGCAATTCCCCGTCCTGGTGTGTGCTTGCGAGGAAGCCTCCATTGATTTTGGACGTTGAGGGAGCGCAAGCTGTGACCATGGTCCAGCACTTACTCTATAGCACTGGTAGAGCTTCCCTGCTTCTCCTGACCAGCTCACTGCTTAAAACATCCGTCCTCTTGCTTTCCTTACTTTATTCTTCTCTGCTTCGTCCCTCTCTCTCCTGGAACATCATCTCTGCCAAGCAAACCCTCTTATTCCTGCCTCTGTCCCCACCACTCGGCTCTCTGTGGAGCTCATCTCCTCCTGCTCGATGCCAGCACAGGAGGTGGAGGTGAAGCAGGAGGTAAATCAATGGTTAAGCAGAGAAGGGAACAGAGCAGCAGAGAAGGGGTTGATGCCCCATCCCTGGCACCATTGCAGGTGAGGTTGGCCGGGGCTCTGAGCAACCTGCTCTAGTTGCAGATGTCCCTGCTCCCTGCAGGGGGGTTGAACTAGATGACCTTGAAAGGTCCCTTCCCACCCAAACCATTCCACGATTCTATGACTCTGGAGTATTTGCTGGTGTTTGTGGCACAGCTCTCATGTCTTGGAGGTGTTCGACACGTGGTTTTGGGTTAGTAGAAGAGATTGATCCTGACCTTTGCCCATCGTGAGCTAACACACCACAACCATTTCACTTGCTGCTTTTCCTCTGGGCATTGGGAGCTCTGCACAATCCAGGACAGCAGGATTCTAGGCAGGGGTTCAGCTTTGGAGACACAAGGCTCTCCAGAAGTGCTCCTGCTGCTTCCAGGCTGGAGCAAGTCTTGGAAGCCTTTTAGCGTGGATGTTTGCAGCGCTGTTTGAAATGGAGAAGCTTGGGCAGAGCAGACGTGCCCCTGCACCCGAGAATGTGGCACCGGGAGCTGACGACACGCTGCTGAGTCCCGGTGGCCATCTGGCCAGGCATAGGTGGTCAAGGTGGCTTCAAAAAATCTCATGACAGCACCTCTGGCAGTTGAATATGCTTTTACTTAAAGAGAATCCTGCTTGCTCATGGATCTTGTGTGCTGCCCCGTTCCTCTATTTTTTCCCACACGGCAGGAATTTTGCTTTCTAAACTGCCAGTGAGTTGTGTTTACAGGGTGTGAGAGCTCCGGGCCTGGAGGGAGAGGCAGGAGACTGCTGGGAACCCTGCAGACCTCGAATGCCAGCGACACGCTTGGTGATAAGCTGCTCAGACATGAAAGGGTGATGGAGCTGTTTGTAGAATAGCAGAGGAGAAAGGAAGAGAGAACCATTGTATTGTTTTGGGTGGAAGAGACCTTTTGAGCTCCTCGAGTCCAACCGTTCCCCCAGCACTGCCAGGGCACCACTAACCCCTGGCCCTCAGCACCACATCTCCACGGCTTGGAAACCCCTCCAGGGATGGGGACTCCACCACTGCCCTGCCCAGCCTGGCACAGCCCTTCACAGCCCTTCCCACCAAGAAATTCTTCCTCAGCTCCAACCTCAACCTCCCCTGACAACTTGAGGACGTTTCCTCTTGTCCTGTCACTTGTTCCTTGGGAGAAGAGCCCGACCCCACCTGGCTCCAAGCTCCTGTCAGGGAGTTGTGCAGAGCCAGAAGGTCTCCCCTGAGCCTCCTTTGCTCCAGGCTCAACCCCCCCAGCTCCCTCAGCCGCTCCTCACCACACTCCTGCTCTAGACCCTTCCCCAGCTCCGTTGCCCTTCTCTGGCCACGCTCCAGCCCCTCAAGGTCCTTCTGGGAGTGAGGGGCCCAACCCTGACCCCAGGGTTGGAGGTTGGGGCTCCCCAGTGCCCAGTGCAGGGGGACGATCCCTGCCCTGCTCCTGCTGCCCACACTGCTGCTGACACAAGCCAGGACGCTGGTGGCTTCTTGGCCAGCGGAGGCCAAAAGAAGGGAAGGGCTTGGCTTCTTACATGACCTGGAGTGTATGTATGCCCCAGCAAAACGAAGTTCAATGCTTAAATAAGGAAAAAGGGGAAGTTCTGCACAAGTTCCCACGGGCATAGAGTGGTGTGGGTCTGGTCAGCCTGGAAATCATCGAATAAAATCTTACAATGGTTTGGGTTGGAAGGGATCTTAAAGATCATCTCATTCCAACCCCCCTGCCATGTACAAGAACATTAGAAAATTCGGAGGAGGAAATTAAAAAAGCCCTGAACCACCAGAGAAGTATCCAGAGCAAAGACCTGTGCAATTCAGAAGAGGGTAGGACATTGTAGAGCACCTGCAGGAGTGAGAAGTGAGGGCTGAGGTGTGAGAAGCCCCTTCCAAACCTCGCTCTGTCTGGATCGGGAGGGCTCCCCAGGGGATGTGAATGGGAGCAGGTGTAACAGAGCTGGTGAAAGTGAACCTGCAGAGATTTGAAGAGGATGAGCCCCTGGGTTCTGGTGAAGGTGACTGTTAGCGTCAGCTGAAGGAACGTGAAAGCTGCCTGAGAAGGACAGAGCGTGGGATTTAACCTGTAAGCCAATCATCGGCTCAGAGGAAGAGCCAAGGAAGAGGAAACGGGCGGCCACGTCAGCCAGCTTCTACTTCTGCACGATAATCGCTGCCCAGGGCTCATGCAGAGCCTTCGTGGTAGAGCTTGGGAAGTCCCGGGATCAGAGAGGTGACCTGGGGTGAGTGATAGGACAAGAGGAAACAGCCTCAAGTTGCACCAGGGGAGGTTGAGGTTGGACACGAGGAAGAATTTCTTGGTGGGAAGGGCTGTGAAGGGCTGTGCCAGGCTGGGCAGGGCAGTGGTGGAGTCCCCATCCCTGGAGGGGTTTCCAAGCCGTGGAGATGTGGTGCTGAGGGCCAGGGGTTAGTGGTGCCCTGGCAGTGCTGGGGGAACGGGTGGACTCCATGATCTTAAAGGTCTCTTCCAGCCCAAACAATTCTATGGTTGCCAGCTGTTAGAGGCAACGTGTTATCTGAAGTAAGGTCATGGGGGAACATCTTCTGCTGGGGGAAGAAGATCTGATTGTGAAACGTCTACGAGCAGTTGAATCCACGTTGATTTGTGTGGACACTAGGTTCTGTGGACCTGGCCCTTCTCAATCTGGAGACAACCTGCTCTTGGGCTATGAAACTGTTTTATCTTTGCCCTGTTGACCACTTTCGGTGGCTTATGAGGCTGGTAAACTGGGTTCAAAAGTCTGAATTCACAAGACAAGCTGGTGTCCTGCTTGCGATTGGAAAGGGTCCAACTTGTAGTTCTCAGTTACTGCTGGGGTGGTGGAGCTGTGCTGCAGTGAATCATCTGGATTGATGGTGGATTGTGCTGATCTTTCCTCTTCCTCTTCCTTCTCCCTTTTTCTAGGTAGGGGACCATAAATTCAGCGCTCACCGGATCGTGCTGGCAGCTTCTATCCCCTACTTCCACGCCATGTTCACCAACGACATGATGGAGTGCAAGCAGGATGAGATTGTCATGCAGGGGATGGATCCCAGGTAATGTCCAGATATCTGGTGGGACCACAAGACCTCTGTGGGCCTCGGCATTGAGCGTGCAAGGGTTGGAAGCCTCCCCTCTGTGGGACTGGTGGTAGAAAAGGATTTTCTTTGAGTCCTGTCCCCTGCTAGCTTGAGTTCAGTGGATTTTCTACCTTTTCTCTCCCTTTCTTAGTGCTCTTGAGGCTCTGATCAACTTTGCCTACAACGGCCACCTGGCCATAGATCAGCAGAACGTCCAGTCTCTGTTGATGGGGGCAAGTTTCCTTCAGCTGCAGAACATCAAAGACGCTTGTTGCACTTTCCTCAGAGAGAGGTAAGGGGTCGGCTCTTGGCCGTGCTCACCGCTCCCCCAGCAGTGGGGTTCTAGTTGGCTGGGGCTGATCTTGGGAGTGGGTGGGATGTCTCCTGCCAGAGTGATCACAGAGTCATGGAATGGTTTGGGTTGGAAGGGACCTTTAGAGCTCATCTGGTCCAACCCCCTGCAGGGAGCAGGGACATCTGCAACCAGAGCAGGTTGCTCAGAGCCCCGGCCAACCTCACCTGCAATGGTGCCAGGGATGGGGCAGCCACCACCTCTCTGGGCAACCTGCGCCAGGCTCTCACCACCCTCAGCAGCAACAATTTCTTCCTAATAATCTAAATCTCCCTCTTTTAGTTTCAAACCCATGCCCCCTTGTCCTGTCCCAACAGACCCTGCTCAGAAGTTTGTCACCAGCTTTCTGACAGGCCCCTTGAAGTCCTGCAAGGCCACCAGAAGGTCTCCCCGGAGCCTTCTCTTCTCCAGGCTGAACAAGCCCACCTCTCCCAGCCTGGCCTCCCAGCAGAGGGCTTCCAGCCCTCCCATCACTGCTGGGGCCTCCTGTGGCCCCGCTCCAGCAGGTCCATGTCTCTGCTGTGCTGAGGACTCCAGAGCTGCCCCAGCACTGCAGGGGGGTCTCCCAGAGCGCAGCAGAGGGGCAGGATCCCCTCCCTGCCCTGCTGCCCACGCTGCTGGGGATGCAGCCCAGGAGGACGTTGCCTGCTGGGCTGCGAGCGCACGGGGCCGGCTCAGCTCCAGCTCCTCACCCCCACGTCCTGATGATGGTGAAGTCTGCATCTCCCAAGTTCCACTGTTCTTGTGGCCTATAAAAGAACTTAGGAGATGCTACAGCTGGGACATGATACAAGGCCTTGGCCGCCCATGGGGATTCATAGCTGGAGCCAAACGGAGTGAACGTTTCCCTCTTTCAGGGTTAGCTCATCAAGCGCCCATCACAGCGGCTCTAACGAACCCGTCCTCGCAGTAACGACCCTTCTGCTGTTGCGTGTGTAGGAGGCGAGGAACAAAGAGACTCGGCCAAGGAGCTGGACAGAGAACTGTGGCAGAGCCTGAAATCATTCCCAGATTTACTTTTTTTTTTTTTTCCCCGATTCCCTCGCTGGTGTTTGGCTGCAGGATTGTTCCAGCAGCGTGATGGGGAAGCGGAAAAGCTGGGCTGCTCTTGGGGAACGTACCACACGCGCGTCGTCACGTCGTGCCAGGACGTTCCACTCCCCCTCCCTTCCCCAGCTGGATTCTGCCGCGGCTGCTCCGTGGCGTGATGTCCAACAGATGTCCCAAAGAAATAGAACAGCTCGGCCGCTTCTAAAGGGACAGATCCTAAGACTGTGGGTGGGCAGATTAAAAAAAAATGGGCTTTTTCCATGCTTAAGACGTCTCCGTTTTCAGTGGCACGCGCATCCCGACCCCCTGCAGCTTGCTTAAAGTTGAGTTAGGTCAGATGAGGACTATCCGTTTTTCTTACCTGAGGTGCAGGACGGGGCTCAGAGATGGAAGGAGATGGGTTGTGTTGAGCGCTGAGTCCCTGCCAGCTGTAGGTGGTTGTATCTACACCTGGATTCAGGGACGTGATTTGGTTTCGCAGATTTAGCCACCGCAGTTCTCCCAAACCCCCCAGGAGCAACAGGGTCTCCTACAGCAAGTCCTGTCACTTCTGGTTAATAACAAGAAAAGGGGTGGACTGTGACTGCCCTGAAGAGCTGGAACGTGCACCCTGAGTTCTTGTTCCTACATGGAATTAAGATCTGGGATATTTTTAGGCCCCTGTGCACACACAGGTCTATAAAGCTGGAACCAGGCTGGCCTGGATTTTGCAGACCATTAGACCCTGACACCACTGGAGGCCCAGGTGTTGTCCCCATATAGGTGGTGTTGAGTTTAGGATCTGATGATTTGGCCAAGAAGGCCAGTGGTCTCCTGGGGTGCATGGAGAAGAGTGTGGGCAGCAGGTCCAGGGAGGTTCTCCTCCTCCTCTACTCTGTGCCAGTGAGGCCACCTCTGGAGTCCTGGATCCAGTGCTGGGCTCCCCAGTTCCAGAGAGACAAGGAGCTACTGGAGAGAGTCCAGCAGAGGCTGCGGAGATGCTGAGGGGCCTGGAGCATCTCTGTGCCCAGGAAAGGCTGAGAGCCCTGGGGCTGCTGAGCTGCACAAGAGAAGCCTCAGAGGGGATCTGAGCAATGCTGATCAAGAGCTCAAGGGCCCATGGGGGGCAAGAGGATGGGGCCAGACTCTTGTCAGTAGTGCCCAGCGCCAGGCCAAGGGGCAACGGGCACCAAGTGGAAGCCAGGAGGTTCCATGGGAGCAGGAGGAGCAACTTGTTTGGTGTGAGGGTGTGGGAGCCTGGCCCAGGCTGCCCAGAGAGGTTGTGGAGTCTCCTTCTCTGGAGAGATTCCAAAGGTGCCTGGACACGATCCTGGGCCCCCTGCTGTGGGTGAGCTGCTGGAGCAGGTTGGACCAGACGATCTCCAGAGGTCCCTTCCAACCCCCACCATGCTCTGATTCTGGGATTAGTGCCACAAAACACCACGACTGTCAGCTCTGGTTGAACATTCCTGTTCTGGGCAGGGTGTCTAGACAGGAATGTCCAAGACACATTCCTGTTTCTGTAGAGCAAGTGGTTGTGACAGATACCATCTTCTCCAGCTTCTTCGTGCTGCTGCATAGCTTTCTGGCTGTGCTGGAGAGAAGCTCAGAGCTGCAGCAGCACTTCTCACTGCCTGACCTCCAACTGCAAAATCATCTCTGATGATAAAACCTCCTTAATGGCAGGAAATGGCTTCATGAAGCTGCAGCAGATGCTGGTCTGTAGTACTTAGAAGAGACGTAAGATGAAAACCAGAGGCTGGTGGGTGTGGAACGTGCTTTAATCCAGCTTTGTCCCATACTGGAGTTACAAAAAAGGAGAGTGATGCACAGCCCAGGCACCCCGAGACATGGGTGGGAGGGGTTGCTCTGCAGAGCCTCGTGCTTCCCCTCAGCTGAGAACCTTCATGCAGAGCCAGCTCAGTCCATCCAGTGGCTCCTCAGAAGGTCTCAGGAGAGAGTTTTAAGGTTTGATTTCCATCCTCTGGCTGCCCCATGGATTGACCTTCAGGTCTCTGTGTAGATCCATGCACTGGAACCTGCCAGCGTTGAAGAGGACACAGCTGTGGCTTTCACCACGTCACACATCCTTCCCTGACCCTGCGTGTCGTTCCTTCTCTCCTTCCATCAAACAATGTCACTTTTGCTCTCCTCTCCTCCCCTTTCCTAGGCTGCACCCCAAGAACTGCCTGGGAGTGCGGCAGTTTGCCGAGACCATGATGTGCGCGGTGCTCTACGACGCTGCCAACAGCTTCATCCACCAGCACTTTGTGGAGGTGTCCATGTCCGAAGAGTTCCTGGCGCTGCCTTTTGAAGACGTCTTGGAGCTCGTTTCTAGGGATGAGCTCAACGTGAAGTCTGAAGAGCAGGTGTGTACCTGGTGTAGGCCAAGGCAGGTTTTTTTTTTTCTTGGTGGGTTTCTGGTTGCTTGGGAGTGGAATGGGATATGACCCTATTATACTGGGTGGGTTCAAGACCAGGTTGGACAGGGCTTTGAGCAACCTGGTCAGGTGGGAGGTGTCCCTGCCATGGCAGGGGGTTGGAACTAGATGATCTTTAAGGTCCCTTCCCAACCATTCTATGATTCTGTTCCTGCTCAGGATGGAGCTGAGAAGTCCTGGCACGGTGGGGACACTAAGAGATGCTAGACAGAGCTGTGAGCCCAGAGGGACCAGCCCAGCTCTAGACATCTGTGTAGTTCTCCAAAGTTAACGGATGGATCCCTCACATCCAAACTGTCTTTTCCTACTTTTCTGCAGGTATTTGAAGCTGCGCTAGCTTGGATACGGTTCGACCGAGACCAGAGAGAGTCGTTCCTCCCCGAGCTCCTGTCCAAAATCCGCCTGCCCCTTTGTCGACCTCAGTTTCTCACTGACCGTGTGCAACAAGACGACCTGGTCCGCTGCTGCCACAAGTGCAGGTGAGGTTTGGACGTGGGGTTGGAGAACCATCTGGGGGTTGATGGTCCTCAGCATGGTGGAGGTTGCAGGAATGTGGTTTGAGCGGTTTTGGAGCCTGAGATTCTCTCTTTCTGTGGACAGAGCACCTCACGTAGCAAAAACCAAACCACCTTCCCCACTTCTAACTTGGCAGCAGGGCCATGTTGTCTTCTACAAGCATTGGCTGTGGCAGGGCAAAATCAGTTGCTTAAATCCACGTCTGACTTAAGATGAAGTTTCATCACCTCGGGCGAGCTCTTTAATTATTTGACTTTGATTTCAGGGATCTAGTGGATGAGGCAAAAGATTATCACCTCATGCCGGAGCGCCGGCCTCACCTCCCCGCCTTCAAGACCCGTCCTCGGTGCTGTACCTCCATCGCAGGACTGATTTATGCCGTTGGAGGACTTAACTCAGCAGGTACCTTGCACATCCGCTCCTCGCCTTGGAGAGAGCAGTGTGGTTCGCTGCGTAGGGCCATGGGTTTGTGGACTTCCCTCAGGTGGAGTGTGGAGCTGTTTCTCCACCTCTGTGCAGCACTTGGACCCTTCCACTGAAATGCTCGTGGTGGCTCTGCCCAGAGTTTAACATCCTCCAGCTACAAATTCTGTCTAGGTCAGGTTTAGTTAGAACCACAGAATAGGATCAGAGACTCGTTTGGGTTTGAAGAGACCTTTAAGCTCATCAGGTTCAACCATTGACCCAGCACTGCCAGGCCACCACTAAACCATGTCCCTCAGCACCACATCTCAAACACTTTGAAACCACTCCAGGAATGGGGACACCACCACTGCCCTGGGCAGCCTGTAGAGAAGGAGCAACACCAAGAGATGGGACGCCACGGGTCTCTGCTGCCCCTTTGAGGTTAGAAGAGGCCCCACTTCCACAGCCTAGGACTTCATCGAATCACAGAATGGTTTGGGTTGGAAGGGACCTTTCAGGCCCATCTAGTCCAGCCCTGCTGCAGGGAGCAGGGACACCTGCAACCAGAGCAGGTTGCTCAGAGCCCCGGCCAACCTCACCTGCAATGGTGCCAGGGATGGGGCAGCCACCACCTCTCCGGGCAACCTGCGCCAGGCTCTCACCACCCTCAGCAGCAACAATTTCCTCCTATTAATCTAAATCTCCCTCTTTTAGTTTAGAACCATCTCCCTTTGTCCTGTCCCAACAGGCCCTGCTCAAAAGTCCCTCCCCAGCTTTCTGACAGGCCCCTTGAAGTCCTGCAAGGCCACCAGAAGGTCTCCCTGGAGCCTTCTCCTCTCCAGGCTGAACAAGCCCAACTCTCCCAGCTTGTCTTGTGAAGATGTGGAAGCAGGGAGGCTGGAATAGGACATCTGAGAGCCCAGAGTAGGACATGTGAGATCCTGGCTGCTTTCCCAGAGAAGAGCAGGCAAAGCCCCCGTGTCAGCCCCACCTTTGAGGCTCAGAGCCGCCACCACTTCCCCCTTGCGTTCCTCTGCTCCGGGCACATTTGCTCCAACGGTGCTTGATCAGGTCTCCCTCTTTTAATTTGAGTAGCAAATTTTTACGCAGGCGACTCACTGAACGTGGTGGAAGTCTTTGACCCCATTGCCAACCGGTGGGAGAAGTGCCAACCGATGACGACGGCCCGGAGCCGGGTTGGGGTCGCCGTGGTCAACGGGCTGCTCTACGCCATCGGCGGCTACGACGGTCAGCTCCGGCTGAGCACCGTGGAGGTTTACAACCCGGAGACAGATTCCTGGTCCAAAGTGGAGAGTATGAACAGCAAGCGAAGGTATGTGTGGCCCTCAAAGGTATATGGGGACCTTTGGAGCACGAGGGGACGCAAAAGGGGGTCGTAGGAAAGCTGGAGGTGTTGGGTGGTGGGTGCTGAACAAGAAGTTCACTGTGGAGCAGTGGGGCTGGGGGGATTTGCTTGGCTGCCTTCAGGGCGCTCATGCTGGTGGCATCAAGGAGTGAAATCCAACTAAACAAGTGATAATAAGGTTCTGCTGATGAGGTCTGTAAGGGTTTGGAGTCCCAAAGGAGGTGGTTGGAGCCCCATTTCTTCGTCTTGTGATACCAGATAAAGCTCTGGTGGGTAGGAAACCCCTGTACTGCCACATCAAACCCATTTCCTCATCTCTGGCCAGTGCTGGCAACTTCCATCCCTCCCAGAAAGCAGAGGAGAGTTCCAGCTGGGAAGCAGAGGAGTATTTTTATCATCCAGGGAGAGGAGTTTCCAGCTCAGCAGAAGGTGTTTGTGAGATAAACAGAGCCCAGGGGCCACATTGCGGTCAGTTTGGGAGCTTACCCTGTGTTACTTTGAAAACCCACCTCTGAAGTGGTCCTGGCTTCCCCACCACAACACAGGAGCTGCTTCCATGTCTAAACATCTTCGTGGCACCCAAGGTTTCTCCTGAGGTTTTCTTGGTGCTCGCGTCCCGTCGCTAAGAGCTGTTAAGTTGTTTTCCTGCAAGCTCTGCGGCACTTCTTTACCATGGTGGTTTTCCAGCTTGTTTTCTTGTGGTCCAAGACATTGATTGCTTGGGAAGAACACACTGCGAGCAGCTCAGGACACGAAATCCTGGGTGCCAGGCTCTGATTTGTAGCAGAAAAGCTCTGTTTTCCCATAGGAATGAAGCTCCTGGGAGCTTCTCCTACAGTTGCTCTTCCATGACTGGGTTGTTCCCCCAAGCAGAACAGACACTGGATGCTCTTGTGCAGAGGCAAATGGTGGTGGTTGTGCAAACTGCTCGGCTCCCACGATAGCACCGGGGTTTCCTCGCTGAGGATTGTGTTGCTGAGCTTATGAGAAGCTTTGATGACCACACTTTCAAGGTGGGATTCCAGGCTCTTGTCCGAAGCGTCCTCTTTGAGCCAAGATGAGATGTACAAGGTGTAATGACAGGGGCAGGCACCTTAGTTTAACGAGCCTCATATTTGACAGCAGTTAGATCATCTCCTGAGGCTGTGCAGCGATGTCCTCACCAGCGTTCTCTCCAACCAGCAGCAGTAGGGAGGTTCTTCATGGGAAGCCATAATTGCTGGGATTTGGACCCATGAGCTGGGTAACAAGACACAGAGAAGTTTTTTTGGCTCGTGCTCTGGGTCCAAATCAAAACACACAGAGAGATTTTGATCCATGAGCTGGGTCAAAGTTTCTCCCCATGCTTTAGTTTAGTTCCTTTGACGAGGAGAACAGGGGGTGCTCATGCTGCCAGCGTCTCTCATGACCTGAGAGAGCCAGGATTGAGCACTTGATAAGCCTGGAGGTGAAGCAAGAGGAAGAGGAGGAGGTTGGGTAGGGTGAAGGAGGCGATGGCAGCACTCAAGACTATCTCACGGTGTTCTGCTCTTTGTTGCAGTGCCATGGGAACGGTGGTGCTGGATGGTCAGATCTATGTCTGTGGTGGATACGATGGAACTTCATCTCTCAACTCTGTGGAGTCCTATTCTCCAGAAACAAACAAGTAAGAGCAGTTTGTGCCCCACGGCTGATCCAGGGGGTTGCTGCTGGACGTCTGGGCTGTCAAGGGAACACAGGGAACGATGCAGAAAAGCCTTTCTATCCCGAAGGCAGAGCAGCATCCTTCCTGATTGGAGGGTCCAAGCGACCAAAACCGTGGTTTCAATAAAAGAAGTGGTTAAAGGAGAGTTACTGGAACCCTGATTAAGTTGAAATAACGGAATAGTTTTGGTTGGAAGAGATCTTTAAGGTCGTTGAGTCCACCTGTTCCCCAGCACTGCCAGGGCACCACTAACCATGGCCCTCAGCACCACATCTCCA
>VZZY01010447.1:2079-15754 GCA_013400335.1 Eurystomus gularis | reverse complement strand
CCCGGCCCGGCCCGGCCCGGGGGAAGGTGGGGAAGGGCCCGGGGGGCGGAGAGGACGAGCCCGGGCGGGAGAAGCGGGGCCGGGGCAGAGCCGGACCCGTGGGGCTCGGAGAAGAGCCCGGGGGCCAGGCCCAGGCTCTGAGGGGAATCGGCCAGGCCCGGGGGGTCTCTGAGGGTGAGCAGCCCCCGGAGGTGTGGGCTGGGCTGGGGGAAGAGCCCAAGGGCGAAGGGTCGGCTCTGAGGGGAATCGTCCGGGGGGTCGGGGGCAGGCCCGAGGAGCTCTGCAGGGAAGTAGCCGCGGGAAGTGTGGGCCGGGCCTGGGGGCCTCTGAGGGGGATAGTCCAAGCCGGAGCGGGCTCTTAGAGGGGAAATATCTTCAGAGGTGTGGGCCAGGCTGGGGGGATTCTGAGGAGCTGGAAAGGGAAGGAGCCCAGGAGGATGGTGTAGGGAAACTGGGAGCAACTGGGGAAATGGGGCTGTGTCCATGGAGGTCCTGATGAGCCTCAGCAGAGGCTGGCAAGGACCTGAGTGGGCTCGACACCCACTGCTGGCCACTCTGGAGCAGCTCTGTGGTGCCTCGGAAAGCCGTGCTGCGGTTTGGCAGCCCCTAAGGGGGCCTGGAGGCAGGTTGGGCCTGGCAGGGATGCGCGTAGCTGCTTCCACAGCCATGTGGAACCTTCTATTGCCTTTCTACAGCCAATATTGTGGGTCAAAACAGCCGTTTCCTCGCAACCGTGGCCAGAAGCTGCCCGCCTGCTTGCTTTTATCTCAATCCTTCCACTCCTAAAGGGTTTCTTTGGCTTTTTTTAGCGTTCCTGAAATGCGGCGCTGACCTCCAGCCCCCAGCCTTCCTTCCCCCACCCCTCAACGCCTCCCACCATGGCAGCCCGCTTGGTGCGACGCTGCTGCTGGCGGCACTTCGGTGCCTTCGTCTCTCCTCCGTCGGTGATGCCGCCCTCTCTGCTGACGCCGGTTGGGAAGGTGGCAATGCCGAGAGCTCTGCCTTTGGCTTCGTTTCATCGTTCCAGCCCTTCGAGCTGGGCAGACGGATTCTCAGTGAGAGAGCGGGTGGAGGACAGCGGAAACCCAGAGCACAAAGTGATTGGGGAACTGATTGAAACGGCCGCGACTCCTCAGGAGCTCTTCCAGTTGAGCGAACTTCATGCTCTTAATAGCAACCAAGCCTCGCTAATAATTACACAGCTCTCCCGGCTTGCAGCAGAAAAAAACCTGGAAACGGAGAGTATTCTGCAAGACAAACGTTTCCAACAGCTCATCAGCCTCACAGATTCCCAGGTAAGTCCCCTCCTTGTTGCAGAAGAGTTTTGGGGCAAGAAGATGAGGTGGAAAGCGGCCGGTGCTCCTGGGATTGAACCGGTGTGACTGGTGGGAGCAGGCTGCTGGTTTAGGGGTTACGTTTTGCCTTTCCAAATGAAGCTGAGGGGATCAGGAGGTGAAATTATCAGCTCTGTGCGGGCTGCCTCATTATTTGTATCTGAAAGCGCCACTTTTTGGGCCAGGGACAAAATGTAGCAGAGAGATCATCCCTGTTAAATGCTGCCTTGCTCCTACTCCCATGAATTCTCTGTTTTCTGTCTGATAAAGCTGCACCTTTGCCAGTTAGTGGCAGAGATGCACCAGAGCCACACAGCTGGGCAGTGGAGAAGCCACGGGGTCAGATGGGGCATCTGGAGGGAGCCCAGTGTGTTGTACCATCAAATCTCAGCAGCCCCATCAAATCCAGTGCTGTTAACTCTGGTCCCGTTGTTTGTTCCTTCGGAGAAGATCCCGACACCTCCTGGCTCCAAGCTCCTGGCAGGGAGTTGTGCAGAGCCAGAAGGTCTCCCCTGAGCCTCCTTTGCTCCAGGCTCAACCCCCCCAGGTCCCTCAGCCGCTCCTCACCACACTCCTGCTCTAGACCCTTCCCCAGCTCCGTTGCCCTTCTCTGGCCACGCTCCAGCCCCTCAAGGTCCTTCTGGGAGTGAGGGGCCCAACCCTGACCCCAGGGTTGGAGGTTGGGGCTCCCCAGTGCCCAGTGCAGGGGGACGATCCCTGCCCTGCTCCTGCTGCCCACACTGCTGCTGACACAAGCCAGGATGCTGGTGGCTTCTTGGCCACCTGGGCACACGCTGGCTCATCTTCAGTTGCCTGTTGACCAACCCTCCAGGTCCCTCTCCACCAGGCAGCTCTTGCCTCCCCCTCCACGCTGTGCAGCCCTTTCTGTAGAATCAGAGCATTGCCTGATGGTTGCCAACCGAATGCTCTTGTGCTCTCTCCCATCAACACTTTCCGCTGTGTCTCTTTACTGCCCAGATCTCTCAGGTGTGGAACAACACCTTGGTGAACCTCCTGAAGAGCCTCTACTCCCTGGGGGTGGACAGCAACCAGAGGGAGATGCAGTCGGTGGAGCAGGAGGTGCTGTGGCGGCTGCGGCGTCTCACTTTCAGGCAGCTCGCCTCCCTGGCAGAGTTCTTGGTGCTCAAGCAGGGGAAGGAGAGCAAGCTACTCAGCGAAGTCGTCAAGAAGCTGGAGCTGCGTTGGACAGAGCTTGAGGGCACCCGAACCGTGGTGACGCTAATGAGCAAGGTTGGGAACATCTCCCCAGCTCTGATGGACCGGCTGGAGGACAAGGTAGGGGCTTGGGCTCTCCCTTCCAGTCCTGTCACCTGCAGGAGGTGGCCTTGTTGAAGGGAACAGAGGCGGAAGGGAGAGCTCTGTCCCCTTAAACCCTAAACAGAGCACAAGTTCCGCTCAAGTGCGCTTGTTGCTGCTGCAGAGCACTTTGGTGCATGCTCACGGGTTGCTGTTGAAGCAGCTTCCCACACACGGGTGCTTCTAGGAGGGGTTTTTGTCCAAGGAGCCATTTAGATTGTAGAATGGAATCGGAGAATCATTTCGGTTGGAACCTTTAAGGTCATTGAGTCCAACCATTCCCCCAGCACGGCCAGGGCACCACTAACCCCTGGCCCTCAGCACCACATCTCCATGGCTTGGAAACCCCTCCAGGGATGGGGACTCCACCACTGCCCTGCCCAGCCTGGCACAGCCCTTCACAGCCCTTGCCACCAAGAAATTCTTCCTCGTGTCCAACCTCAACCTCCCCTGGTGCAACTTGAGGCCGTTTCCTCTTGTCCTGTCACTTGTTCCTTGGGAGAAGAGCCCGACCCCACCTGGGGGTTCCTCATGGCCAACCTCAGCCTCTCCTGGGACCACCCAAGGCCATCATCCTCGCCTTCTGGCTGTCTTTGAGCACATACCATCTTCAGAGGGGACGGCTCTGTCCCCTCAGGTCCATGTTTGGAGCAGGGAAGTGTCCTTCAGCTCGGAGCCACGGCTGCAGCTGCGTCAAATTCGGTCCTCGGCCAGCCCGTGCTGGGGACCGGCCAAACAGCTGCCACAGCAATATCTGTAGCTCCTGAGCCCCACTGTCCCCTCCCCTCGACCCTGGGGATCAGCAGACGCTACAGACACGGGTGCGTGACGAGGCCGGAGGCCGTCGCTGCGTCCGACGGGGTCGTCGGCTTGTCCAGAGCCCAGACTGACGACGCTGGGTCAGTGTCCTGCAAACGAAGCAGAAACGAGAGGGGAGAGCAGGGCGCTGATGCAGCAGCCGGTGCTTTTCTCTGCTTCCCCTTCACATCCCTGCTCCAAATGTTTCTTGGCAGGCTCTGGAGCTTGCCGAACAGTTCAACCCCGATGACATCCGGAAAATCACGCTGGCTCTAGCCTACCAGAACCGGCGCTGCGTGCCGCTGCTCCGGGCCTTGTCCTACCACCTGGTCCAGAAGCACTCGGAGCTCGGCCTCAACGTCCTCCTGGACCTGATTTTCGCCTATGGTAAGGGCTCCGTCGTACCGGGACCTGCTGCGGGCAGAATCCAGCCGATTTTGGGAGCTCAAGCAGGGGTTTGAGAGCGTTGCTCTCACAGCCAGGTGATGGAGAAGGGCAGGCAGGGGAGGTGAGGCTGGAGCTAGCCCACAGCTGGGTAGCTTCCAGCTCTGAGCACGGGCAGAATGAGCCCAGACAGGCCTTTTTCCTTCCAGTGCCCGGAAAGAAGGGGACTCAGAATTATAGAATCGTTTGGGTTGGAAGAGACCTTTAAGCTTATCGATCCAACCGTTCCCCAGCACTGCCGGGGCACCACTAACCCCTGGCCCTCAGCACCACATCTCCACGCCTTGGAAACCCTTCCAGGGATGGGGACTCCACCACTGCCCTGGACAGCCTAATTCCAGGAGAGCACTAGTTGATAGTCTGGTTTATGATTTGGAGTGTCCTGGTTCTCTGGCTCCTCTTTCCATGATGTTTCACGTGGTTGTATTCCCCCCTTACTGTTGTGAGTCAGTGGAAAGCCCAGACAAGGAAGGATAAAGCCCAGACAGACAAAAGGAAAGCCAGGGAGGCTCTTCTTCCATTGCTTGGCCAGCTTCTTGTGGTGGAAGCAGCTCTTCTGACAACTGCTGAGGCCCGGATGGTCTTTGTGGGTTAGTCATACTCTGAAAATAAAGAACGAACCCCAGTAGACCTGGCCTTGAAGGGAGTTGGTGCTTCTCCCGTTGATGTTCCCAGCTTAGTTGCTATGAAGCTGATGAATCTGGAACAAGTTTCAAGGACACGAGTGGACACTCCGTGTCATGGCCTCCAAATCCACACTGGGCACCTTTCTCTGAGGCAGGGCTGTAGGTGCTCCAGCTCAGGAAGGGCAGCTGGATGGTTTCTATGGGCCTGGGTCCTACACAGAGATCAGAGCAGGTGATCCAGCAGTTCTCCAGCCTCAAAACCTACGGAAGTGGACAACTGCAACGGCTGGATGTGGTTTGGGAGCTGTAGCAGGGACGCTGGTGGCTGTGCCAACGTTCCTCCTCGATCCTTGTAGCTGCCATGTTGTCACATCAGGATGCTTTGAAGGTCTCACACCTTGCCTGTGCTCCTCTCATGGGGACTGTCCTCTCCTGGCTGGTCCATACCAATGGAGCCTCTCCAGGGCTTGGTGCTGCTGGTTGCTGCTGGTTCCTCAGCCGGTGTGAGGTTCCCAGTAGCCTTAATGAGCTCAGGGCTCTTCTGGCCATAGATAGGGGGATGCTGGGGCTAAAACCTGTTCCCAGCACTACGCAGAGGCCAGTGCCATGAGTGGGCACCAGGATTGAGAGCTGGTCGGTGCGGCAGGACGCGGCAGAGACTTACTCTGACCAGAAAGGATGGTGCCGAGGCAACTAGGGGAGGCAAAACCGGTCTCAGAGGCTCCTCTGCTCCGTTGGGCATCCTCTTGTGCCACCGCCACCATCCAGGCACAGCTCCCGTCCCAGCTCCTTGTAAGTGGCTGCCGCTTTCTCTTTGCTCCTTTAAGGAAAACTGAATTTCCACCAGCCCCAGGTCTTCCAGAAGATCGCCACCGACCTGCACCCCCAGGTTGCCACCATGAAGCCCGTCGAGGTGACGCGCTGCATCCGCTCCTTCGCCCTCCTCAAGTGGCTCAGCCTGCCGCTCTTTGAGGCCGTCGCGCAGGTGAGGAGCAGAGGGTTTGGGGGGGAACAGGAGAGCCCCCGCTGGCACCAGTATGACTGTGATCTGCTCCAGTTCCCAGGAGATGGGAGCGCTTTCCCTCCCCACCCCTCCAGAGGTGGGATGCTGTCCCGGTTTTCCCTACACTGTCGAGTCTAACAGGACTCGTGGTTCATCTCCGGCTGAAGCAATCCCGGGAAGTCCACGCGGGGCTGGGGCTGGTCTGGGCTCCATCCGAGCCTCCCCTCCCGCTGCTTCTCTCTCCCCAGGCGCCTTCCCAGCTCTGCCCCAGTTTATGCCTCTGGAATATTACAGAGCTCTGCTTCCACTCTCCGCTTTCCCTTGTGCCAAGAGAAAATCCCCAGGGAAGCACTAAAAGCTCTTGGCTCGTGTTTTCCCATCCTGCCACGGGGCTGGATGTGTCCTTGGCTGGTGCTTTCAGTCCTTTCCCATCCATACTCACCTAGGACAGACCTAAACCTCTGGTCTTACACCCCCCGTGTCTTCCAGTACACCCTGGACAACACCAAGCAGCTGTCGGCCCCCCAGCTCTGCGGGATCATCCTGTCCTTTGCTCGCCTCAACTTCCAGCCCAGCGGAAACGAGGACTTCTTCAACATGGTAACCTTCCTCTTTTCCCTGTCTTCATCTCCTTCCCTAGTCAGCAAACCTCCTTCTGACGCATCCCCGTGCAGAAGTGGGTGAGGGATGGCTCGAGCTTGGTGTGGGAAACGGGAACAGGGAGCGTGGAGCTCAGGTCAGGCTGACAAACCCACCCTGCATTCAGCTCGTCCAGGACTGGGCCCCACAGGCTCATTTTTCCAGCAGTGCGTGGCCCCTCCCGTGCCCTCCTGGACTCCGATTGCCCCAATTAACTCTTTATAACGAGGCCAGAGGTGCTGATGGTTGCACACCCATTCCTGGCAGAGCTGAGCCCGAAGCCAAGCCCTTGGTCTGGGAGCTGTCAGGGAGGAGCCACAGGCAGACATGCGCCGTCCTTGGTGTCCTCCAGCCTTCCCCGGCTCCTGGAGGTGGTCAGGCTGGCCTCTGAAGGAATGCGGGTGTCACCGTGACCGCCCTGGGGACAGGTTGATGCTGATGTCCAGAGAGGAGCTGCATTGGTGCAGAGGGAGCGTGTCCTGCCCAGCCCTGCCTGCCATGTGCAGCTGAGGAGGAAGAGGACGCAGATCTGGGTGGTTTTAATCTGCAGGACCCCGCGTCCCACCGCGGGGCAGCCTGTCCCCTTGGCCAAGCCAAGCTAGAGGTCTCCCTGGGACAGTGAGAAGGATGAGGTGTGGAAGTAGCATCCAGGGCTCTGAACATCCCACCGTGAAGAGGGATTTTGTAGCCGGTGCAAAACTCGTTCTTGAGGCATCGCAGAAACGTTCTCCAGGTTTAGCAGGAGAAAAACCTGTGGGGTGCAGAGCTCCCGGCTCTTGCTGTGGCTCCTGGGTGAACATCCTGACACCACCAGCAGTCTCAGCCTCCTCCAGTTCCATTTACAGCAGGTTTGGGATCCTGGACAGATCCTGACACCACTGATGGAGTCTCAGCCCCCTCCAGTTCCATTTACGGCAGGTTTGGGTTCCTGTCCTGAGCCGAGCTGTTTGGTTTCCCTCTCTGCAGGTCCACGAGGAGCTCAAGGGCCAGCTGGAGAGCCTGGAGCCTCACCTGCTGACGGACCTGGTGTGGTCGCTCTGCGTGCTGCAGCAGGCCGAGGCGCCCTACCTGCGGCGAGTGCTGGCGCCCGACTTCCACGCTCGGATCCGAGGTGAGGTGGGCACCTCTGCCTGCAGAATGGGGTCGAAAACCTCGGATCTGGGGCAGGGAGCGGGGATACCGAGCGTGCTCCATCTAAATTTGAGTTAAGGGGTCGTTCAGCAGGAGGGAATCGATCTCACTGGACCCCCCGACAGCTCTGTGCCGGGTGCCCGAGCAAGGGGAACGTGGGGCAGCAGCACTGGGAGAGTTGGGCTAGTGAGAGCCATGGCCACCAGCCCCGGCAGCCCCTTTGGGCTGCGGATTTGTGCGACGAGGAGGAGAACAAGGTGAAGGGGATCTTCTTGAGCCACCCTCCATCCACCTCCGTGGTGTCCTGCTCATTCCTTGTGTTCTCCTCCTCCTCCTGCTGCTGTCTTCTCAGCTTCTCCAGAGCTTCTTGCTCTGCTCAGGCACTGCCTGAGGTTCCTCCAGACCTCAAGAAGAGATGGAAAGGTTTGGTGATTCCTGACAAAATGGTGTGGAGATGCAGCCCTGTCAAATTCAGTCCCTGCCTCCTCCGTGGCGGGGACTGGCCAGCCGGCTGCCACAGCAACTTCTGTGGTCCACGAGCCCCACCTCTCCTTCCTGTGGGACACTGGGGGTAAAATCACACCATGGACAGTGGGCCTCAGCTGTCCCCACTGAACGAAGGCCCTTTCTGGCTTGGCCAGCTCATGGTGGCTTTCTATGGAGAAGGACCTGGGAGTGCTGGTGGGCAACAAGTTGCCCATGAGCCAGCAACGGGCCCTTGTGGCAAGGAAGGCCAATGGTGTCCTGGGGGGCATTCAGAAGAGCGTGGGCAGCAGGTCCAGGGAGGTTCTCCTCCCCCTCTACTCTGCCCCAGGAGGCCACCTCTGGAGTGTTGGGGCCAGTGCTGGGCTCCCCAGTTCCAGAGAGACCAGGAGCTACTGGAGAGAGTCCAGCGGAGGCTGCGGAGATGCTGAGGGGCCTGGAGCAGCTCTGTGCCCAGGAAAGGCTGAGAGCCCTGGGGCTGCTGAGCTGCACAAGAGAAGCCTCAGAGGGGATCTGAGCAATGCTGAGCAAGAGCTCAAGGGCCCATGGGGGGCAAGAGGATGGGGCCAGACTCTTGTCAGTGGTGCCAGTGACAGGACAAGGGGCAACGGGCACCAAGTGGAAGCCAGGAGGTTCCATGGGAGCAGGAGGAGAAACTTGTTTGGTGTGAGGGTGTGGGAGCCTGGCCCAGACCTCGCTGTGGGACTCTGGGCTGTGTCTCTACCTCCCTTTCTCTCTTCCCACCAGGTGACCAGTCCCTCAAGGCCCAGAGCTTACGGCTGAAGCTCATGCACATCAACGCCACTGCCAAGCTGGAAAGCCCCGACTACCAGGGGCCGTTCCTGCCGGCGGAGATGCTGAGCTCCATGGAGCCGACAGGGGAGAGGGTCACCCTGCTGCAGAGCAGACTGCGGGAAGCGTTGGCAGGCATGCTGGGGAGCTGGGACAACAGGCGCTTTGATGTATGGACCATCTACGGCTGGCCCATTGGTGAGTGTGTCCTGCCCCTGCCCTTGGAACCGCATTGGGTTCTGCCAGGGATGGAGGGAATTGAACTTGAGGGCTGGGGTGTGGCTACCAGGCTTTATCCCTCCTCATTCTAAACAAAATCTGGGGTCAGTTCTGGGCCCCTCACTCCCAGAAGGACCTTGAGGGGCTGGAGCGTGGCCAGAGAAGGGCAACGGAGCTGGGGAAGGGTCTAGAGCAGGAGTGTGGTGAGGGGCAGCTGAGGGAGCTGGGGGTGTTGAGCCTGGAGCAAAGGAGGCTCAGGGGAGACCTTCTGGCTCTGCACAACTCCCTGCCAGGAGCTTGGAGCCAGGTGGGGTCGGGCTCTTCTCCCAAGGAACAAGCCACAGGACAAGAGGAAATGGCCTCAAGTTGCCCCAGGGGAGGTTGAGGTTGGACACGAGGAAGAATTTCTTGGTGGGAAGGGCTGTGAAGGGCTGTGCCAGGCTGGGCAGGGCAGTGGTGGAGTCCCTATACCTGGAGGGGTTTCCAAGCCGTGGAGATGTGGTGCTGAGGGCCAGGGGTTAGTGGTGCCCTGGCAGTGCTGGGGGAACGGTTGGACTCAACGAGCTTAAAGGTCTCTTCCAACCCAAATGACTCTGTGGTTCTCCAGCCTCACACCCCTCTGCCTCCTCACCACAGCTGCTCCACCTTGTTCCCATCTCAGGCCAGAGCAGACACCGCAGCCCAGGGCCCTGTCGCAGGAGGCAAAGTCCTTCTCCTGCAGCCAAGGCTGGTGAAAAGCTTCTGGCTCTGCCCTCCCTGCCGCAGCCCCGGCTCTCCAGCTCTCCTGCAGCCCTGTCAAATTCGTTCCCTGCCTCCTCCGTGGTGGGGACCGGCCAACCGGCTGCCACAGCAAGTCCTGTGGTCCACGAGCCCCACGTCCCCTTCCCGTGGGACACTGGGGGGGTGAAACCACAGCACAGACACGTCTCAGGAAGCAGCCCCTGCCCTTGGGCGGTGCGAGGAGGGTGCTGCAGCCTGGCCACGCTCGCAGAGCTGCTCCGGGTGGGTTTTTGGGGAAGGGGGTGGCAGAACCTCGTGTGCTCTGCGTCGCCAAGCTCAGGGGAGATGGTTTGAAGAGCGTCCAGGTGGGTCTCAGGACTCTTTGCCTTCCTTCCTCTTCATGCAGATGCCGAGGTGGTGCTGAACAGCGAAAATAAACCTCTCCCCTTGAAGGACTTTGCTGCTCCCCATCTGCTCCGCTCGGAAGGGACAAAGCCGCTGCCGCCAGGTGCCAGGAGGTGGGTCTGGGCTCCCAAATCGGGGTGGGGCTGTGCCAGCCCCCCTGGGGTAACGAATTGCCAGGCAAGGTGCCAGTCTGGTGGAGGCCCTGCAGGGGAGGGGGCCAGATGCTGGTCGTGGTGATGGTTTTCTCGCCAAAAAGAGCCTCTGCCAGGTCTGTCTGCTGCGGAGCTGGGGACTGAGCTGCCTCCTCCTGCCCAGACAAAGTCTGGATGGATGGGCCCAGGCCAATGGGATGAGGTTCTACAAGGCCAAGGGCCAGGTCCTGTTCTTGGCTCACAACAACCCCCTGAACGCTGCAGGCTGGGGCAGAGCGGCTGGAAAGTGCCCCAGGGAAAGGACCTGGGGGGTTGGTGACAGGCGGCTGGAGATGAGCCAGCGAGTGCCCAGGTGGCCAAGAAGCCACCAGCGTCCTGGCTTGTGTCAGCAGCAGTGTGGGCAGCAGGAGCAGGGCAGGGATCGTCCCCCTGCACTGGGCACTGGGGAGCCCCAACCTCCAACCCTGGGGTCAGGGTTGGGCCCCTCACTCCCAGAAGGACCTTGAGGGGCTGGAGCGTGGCCAGAGAAGGGCAACGGAGCTGGGGAAGGGTCTAGAGCAGGAGTGTGGTGAGGAGCGGCTGAGGGACCTGGGAAAAAGAAGAAACGGCCTCAAGTTGCACCAGGGGAGGTTGAGGTTGGAGCTGAGGAAGAATTTCTTGGTGGGAAGGGCTGTGAAGGGCTGTGCCAGGCTGGGCAGGGCAGGGGTGGAGTCCCCATCCCTGGAGGGGTTTCCAAGCCGTGGAGATGTGGTGCTGAGGGCCATGGGTTAGTGGTGTCCTGGCAGTGCCGGGGGAACGGTTGGACTTGATGATCTTAAAGGTCTCTTCCAACCAGAACCGTTCTGCTGCTGCCAGCTCCACGTGCTCGCCCTCACATCTCCCCCCGTGTCTCCAGGGTCGCCTTCCTCCGGTGGGAGTTCCCCAGCTTCAGCAACCGAAGCAAGGACCTGTTGGGCCGCTACGCCATGGCCCGGCGGCACCTCCAGGCCGCCGGCTTCCTTGTGGTGGACGTGAGTAGCTACAGGGGGGGGGTCTTAATTCCATCTGGGGTGTCCCCTAAAATATTTCAGGGGGGTCTTAATGAGGCCAGACTCCTAACGATGCCAGGGTGCCACCATGTTCCCAGCTCTCCCTCCCTGTTTGCACCCCAGTGGGTCTTTGGGGTCCCATCCCCTCAGTTTTGGGTGGGTGACCCCCTTCCTCTCCCTCCATCTGGGGTGTGACCCCCCCTCCCGCAGCGTCCACTACAATAATTGCAGATGCTCTTATTGACACCACGCTCTTAATGAGGCCAGGCTCCTAATGGTGCCACCATGTTCCTGGGTCTCCCTACATACAGGGTCTCATGGTGGGTACCCCAGTGTGTCGTTGGGGTCCCACCCCCTCAATTTGGGTGGGTGACCCCCTTCCCCTTCCTCCATCTGGGCTGTGCTCCCCCCCACACACACACAGTGACCTCTAAAATATCAGGAGAGGGCTCTTAATGAGGGCAGACTCCTAACGACACCGGGCTGCTCATGATGCCACCATGTTCCTGTCTCTCCCCACATCTGTGGTCCCACAATGGGTGCCCCAGTGGGACTGGGGGGGTTCGTCCTCCCAATTCAAGCAGTTCCCCCCCCCCCCCCATTCTGTGCGTGCGTTGCTCCCCACCAATGATGAACACGTTGAAGAACATCAACACCAAGCTCAGAATCCAGGGGAAGGGCTCGGTGGAAGAGGACAAGCAGCAGCCACCATCTCGGTGCGGGAGGGGGGGAGGTCCCAGCTTGCCCCTCACCCCCTTCCAGCGGGCTCAGAGCCCCACGTCAGCCCCGGGGGTGGCTCGCCAGGTCACCCGCCTGCTTGCCCGCGCCGGGATTAGCCACCTTGATCCCCTCCAGGCCACCTGTCAGGCAGCCTGAAGGTGCCGGGGTGCGGATCAGCGATGGAGGAGGACGGCGGCCAAGGTCTTAGGCGGCTGATCCCCCGCGACCCGGGCAGGAATTAGCTCCCCGGCGTTAATTATAGCTCCGCGGGCAGGCGGCTGGAGGAGGCTCGGCGGCTTTGGGGGCTGCGAGCCCACCCCTGTGCCCCTCGCCACCCTGCCCGAGCTCCTCCGGGGCACGCGTCGCCCCCGAGCAGCGTCCTTGTCGCCCCGTTGGGCTCTCCGTGCCCATTCCCCGAGCTCCAGCGCTCCCCCCGCAGCCTCCCTGCGCCTCTGAGCCTGATGCGAAGTGAAGTTTTGAGGTTCACCAGCGCTGGTTGGGTTTTTCTTTTGTGTGTTTTTTTTTTCCCCAGCCGCTTGCATAACACGGCTTGGCCAGGGAGGCTCGGCGAGGAGGAGGAGGGAGGTGCTGCTGCCCCCAGCTTCAGCTGCTAAATATAGAGGTGGGGGGTGGTGGGATCCCCCCCAGACGCGGCTGCTCCCTCGCACCGGCTGCCGGAGGCACTACCAAGGGATCGCATCCCGGCTCCGGTGGTTTAACGCAGCCAGAAAGCGACTGCCGGGCTCTCCACCCTCTTCCCAACCTGCAGATTTCCCTCTGGAGCAACATCTCAGCTGCTTCACGCTGGGAGAGGACGATGGGCTGGGCCGAGGGCAAGACCGCAGAGCTCTGCACCAAAAATTCAAGGGTTTCGGGGCCGGGGCCGTGCTCCGTGGTCCTCCCCTGGGGATCGAAACGGGCAACGGACACTCCTTGGGGGCTCTGGTGGCATCTCAGGGGGGTTCTGATGGCGCCTCCTCTTCCGCAGGTTCCTCACTACGAGTTCCTGGAGCTGAAGCTGGAGCGGCAGCAGACAGCCTACCTCAAAGACAAGCTCAGCAAAGCCCTGGCCAAGGAGATGGCGAGTTAACCGCGCCGGCCGGCGGCTCCGGCGCTGCCCGCCCGCCTCACAAACGCGTTCAATAAACCCAGCGCCGCACAGAGCCGCGGCTCTGGGGGGGTTCCTGGTGATGGTGCCCGTTGGTGCGTGGCTTGGCTTTCTCCTGGGGTGGGAGACGGCTCCGCGCCGATGCAGCCGGGGGGGGCTGCGCAGTGTGAGGGGGCACAGGGGAGTCCCAGGACCCCTGGGGGTGGCACAGGATGCCCAGAGTGAGCACCAAAGAATCCCAGGACCCATAAAGTGGGGACAGGAGAGCCCTGGGAACCCCAGAGTGGGCACCAAAGAGCCCCAGGACCCCCGAGTGGGCACCAAAGAGCCTTGAGATCCACAAAGTGGGCACAGGAGAGGCCCAGGACCTGCAGAGTGGGCACCAGAGAGCCCCAGAACCGCTGGAGCGGGCACAGGAGAACCCCATAGCCCTGGGGGCCTCTAACCAGGAGGGGTCAGATCCTGCCCACGGGTCCTGAGCACCCCAAATCCACCCCCCCTCTTGCTCCTGACCCACACGGTGTCCCCTGGCCACGTGCACCGGGGACAGGGTGGGTCAGGAAACGCCGGGTGCGGTGACGCAGCGGCTGCCGGGCAGGGCTGTGGGCACGGATTAGCTGCCATCTGGCCCTGCCAGCCCCTCCGGCGTGGGGGGGCACGGCCTGGGCACCCCCAAAACCTGTACCCCTGGGAGCCCGGCGCCCGCTGCCCGGCCGCGGCGGTGCCGAGCTGCTGAGTCACGGCGCGGGCTGCTCC